>JZKD02S1672853.1:314596-435959 GCA_000966675.3 Picea glauca | reverse complement strand
ATGGATCTGGAATTCTAAAAATGGAAAATCAAATCAAAATAGGAGAAGATCAAGTCTTGATGTAGTGCAGATAAGCCTCCCAAGGCTGTTTATGACTCTTCCAAATAATAGAATTCGAATTTGCTGAGTTGACCAAAAATCCTATATTTTTGCCTTTGAAAAAGACACCAAATTTATTTGAATAACCTCTTCTGATCTTAACCCACACAAATAACATTCAAATCTGACTTTATAATTCACCATTTATCCATTCCAACAGGTTTCATTGCATTCTGATTCAAAAACTTCTGATCTGGGCAAAAATTCGCTCATTCTGGCAGTTACAGGCTTTCGGTGGTTAACTGGAAAGTTTCTGTGTGAATTATCCACCAAAAACGCAGCTTTCGGTGGTTAATGAACAGTCGTTTTGTTCGCCTAAACCACCGAAAGTCAAAATTTCCAGCAAAAATTGCCTTTGGGAAAAATCAATTTTCTCAGCAATTGAATATCCGTTTTGCACGTTCCAATAGTCGATCGACATATACAGATCGTAGGCTTTCCAATGGTACAATCAGATTTGAATTTGGAGCTAGGGAAGATAGTCAAAATTTCCCTACAAGATCAGGCATATTTCCTTCAAAAATGCTGGTGCGTTTTTTAGAGTTAACACTTGGGATGTGCAGAACACCAGGGAGTATTCTAATCCTTCCATCTATGAGCCTCAACTTTACTTTTCCTCAACCTATGATTCTAGTTTTCGATTCATCACCTAGGAAAACATCACCTCCATCATACCTTTCATATTCACAGAACCACTTCCGATGGGGGTTCATATGAAATGATGCACCTAAGTCAACCAACCATTTCTCATGATATGCATTTTTTCTTGAAGAAGCCAAGTACACATCCCCTCCTTTCTTGGAGGTCTTTTCTTCTGTAGAAGGAGTTTCTTTAGATCCCTTCTTTTTCTCAACTTTGGATCTACACTGCTTCTTGTAGTGCCCTTGTTTTCCACATCTCCAACATACCTTTACAAACTTTCTAGGTGATTTAGATCTACCCTTAGACTTAGATTTCCCACATGAGAACTTAGATCTATTTCTTTCCTGGGAACGTCCTCTTGCAAATAATGCGTCTGTGCTCTGTCCTTCCATATTCTTTCATCTCATCTCCTCTGAAAACAAGGATGAGACCACTTCTTCAAACTTCAAGGAAGTTGTATTACTACCTATGGCCACAACCATACTATCCCATGAGTTTGGTAAAGAACATAGTAAAGTCATACATTTATATTCATCTGAATTTTTAATCTCAATAGATACTAACTGACTTACCATAGTATTGAAGGCATTCAAATACTCTTCCACCGAGTCTCCATCTCATGTCCTTGGGTTATACAACTTATTTCTCAGGAATAGTTTATTCACTAGGGACTTAGAATGATACAACTTCCCCAATTTATCCCATAAATCCTTGGTTGTAGCTTCCTTTGACACATTCACTAATATTGAATCTGAGAGACACAGTCGAGTTGTGCTCTTCGCCTTCTGATCCAACTTTTTCCAATCAACTACTGAAGTTCCTATAGGTGCAATACCTGGATCTACCATGATCCACTGATCTCTGCCCACCAACAGATCTTCCATATTGAGCTTCCACATCTCAAAACTTTTCCCATTAAACTTCCTGATCTCCATTTTCAAATTGCTTTCCATTTATTTTCACTTGAAAAATCAATACCATAGATCTCCCACTGTAACAAGGCTTATCACAGTCTCAAGCCAAACCCTTGACCACAAAGGCATCCCCCTGAAGCCAACAAATATCTGATACCAAATGTAAATTTTAACCTTGTACAATATTTACTGCAAATAAATTTTCAGTAAAAGAACAAAAAAGATATAATGGAAAATACAAACATTACACAGATATTTTTCCCCTGGAAACCCAAACCGGGAAAACCAACATATTCCATATCCATTCATAGTGTTACATTGTTTACAATAAAATATACATATAGGAGCCAGCGACATCCAAAACCCTAATCCAATGACCTGGATTAGTCAACAACCCTAATTCCTTAACCGGAAATAGAAAACCATCGGCAAAGAAACCATGTGCCAAAAAATGAACTAAATATGTGACACATTTCCCGAGGCAGAATTTTTTTTATCAGGGGTGTTTCCCCTGCACCCCCCATCAAACCCCCTGCGCGCCTAACGCACGCAAACACTGCTACTCGTGCAAAGAATATAACACATACCCAACAGGTACATGCACTGAAAAATGATCAAGAGCAACCTGCTCTCATACCACTGATCTGGATTATTTTTGGAACGAAATGAAAGCAGAGATATTACAATGAAATACACATAAATATTTCCAAAAACAGAGAAATACAACAATACACGATTTCTGTTAATGAAAGAAATGTACATAAACTATAAAAATAAAGAGTGCAAGAATCACTAGAATGGTGGCATCTTTATCTCTGAGAAGAGATATGACGGTTACGCTCATTCGCAAGAAGATGAGTACAATGAGGCTTTGAAGGAATTTTTAGAATAAGAATGAATTCCAAAACCCTAGACATCCAAAAACCTAACCCTAGGAGATGAAGTGCCAAAAGTCATTTGGGCTCCGTTGGGGTAAGTTAGTACATCAACTTCTCATGGTTGTAACTTTTGCATACTATCTCCATTTTAGGCGGGTGATAGCCCATTGGAAAGGTATTTTCAAGAACTATAGATTATGTTATCAAAATTTGACCCAATCATCAGTTTGACTGTGGAAAGCCAAAAAAATGTTGTTTAGGGACTCAAAAAGGCCTCGGAAGTACAAAAGATGTACTCAGATGAAAACTACCAAAATAGGTAGGTTGGAATAGATGGGCAGCCACCAATATCCACTTGGATTCAAGACAACCTCAGAAGTGAAGAACCCATAATTACAAAGAATTGTCCCCATTAAAGGGAAATGTGGTGAACTAAAAAATGTCAAGATGATCTGGCTGGAATTTGGAATAGGTGGGTGGCCACGAATATCCACCTAGATCATGCACCCTCCTATTGGCTGTGTCATTTACTTTATAAAAAGGGGCATGTCAAAAAAAAAAATGAGAACATGTTTTCCCATGGTAGCCTTGTAAGGTAGAGAAATAGCCATGAAGATAAGTATTGAATTATGATTGCATATTTATTTTTAAATACATGCTTATATTGTGGAGTTGACAAATTTCGTTAATAAGATAATTGCTACATGATAATAGCCATAATGTGTATTTTGTCTTGATGGTTTTTATAGAAATAGTTGAAAAATGAAGACATGAATTGAGTATTTGGAAAGAATAACACCAAGGATTTGAAAATAATAACACCAAGGATGGTGTATATCAAAGGAAAAAATGATGCAATACCACCTACAACCAAAGAGTATATTGGCAACAAGAAGGACACAATGCTTAGGAACAAAGGCATGGTACAAGTAAAGGTCTAGTGGAGATGGAGGATGCAATTTGGAAGGAATACCCACATTGGGTTTAAAACTTTGATGTAAGAATTGTATATATGTGTACACCTATATGGCGATGTGCATTGAGGACAATGAAAAAATAATGGGGAGGGGAATGTAATACATTGATTTTCATCCCCATATATGTAATGTAATGTAAATATGTGAATTAGGCCATGAGCTAAATAGTATGGTTGAGGGAAAAGTAATGTAAATAATGTACATTAAATTTATTAATAAAAATACATCGATGGTCGTGAGACGAGAGGGACTAAAATGATGGGGGCATATGACTCCATGAGAGAGGAATGAGAGGGGCATAAGGGGGGGAAATCTTGGAAATAACATATCTTGTTGTAACCCCATATTGGTGTCCAAGTATATAGCCCCCCATATTTGTATTTGAGTATATATTCCATTGAGGACGATGAAAAAATAAGGGAGAGGGGAATGTAATACCCCCAATTTGACCCCAGTTGTAAATGTATATGTACATTTTTTTTTATATAGAATGGTGAGCCAATATGTTTTTTTGGGTTAGAGTGCATGTTTATGTATGTTTTGGGCTAGAGTGCATGTGTGATATTAGGTTGGAGATCTTGTATGCTAAAAGGTCAGTGAGCCTAGAATTGTGCATTGTAATAACACTCATATATATCAATAAAATGCATAACAGTTTCATACCAAGTCAGAAAAAAGAGTGTGGGGGGCTAGGATTCCACGAGAGGTGAAGGGGAATAAGGGATTAAGGAAAGGGGATAAGCCAAATATATTAAATTAATCCTAAATCTTATGTCATGATTTTATCTTAAGTTCCTAAGTGATGGGATGAGTTCCTGAGTGGGGGGAGAGTGGTTCTTTGACTACCACTTGTAAAAATGGAAGCATGCATATATAAAGTTTGGGATTAGTGATAAATGTATTCATTTCGATCATTCTAATCATTGTGCTTTGCTATTTTGGTTTGGGTATGTTGGGTGTGAGCTTAGGGAAGCTAGTGTAACCATGTTTCTTGTGAACCTTGTGAATCCTACATGGGATTATGTTGCCAATTCTCCTTGGGTTGCCTTGGGGAATGCTAGATCTCTCGAGGGGGAATTGGGTGGGTAGGATTTTCCAATGTGTGAGGCTTGCAGGGTACCTGGAGAATCCATTATTACAGTTGGAGTTCCTGGATCCATAACTCTGAGACTTCCTGGCCAACCTATTCTTCAACCCTGGAAGGGAAGTGACACAACTTGAGGGATTGTGGTGCAGAGAAGGGGGTACATTTCCTTGGGTTATGCGGGATGAGGAAAATGAGAGAATGTTAATTTGAATTGTTGTATGAGTTTGATACCTTGTCTTAGACACCATTTGCGTTTTTTTGAGACCTAGTTGTCTTAGGTATCCTTTTCCCTATCGGAAAAATTGTGAACAGAGAAATAACCTTCTAGTATATTTAACCATTTTTCTAGGGCATCTGCATCTATCTAACCTTCAAATATGGGAATATCAAATTTAACTTGTACCTAGAAGGGAGAAGTTCCTCTAAAGTGGTTGCTTGATGAAGATGCACCTGTTTCTATCAGAGGGCATTGAACAATGTGGGAAAAATTCTCCATCATTTCGTCCCTCTATCATACGAGAGATTGCTCAAGCAAAACATTAATAGAATATCTTGCTCTGTCATTTTTCTTTTCTTCTGCCATGGAGTTTTTCTTAGGTGTGCGAGAGCAATTGTCCTCAAGAGAAACAAGCTCTAGACCCAACTTGCTATACTCAGACCTCGTCGGGGACATGCATTGAAAAATGATCAAGAGCAACCGGCTTTGATACCACTGATCCAGATTATTTTTGGAATGAAATGAAAGTAGAGATATTACAATGAAATACACACAAATATTTCCAGAAACATAGAAATACAACAATACATGATTTCTATTAATGAAAGAAATGTATAGAGACTGTAAATATACAGAGTGCAAGACTTGTTAGAATGGTGGCATCTCTATCTCTGAGAAGAGATGTGACGCTTACGCTCATTCGCAAGAATATGAATACAATGATGCTTTGGAGGAATTTTTACAATAAGCATGAATTACAAAACCCTAGACATCCAAAAACCTAACCCTAGGAGATGAAACGCCAAAAGTCATGTGGGCCACGTTGGGGTAAGTTAGTACATCAACTTCTAAAGGTCGTAACTTTTGCATACGCTCTTTGTTTTAGGCGTGTGATAGCCCGCTGGAAAGGTATTTTTGAGAACTATAGATTATGTCATCAATATTTGAGTCAATCATTAATTTGATTGTGGCAAGCAAAAAAAATGTTGTTTAGGGCCTCAAAATGGCCCCAAAATGTATTGAGATGAAAACTACCAAAATGGGCCAGTTGGACTAGATGGATGACCACCAATATCCACATGGATGTTGTGTAGCGCTTCAAGATAGCCTCAGAAGTGAATAACCCATAATTACAAAGAAGTATCCCCATTACAGAGAAACGTGTTGAACTGAAAATTGTCAAGATGAGCCAGTTGGAATTTGGAATAGGTGGATGGCCACCAATATCCACCTGGATCTTGCACCCTCCTATTGAATGCATCATTTACTTTATAAAAAGGGGCATGTCGAAAAGAACAATGAGAAAATGTTTTCCCATGGTAAACTTGTAAGGCAGAGAAATAGCCATGAAGATACGTATTGAATTATGATTTCATATTTATTTTTAAATACATGCTTATATTGTGGAGTTGAGAACTTTTGTTAATAATATTATTGCTACATGATAATAGCCATAACATGTATTTTGTATTGATGGTTTTTATAGGAATAGTTGAAAAATGGAGACATGAATTGACTATTTGGAAAGAATAACACCAAGGATGGTGTATTTCAAAGGAAAAAATGATGCAATACCACCTACAACCAAAGAGTATATTGGCAACAGGAAGGACAAAATGCTTAGGAACAAAGGCATGGTGAAAATAAAGGTCTAGTAGAGTTGGAGGATGCAATGTGGAAGGAATACCCACATTGGGTTTAAAAATTGATGAAAGAATTGTATACATGTGTACACCTATATGGCAATGTGCACTGAGGAAAGTGAAAAAATAATGGGGAGGGGAATGTAACACCCTAATTTTGATCCCCATATATTTAATGTAATGTAAATATGTGAATTAGGCCATGAGATGAATAGTATAGTCGAGGGCAAAGTAATGTAAATAATGTACATTAAATTTATTAATAAAAATAGATCGATGGTTGTGAGACGCGAGAGGGACTAAAATGATGGGGGGATATGACTCCATGAGAGAGGAATGAGAGGGGCATAAGGGGGGGGGGAATCTTGGAAATAACATATCTTATTGTAACCCCATATTGGTGTCCAAGTATATAGCCCCCCATATTGGTGTCCAAGTATATAGCCCCCCATATTTGTATCTGAGTATATAATGCACTGAGGACAATGAAAAAATAAGGGAGAGGGGAATGTAATACCCCAGGTTTGACCCCAGTTGTAAATGTATATGTACATTTGTTTTATATAGAATGGTGAGCCAATATGTTTTTTTGGGTTGGAGTGCATGTTTATGTATGTTTTGGGCTAGAGTGCATGTGTGATATTAGGTTGGAGAGCTTGTATGCTAAAAGGTTACTGAGCCTAGCATTGTGCATTGTAATAACAATCATATATATCAATAAAATGCATCCCAGTTTCATACCAAGTCAGATAAAAGAGTGTGGGGGGATAGGATTCCATGAGAGGGGAAGGAGGCTAAGGGATTAAGGAAAGGGGATAATCCAAATATATTAAATTAATCCTAAATCCTAATCCTAAATCGTATGTCATGATTTTATCCTAGGTTCCTAAGTCATGGGATCAGTTCCCGAGTGGTGGGAGAGTGATTCTTTGACCACCACTTGTAAAAAATAAAGCATGCATATGTAAAGTTTGGTATTAGTGAGAAATTCATTCATTCCAATCATTTTGATCATGGTGCTTTGTTATTTTGGTTTGGGTATGTTGGGTGTGAGCTTAGGGAATCCATTGTAACCATGTTTCTTGTGAACCTTGTGAATCCTATGTGGGATTATGTTGCTAATTCTCCTTGGGTTGCCTTGGGGAAGGCTAAATCCCTGGAGGGGGAATTGGTTGGGTAGGATTTCCCAATGTGTGAGGTTTGTAGGGTGCCTAGAGAATCCATTATTACAGTTAGAGTTCTTGTATCCATAGCTCTGAGACTTCCTGGCCAATCTGCGCTTGAGCCCTGGAAGGGAAGTGGGACAACTTGATGGATTGTGGTGTAGAGAAAGGGGTACACTTCCTTGGTTTATGTAGGATGAGGAAAATGAGAGAATGTTAGTTGGAATTGTTGTATGATTTTGATACCTTGGTTTGGATGCCATTTGTGTTTTTGTGAGACCTAGTTGGCTTAGGTATCCTTTTCCCTATTGGAGTCATAGCCCCAACTCGGGGGTGTCTTGTTATTGAGAAAGATAAAACATTAGTGTTTATGGGTGGGTAGAATTTATGAGGCCTCCAGCCAGTTGGTCATTTTATAAAAAGATAAGTTTTCTTATTATATGATTTTATGTTGTGTATAGTATGCTTTTTTATATGTTGAATTATGTTATGCTATGCATGTGTGTGTGTGTGTGTGTGTGTGTTATGCATAAGTTATGCATGAGACCTCATATTATTTTGACTACATAAGGTTATCATATGCATGGAATATAATTACAATTTGTATCAAAGCCATGTTGAACATAATTGTTCATGGTATCTGAGTATTTATGAGCAAGGTTAAAGAATTTTTAAAATATAGTATATACAGATGTTGAATTGCAATGACAGATGCCCATAAGTGAGTATGGGATGTGTGTGTGTGTGTGTGGTTTTAACTTTAAACTAAGACAATTGTTGTGTATTTATATTTACTTAATATTTTGTAATTTTTTAAAGTGTCACATGTGATCTCCATCTTGATCATAGAAGGAATTATACATCTCCCTCACATTGGGAGATGTGTAATATCTATATCATTTATGAAATAAATGCACCCAATTATTTTTAATATATCATTATTGAAATCAATGCAGCTACTTGAGAGCTCTTAGACATATTTCACACATAACATATATTGTATTGGTGTTAAGATCAATGGATTATATTGTCACTAAAATAATGCATTGGAACAATTTTCTCTTTCTTTATAAAAAAATACATTCTTAAAACTTGGATGTTATTTTCTCATCTATGACTTCTTGCAAATAAAATTATGATTACCCAAAAAAACGATGGCTTCTTTATTTTATTTTTTTATCTATTTCAATTATGTGACTTGTTCAACCAAAACAATATAAATATCATTGAATTTCCAATGATATGCCTAATCACTATTTCCAATGGATTAATCATAATTACCAAAAGTGTCTATATTTCATAATTACAATTCCTCGTGCAATTTAAAAATAAATAAAAAAATCTCAATGCAAGGTTAAGTGGTTGGATTACAATTTTTTTTATTTTAACTTAGAGGATTAATTTATATGAAGTAGGTTCCTTCTTTGGATTATGATTGATAATATGTGGTTATGAGTGAATTCAAATATATTTAATGCAATGATGTAATTATTCACTTTTATAAAACTCACTCTGGTGTTTTGTGATTTTTTAATGATTTGTTGATTTGTATATTTTTACCATTAAGGGTGTCATAATTACAATTTCTAATCGAGGAGTCATGTTCTCTAAAGTTGTTTGTATTTCACAATTACAATTCCCAATGCAAAACAATTAAATAATTGCAATTCCCAATGCAACGTTAAGTGGCTATATTACAATTTTAATCATTTGAACTTAGCATACTAATTTATACCAAGTAGGTTTCTTCTTTGGATAATGATTGATAAGTTGTGGTTATGAGTGTGTTGTCTGCATGTTTATACATGTTGCAAGGGCATGGGTGATTTTCATATATAAGCTAAGGTAAACGACATATATCCACCTCATAGCTTAGAGCATGGAATGTGACTATAGATAGTCTAGTTCATATTTGTCGATACCATATGTTCTATATTGTTGAATTTTCCATTCATTAGGACCTAGATATAACATTTCCTAATGAGATTCAAATGCCAATCAAGACTAAATTGATCAACATGAGTTTCATTTCTAATGAGGTTCAAATTCCAATCAAGACTAAACTAAACCAAAAAAGTCACAAAATTTTGTTGCTATTTGATGCTTATAGACTCTTTCTAAATAAAAGAAGAGAGATCAAGATGAATTTAGACTACTTTTAATTTAAAATTATACCTCTTAAATACTTTTAAAGGTAACTAACAATGTTATTTGTTGGTTCTAGATTTTACTTAATAACATTACTTTATTTACTAGTGTTTTCAATTATATAACATTGAATCAAACATTTTAGATATTCATGATTTCAATTATATAGTGGATATCAAGCATTATTTTCATCGTGATAAATTCAAGAGGGGATAAGTGGTTCTCCAGTATATCTCCACGGATGAGCAAATAGCAGATATTTTGGTAAAGCCTTTGTCCAAGATGAAAAGTTTGCGTACTTAAGGGACAATATGGGGCTCGTGGGGATGGCTTCCTTATTGAAAAAGTAAGTGATTACTCCTAGGTTGGGAGGGAGGACTGATATGTTAATTATTTATGGACGGTCATTTTCCAGTTTGGAAAATGGTCCAGGTTGGGCAGTTCCTTTCCATTCCAGAAGGTGGTCCGATATTTCTGACAGACAGTTATCTTCTAGTTCAGAAAATGGTATAGATCAGAAAGTCATTTTGTAATGAAAATGGTATGATAGATTGTTTATGTACCATAGACACCAATTCCCCTTATGGCCAATGTGGGGGAATGGTCTAGGATAATCATTCTTCTTGGCAGTCACTCTGAGTATTGGTCAATTAGAATGGTTTTCCTCGTTAGGAAATCATTCTTTCGAAGTTCACAGTTGTGAGAAGTTTCAAAGAATGGTCCATTTTGGAGGTTGGTGCAGGACAATCATTTCCTTAGGAAATGGTTTGACTAGTCATTCCCTAGGGAAGACTCACTTTCTCCAGGTTGCACTATGATTAGTGTCAAAGGAATGGACCAGTTAGGTGAATGGTCTAGGTTCAACAATCAGGGACATTCATTCCCTAGGGAAGACTCATTCTCTCTAGGTTGCACTATGATTAGTGCCAAAGGAATGGCCTAGTTAGGTGAATGGTACATTTTCATAAATTAGGGACAATTATTCTTGTATGTTTGAGAAGAATAGTCTAGATAACCCATGATTGATGATTCACTTTCCGATGGCAAATGCTCTTTAAAATATCATAGATGTGAGTGGAAGAATGGACTAGATGACTCAGTTTGTATCATGATATTGTTTATGTAGGTTGATATCAGATGATATGATTGTTGTAGAGATTGTATGTCTCTGGATAGTAGTTGTATGCTACTGTGGTGGATGTGATGCACTGGTAGTGATTGTATGTCACTGGTTAGTAGTAGTGTGCTACTGAGAGTGGTTGTTTACCATTGGATAGTAGTTATATACTACTATGGATAGACACATTTGTGTTC
Source organism: Picea glauca (assembly GCA_000966675.3). Lineage (NCBI taxonomy): Eukaryota > Viridiplantae > Streptophyta > Pinopsida > Pinales > Pinaceae > Picea > Picea glauca. Next base: position 424,877 of record JZKD02S1672853.1, on the reverse strand, counting down.
TATTAGATGACATTGTTCTGATTTCCATGGAGACTATCTAGTTGGATAGTGATGATGGTGCTCATGATTTGATCATGAGATAGCATGTGTGGCTATGATGATGCTATCGGTTGAATGGTCTTTTTGTGCTCAATATCATTGCCTTTAATACCTCCCTAGCTATGAGGGAGTGTTGATATTATGGTGGTTGCGGGAGGTATTAATCTCAACGTGTAACCTTTGACAAGACTAGAATATTTCGGGAAGCAAGAGAAACCCTAAAACGTTGGATAATAACCCTAGAAGACAAGTTGACTCAAGAGAATATTTCAGATTGAGTTATTAGCCTCTAGAAAGAGAAGTTGGCCCAGTCAAGTGAGATAGAGTAGTATAGATAGAGGGCGCTAGAGCTCATTTGTCACTCACTCAATCACAACTGCATAAGGACAAGAAGTGTGCATGAATGGAGGAAAGTTGCAGTTGCAATAGTGGTGACTTGGTCTCATGGTTATGGTTTGGAATTTATTCTTTGTCTTTGGTTATTCTTGCTTGTTGTTGTAGCCTTGGAGAAAGGTGCACCACCTTGGTTGGCTATTGGTCTGCTTTTGTAATTATTTTGTCTGTCAAGGTTGAGGTGCTCGGGGGTGGCCTTTGTGCCTATGGTTGGGTGACAATATTACTATATTTACTATGGTGAAATGAGCACACCTATTTTTCTAACAACAGGGCCCCATCAGAAGCTTCTTCCACTCCATTATAGACCTTACACCATCACCAAGGTTGTGGGAGACAATGCTTTTGAGATCAACATTCCCCCCTTTCTTTGGCTTACATCCAATGTTCAATGTGGATCTCCTTCGATCGTATTTTCCACCATTATTGGACACCATAGAGATAACAGAAAAATTGACACCAACAAATATCAATCTTGACTACATGGAACATGCATCCACTTATCATATCATGGAAACATAGGTCAAGGGCACTCACCAGTAGAGGAATCAACTTTATCAAGTTGTCAAAGCAGGGCAACTCCTGCACCAAAGAAAGTGGCTCGGACAGGGCCAAATTCAAAATAAATTTCCTCATCTTATGGGGGAACTCAACACAATGGAAATGTTTTCTTCCTAAGTGGGGAGGATTGATCCAGGTGTATATTGGTGTCCACCCACCTATTCCAATTGGCTCATCTTGGCAATTTTTTAATTTGGCATTTTTTTCTTAGTTTTCGGGTCCTAAACTTCTGAGGTTGTTTTGAGGCCCTAAATAGAATTTTTAGGGCTCATTGAAATCAAAATGTACACAAATTCAAAGTTTGAAAACATTATATGTATTCCTCAGATATACCTTTCCAACGGGCTATCATGTGCCTAAAAAAAAGATCGTATGAAAAAGTTACAACCCCGATAAGTTGATGTACTAACTTACCCCAATGGGGCCCACATGACTTTTCACACTTCATCTCCTAGGGTTAGGTTTTTAGATATCTAGGGTTTTGGAATTCATGTTTATTATAAAAATTCTTCCAGAGCCTCATTGTACTCATCTTATTGTGAATGAGCGCAACCATCACAACTCTTCTTAGAGATAAGCCACCACCATTCTAGCAAACTTGTTTTCAATCTACATTTTACAGTTTCATCATATTTCTTTTTTGAATAGAATTCAGTTTTAATGTATTTTTGTTATTGTCCCTTGTGTCTCTGCATTAATAATAATAATAATAATAATATGTGTTCATTTCGTTATGCTCATAAAATATGGATCATCAAAGGTGGAAATTGACGCTATAACACTTATCCCCTTAACTTATCCCATTTCCTTAAGCCATTATCCCCCCATGTTCTCTTGTCTAACTTGGTCTGCAACCATGGTGTATTTTATTGATATATACAAGCATTATTACAATGTAAAATTCTAGGCTCATCGACCTTTCAACATGTAGACCCTCCAACCTAATATCACATAGGCACTCTGACCAGACCTAGGCACTCTAGCCCAAAACATATTGTCTCACTAACCAATAAAAAATATGTACATATAAATTTACAAATGAAGTCAAAGTGGGGGTATTACATTCCCCTCCCCCTTATTTTTTCACTATCATTGGTGCATTATATACAAATGTGCAATAAAAATCCTCAAAAAGCTTCAAAAATATATGGGTACTCCTTCCGCATGGTCCACTAGACCTTTACCAAGCCGATGGCTTCGTTCCTGAGCATTTTGACCTTCCTATCCAATATGCACATTAGTTGTACTTGGAGGTCACCCCCGTGTTCCACCTAGATCACACTCCAACCAATTACGGGGTCAGTATCTGTTGGCACGGGGGCATACCAAAGGTTCAACGCTTCAAAAACGCACCAACAAAACCCTAATTACCGGCCCTTTCAACAACACCTATGAAACAGGAGAAGTCTCACCCGATGTAGAGGCAAGGGGGGTTAAAGGACGCAAGTGTCTATAACTGAGTTGGGACACATAGTTGTGATTACAACACTTCGCAGAGTACTTAGGAACAACATTCATTAACATATCAACTTTACTCACATCGCGGATTAAACCCTAAGTACAGTTCGACGCAGCAACAATAACAAAATATACTTTGCACTTAGCATTCAAAAGTTAGATCTAACATATCTGATCATACATAAAGCACTAAGCATTCATAGATATAGCTAACATTCATAACATTCAATGTACTAAGAGGATTCAAATCATAAATGTCATAGGCACAAAGCAACTCATCAACACAATATTTAGGTGGTTCACCCAACTTTGTGAATCCTACGTGGGATTATGTTGTCAATTCTCCTTGGGTCGTCTTGGGGAAGGCTAAAGCCCTGGAGGGGGAATTGGGTGGGTAGGATTTCCCAATGTGTGAGGCTTGCAGGGTGCCTGGGGAATCCATTATTAGAGTTGGAGTTCCTGGATCCATAGTGATGAGACTTCCTGGCCAACATCTTCTTGAGACCTGGAAGGGAAGTGGGACAACTTGAGAGATTGTGGTGCAGAGAAGGGGGCGCACTTCTTTGGGTTATGTAGGATGAGGAAAATGAGAGAATGTTAGCTGGAATTGTTGTATGAGTTTGATACCTTGGCTTAGATGCCATTTGTGTTTTTGTGAGACCTAGTTGGCTTAGGTATCATTTTCCCTAGTGGAGTCATAGCCCCAAGTTGGGGGTGACCTGTTATTGAGAAAGCTAAAACATTAGTGTTTATGGGTGGGTGGAATGTCTGAAGTCTTCAACCAGTTGGTCATTTTATAAAAAGATAAGTGTTCTTATTATATTAGTTTATGTTCTATATAGTATGCTTTTTTATATGTTGAATTCTATTATGTTATGCATGTGTGTGTGTGTGTTATGCATAAGTCATGCATGAGACCTCATATTATTTTGACTACATAAGGTTATCATATGCATGGCATATAATTACAATTGGTATCAAAGCCATGTTGGGCATAATTGTTCATGGTATCAGAGTATTTATGAGCAAGGTTAAAGGATTTTAAAAAAATAGTATATACAGAAGTTGAATTGTAGTGACAGATGCCCATAAGTGAGTATGGGATGTGTTAGAATATAGAAGATGGTGTGCTTGTTTTACCATTGAAAATACCCTTGTCACCCAACCATAGGTCGAAGCCACCCTCCAAGCACCTTAACCTTGACTGAGAATTACTCTGGAAGCAAACCCTAGGCTAGATAGCCAAACAAGGTGTAGTGCATATTCCTCCAAGGATAGTGCACCAACAATAGCTGATCAGATAGTCCAAATCCTAGCCAAAAGATAGTCCAAGCCTATACTGAAAACTAGCTGCTATTGCAGTTGCACTTGCATCCCTCCTCCACATGTGTGCACCAAACTGGGAACTGCAGTGCACACCAGTTTCTCACTGCAATTCTAAGATGTGTCAAATGAGAGCTGACACCCTGTATTTATAGTGGTTATGCTAGATTTGTTGGGGCTGAATTCTCCTTCTGGATATGTGTATGTTCAGTATATTATTATTATTTATGGCCTACTTCTTCTCTTGGAGGCTAATAACCTAATATAAATTTTCTTCTTGAGCCGACAAAAATTCTAGGGTTATTAGCCAACTCATTAGGGTTTTCTCTTTCTTTCTGTAGTCTTCTATTCTCGTCAAGTTCACGTGGAGGTAAATACCTCCCACAGCTACCATAATATTAACACTCCCTCCTAGCTAGGGAGGTATTATAGGTAATAGTCTTGAGCACAAAAACATACCATTTACCCGGTAGCATCAATATAGTCGTCTAGACTATTTCATGACTAGATCATGAGCATCACCATCACCATCAGCTGCATCATCTCTCGAAACCATACTTCATCTGAGTAATTAGACATGATGATGGATAAGTCACTCACACCATAGAGTGACAAAAGAACCACTCTTATAATCTAGAGGAGTAAATGCTCTGAACCAATTTCCGTCTGGAAAATCTTTGTTCATCATTCATCTGGATGGTGATTATTTCCAATAAACTATTGATAGTCTTCAAGGAAGTTAGAATAAAAATAGAACACAACTGTTTCTATCCATAGTAGTACATAACTACAATCTAGTGGTTCACTACCACACCAAGTAACACACAAGTACTTGATAAGCAATGTATAGTTACGAACAGTGCAACTATCCACCACAATAGTCTTCATCTATTGTCATACAGTCTTCATAACAAACATCTGATAGCAACCTGCATAGAAACAATGTTATGATATATACTGAATTATTTGGGCCAATCTTTCACTCACATTGTGAGCTCTGAAAAAATATCTGCCTCACGAGCAGTGGAACATATCCACAACAGTAGTCTATATCTATTGTCTTCATAAAAAACATCTGATAGCAACCTGCACAGAAACAATGTTATGATATAAATTGAATTATCTGGGCCAATATTTCACTCACATCTGTGAACTCTGAAAGAATATCTGCCTCAAAGTAGAATAATGAGATATCTGGACTATTCTTCTCAAGCAAGGAAGAATAATTGTCTTGTCTTCTAAACCTGGACCATTCCTCACCCTGGGCCATTCTTCCTACACTAATCAAAGTGCACCCTGGAGAGAATGTATAACCCTAAGGAATGTTGAGTCTATACCATTCCCCACCCTGGGCCATTCTTCCTACACTAATCAAGGTGCACCCCGGAGAGAATGTATAAACCCTAAGGAATGTTTGTCCCTGATTGTTGAGCCTGGACCATTCCCCACCCTGGGCCATTCCTCCTACACTAATCAAAGTGCACCCTGGAGAGAATGTACAAAAACTAAGGAATGACTATCCAGACCATTTCCTCTGTTAACCACAAGAGGAAAATACTGTCCTGCATCAACCTCCAAAACGGACCATTCCTCATGTTAACCACAATGAGAAATCGTTGTCCGGTGAGGCGGACTAGTCTTCTTGAGTAACCCTCAAGAAGAGAGACTACCCTAGACCACTCCCCATGTTAACCACAATGGGAAGTCATTGTCTATGATACATCAGCAATAAGACTACTTCCCATGTTAACCACAATAGGAAGTGACTATCTGTCAGAGATCTCAATCCACTTTCCGAACAGGAAAGCATTTGTCCAAGATGCACTATTTTTCAATCTTGAAAATGAATGTCTTCAATAATGTTCTCAGTGCTCCCTCCTAACTTGGAGAGTCATTTCTTCCTTTTTCAATAAGAAGGAAGTTGTTTCCACAAGCTCCATCTTGAGTACACAAACTCTTTCATCTTGGATAGAAGCTTTACCCAAAATGTCTGCTTATCTGCTCATGTAATCATTTTCTCCTTTCTGGACTTCATCATGGATAATTTAATGCTTGATTTCAAATTTAATTTAGTCTGGAACACTGTGAAGGCTTCATGTAGATCTGAACAATAGAGTATATCATAGTTGGAAAAATGGAACATATCCATGTGGCACTTCTTCTATCATCATCAGGTCTAATCTACTGAGTAGTCATCTTGATGTTATAGGAAATATTCACCACACTTCTGCTGTGTACTGGAGGTTCTCCACCAAGTTATCTTCTTCTATCTACATACAAGAGTCTCTTTCTAGTATGCCTCAAAGTCTTGAGATTTCTCTTCATACGCTCTTTATTCAATTTCTCTGGAGACCATTCTTTGCATTCATCTAATGTAGAATTCTAACTCATGGATGTTGCGGATGATACAATGACTCATGTGGTGATATGTCTGGTGTACTGGAACAAGTAGTCATCATAGTCTTCTCCCTCCATCTGGGAGAACCTCTAGTTCTAGATCCCATAATGCTTTTATTTATGAGTCTTCCATACACTGTTCTTTATCACGACTTTTAGTTCTTCTGCTTGATTGCTTTTAGTGAGTTCATATCAGGCTGGTAATCTTGTGATTCTTGATACAGTGATTGGTTGTTATGATTTCTCTATCTTTCTTGGAATCTTCATGTTCTTCTTCATGTTTTTATTTAGCTCTTGGGTCCATGGAGTTTCTTATAGATTCCATTCCCTAGAGATTCCACTTCTTCCTTTCATCATAGGATCACAGATCTGGATGAACAACCAGGAATACTTTAAGGCCTCTCTTCGAAGAAGTCTTCTTCTGCGGTTGAACTGAACATGTACTTGTCTTTCATGACTGCTACCATGGATATATATATTTCATCATCTTTAATGAATCATAGGATTAGCTCCCTCATAATCCTTGTTTCATGTATAAGTGCATATAATCAGATCCCTTCATTTAACAGAGTCCATGCTTCCATCTGCATCCTTATTGTCTTTTGCAATGTATAATTGGCTCTCTTGTCTAACAGAGTCCACGCTTCTGTCTTGTTGTCTTCTACAAAACATCATAAGTCTTTTTCCAATTTTCTATTGATTGTTGACTTCTTTCTGTCTTTGCTTCTTCTAAGTTTCTTCAAGATTGATTCGGCTTATCTTGCAATAGCTTTCACATGATTTGTATTTCATTCTTTCATGTGTATTATCTATTCATTCTTATCTTGTTGTTCTTACATAGGTCTAGTTCTTCTTGGAATACATTATCTTCCAAGAGATAGATATACAAGATATATATAGGGATGATGCAAACAAGATATGTACAAGAAATAAGAAGAGTCTTGTTACCTTTTAGAAGAAGAAGTCTCTTCCATCCTTCTTAGTCTTCTTTGTAGGTTCCTTTTCTTCGGCAATTGATGCTTCATGTTTTTCCTTCCTTTTCTTTGGCTCGGGACAATGATTCTTGTAGTGACCATACTTTTGACAGTTGAAGCATTGTACTTCTGAAATCTCTTTCTCTTGATTTGGCTTCCTCCTTGAACCAAACTTCCTTTTGTTCCTGAAGGTCTTGAATCTTGCTGTGAAGGCTTGATCATTGTACTTCCTCAAGGGTTTCTCTTTTGCATTGATCCTTGATTCTTCTTGAGCACAGCAAGTCCAAAGTTCTTCAAATGTCGGATACTCCTTCCTTGTGTTCATGCTTGCGAAAAATGCATCCCACATCTTGGGAAGACCATTGAGTACTATTTTCACCAATTCCTTCTCTGAAGTGATCTCTTCAATAGCTTGTAGTTTATCTCTTAACTGGGATATCTTTACAAAGTATGATGTTATGTTGTCATCATCGTTCATCTTCATGTCACGGAGCTCATTCTTCAGACTCATAACTTGTCCAATGTTTCTGACTGAGAAGAGATTTGTTAGGGCATCATACATCTTCTTCGATGAGTCAAGATGGGAGATATAGGGTATCAAGTGGTCTTTTATAGAATCCACTATGATACTCATGGCATTGATGTCAACATCTTTGAACTTCTCCATAGCTGCAACGTTATGCGGTTCCTTCTCTTTTCCTTCTTCAAACTCTGGCTTCACGGTCTTTCCTTTCATGATATTCAACACTTTATTCTTGGAAAGGATGAGGTCAATCCTTGTCTTCCATGTTCTGAAGTTTAGAGGATCCATCTAACTTGTTCTCAGACTTCATAGAGTTAGTCATGGCTGCTTGACTTGGTCAAACCCTAGATTTGACCAGAAATTCAAACTTCATGTCTTGGCTTGCTGAGAGTGTTAGGGGATGTGCTAGGCTAGAGCGCACTGATCTATCCGTAGATTAGGTCAATTCATTCACTTAAGGTGCCTCAACAAGAGGATTAGGGTTTCTGCAACTGCTCCTGCCAGTAACCCTAGTGGTAGTGTCTTGGGAGTTGCTTCTGGTAGTAACCCTAGCGGCAGTTCCTCAGCGAGCTCAATATCCTAGCGGCTATGTTTCCGTCCAGCCTTTAGACTGAATGAAGGAGGTGTGGGCTCATAACCTGTTAGAATATAGAAGATGGTGTGCTCGTTTTACCATTGACGATACCCTCGTCACCCAACCATAGGCCGAAGCCACCCTCCAAGCACCTTAACCTTGACTGAGAATTACTCCGGAAGCAAAACCTAGGCTAGATAACCAAACAAGGTGTAGCGCATCTTCCTCCAAGGACAACGCACCAACAATAGTTGATCAGATAGTCCAAACCCTAGCCAAGAGATAGTCCAAGCCTATATTGAAAACTAGTTGTTGTTGTAGTTGCACCTGCAACCCTCCTCCACATGTGCACACCAAACTAGGAACTGCAGTGCGCACCAGTTGCTCTCTGCAATTTTGAGATGTGTCAAATGAGAACTGGCGCCCTATATTTATAGTGGTTCTGCCAGATTTGTTGGGGCTGACTTCTCCTTCTGGATATGTGTCTGTTAAGTATATTATTATTATTTCTGGTCGACTTCTTCTCTTGGAGGCTAATAACCTAATATAAATTTTCTTCTTGAGCCGAAAAAACTTCTAGAGTTGTTAGTCAACTCATTAGGGTTTTCTCTTGCTTTTTGGAGTCTTCTATTCTCGTCAGGTTCATATGTGGAGGTAAATACCTCCCGCAGCTACCATAATATTAACAGGATGTGTGCATGTGTGTGTGTGGTTTTAACTTTAAACTAAGACCACTATTGTGTATTTATATTTACTTAATATTTTGTAATCTTTTTTAAGTGTCACATGTGATCTCCATCTTGAGCATAGAATGAATTATACATCTCCCTCACATTGAGAGATGTGTAATATCTATATCATTTATGAAATAAATGCACCCAATTATTTTTAATATATTATTACTGAAATCAATGCAACTACTTGATAGATCTTAGACATATTTCACACATAACATATATTGTATTGGTGTTAAGATCAATGGATTATATTGTCACTAAAATCAATGCATTGGAATAATTTTCTCTTTCTTTATAAAAAATACATTCTTAAAACTTGGATGTTATTTGCTCATCTATGACTTCTTGCAAATAAAATTACAATTACCCAAAAAAATGGCTTCTTTATTTTTATTTTTTATCTATTTCAATTATGTGACTTGTTCAACCAAAACAATATAAACATCGTTGAATTTCCAATGATATGCCTAATCACTATTTCCAATGGATTAATCATAATTACCAAAAGTGTCTATATTTCATAATTACAATTCCTCGTGCAATTTAAAAAAAAAAATAGAATTCTCAATGCAAGGTTAAGTGGTTGGATTACAATTTTATTTTTTTAACTTAGCGGATTAATTTATATGAAGTAGGTTCCTTCTTTGGATTATGATTGATAAGATGTGGTTATGAGTGAATTCAAATATATTTAATGCAATGATGTAATTATTCACTTTTATAAAACTCACTCTCATGTTTTGTGATTTTTTAATGATTTGTTGATTTGTAGATTTTTACCATTAAGGGTGTCATAATTACAATTTCTAATCGAGGAGTCATGTTCTCTAAAGTTGTTTGTATTTCACGATTACAATTCCCAATGCAAAAAAATTAAAGAATTGCAATTCCCAATGCAACGTTAAGTGGCTATATTACAATTTTAATCATTTGAACTTAGAATACTAATTTATACCAAGTAGGTTTCTTCTTTGGATAATGATTGATAAGTTGTGGTTATGAGTGTGTTGTCTGCATGTTTATACATGTTGCAGGGGCATGGGTGATTTTCATATATAAGTTAAGGTAAAGGACATATATCCACATCGTAGCTTAGAGCATGGAATGTGACTATAGATAGTCTAGTTCCTATTTGTCGATACCATATGTTCTATGTTGTTGATTTTTCCATTCATTAGGACCTAGTTATAACATTTCCTTATGAGGTTCAAATGCCAATCAAGACTGAATTGATCAACACGAGTTTCATTTCTAATGAGATTCAAATTCCAATCAAGACTAAACTAAACAAACAAAAATTCACAAAAGTTTGTTGTTATTTGATACTTATAGACTCTTTCTAAATAAAAGAAGAGAGATCAAGATGAATTTAGACTACTTTTAATTTAAAATTGTACCTCTTAAATACTTTCAAAGGTAAGTAACAATGGTATTTGTTGGTTCTATATTTTACTTAATAACACTACTTGATTTAATGGTGTTTTCAATTATATAACATTGAATCAAACATTTTAGATATTTATGTTTTCAATTATATAATACAGAATCAAGAATATTAGACATTTGTAATGTAGGTGGTTAAAATGAATGAGGAAAATGAAGTAGGTCATACTATCTCTACATATCGTACACGTCTCAAGAAAAAGACAGTGCGACCTTGGAAAACAAATCCTTTAACTATCAGCTAGATTGTCGATATTGCACCAAATCTATTAATTTCAAAAGGGGAAATACGCAACATAACAGATTCTACAACGTCTTTGATTACTTCTAAGGATCATTTATAGGATAGACATTTCATGGTGTAGTGAATGGTTCATTTGATGTTGGTTTTTCAATGAGTGTTATAGCGGGAAACACTGATACAGTCCCATTAAGAATTTTAAAGGATTTCGCAATGATACAGTCCCATTAAGAATTTTAAAGGATACAGTCCCATTAAGAATTTTAAAGGATACAGTCCCATTAAGAATTTTAAAGGATTCTACAATGATACTAATAAGTTAAAAATGGATTGAATCCAACCAAATTTTTAGAGATAAGTTGAGTTTCGCATGTATCAATGTTCTTCAACCAAATTTTCAGAAATAAGTTGAGATTCACATGTATGAATGTTCTATGCATTTCATAACTTTATACTCCTTTAAACCAAAAAATCTATCGATCAAAATTCTAAATTGACCTAAAATTTAAACTAAAAGTAATGTCGAAGGAAAGATTGATTGCGAGTTAACCCAGTCCTTTTCGACAATGATCATAATTTGTGGGAGGAACAGAAACAAAAATAGATTGCAGTCTGAAGTTTGGTGGAGCCTTGAATATTGTGCACTGCCAGACTGTATTTGAAAGAATCTATTGGACTTTAAAAACCTAATACAATTTATGGTCATTTTAACCTCTTATTTCCATTAATATTGCAATGTATTGCTCGGCGGGCGGGTTCATCTGGGTATCATCATGATCTTTGTGAGACCTAGTTGGCTTAGGTATAATTTTCCCTAGTGGAGTCATAGCCCCAACTCGAGGGTGACCTGTTATTGAGAAAGATAAAACATTAGTGTTTATGGGTGGGTGTAATGTCTGAGGTCTTCAACAAGTTGGTCATTTTATAAAAAGATAAGTGTTCTTATTATATTATTTTATGTTGTGTATAGTATGTTTTTTTATATGTTGAATTTTGTTATGCTATGCATGTGAGTGTGTATGTGGTTTTAACTGTAAACTAAGACCACTATTGTGTATTTATATTTACGTAATATTTTGTAATTTTTTTTAAGTGTCACATGTGATCTCCATCTTGAGCATAGAAGGAATTATACATCTCCCTCGCATTGGGAGATGTGTAATATCTATATCATTTATGAAATAAATGCACCCAATTATTTTTAATATATCATCACTGAAATCAATGCAACTACTTGATTTCTCTTAGACATATTTCACATATAACATATATTGTATTGGTGTTAAGATAAATGGATTATATTGTCACTGAAATCAATGCATTGGAACAATTTTCTCTTTCTTTATAAAAAAATACATTCTTAAAACTTGGATGTTATTTGCTCATCTATGACTTCTTGCAAATAAAATTACAATTACCCAAAAAAACAATGGATTCTTTATTTATTTTTTTATCTATTTCAATTACGTGACTTGTTCAACCAAAACAATAGAAATATCATTGAATTTCCAATGATCTGGGGTTCCCTAATCACTATTTCCAATGGATTAATCGTAATTACCAAAAGTGTCTATATTTCATAATTACAATTCCCCGTGCAATTTAAAAAAAAATAGAATTCTCAATGCAAGGTGAAGTGGTTAGATTACAATTTTTTTTATTTTAACTTAGCAGACTAATTAATACGAAGTAGGTTCCTTCTTTGGATTATGATTGACAAGATGTGCTTATGAGCGAATTCAAATATATTTAATGCAATTATGTAATTATTCACTTCTATATAACTCACTCTCATGTTTTGCGATTTTTTAATGATTTGTTGATTTGTCTATTTTTACCATTAAGGGTGTCATAATTACAATTTCTAATCGACGAGTCATGTTCTCTAAAGTTGTTTGTATTTCACAATCACAATTCCCAATGCAAAACAATTAAAGAATTACAATTCCCAATGCAACGTTAAGTGGCTATATTACAGTTTTAATCATTTGAACTTAGCATACTAATTTATACCAAGTAGGTTTCTTCTTTGGATAATGATTGATAAGTTGTGGTTATGAGTGTGTTTTATGCATGTTTATACACGTTGCAGAGGCATGGGTGCTTCCCATATATAAGCTAAGGTAAATGACATATATCCACCTCGTAGCTTAGAGCATGGAATGTGACTATAGATAGTCTAGTTCCTATTTATCGATACCATATGTTCTATATTGTTGAATTTTCCATTCATTAGGACCTAGATATAACATTTCCTAATGAGATTCAAATGCCAATCAAGACTGAACTGATCAACAAGAGTTTCATTTCTAATGAGATTCAAATTCCAATCAAGACTAAACTAAACAAAAAAAGTCACAAAATTTTGTTGATATTTGATACTTATAGACTCTTTCTAAATAAAAGAAGAGATATCAAGATGAATTTAGACTACTTTTAATTTAAAATTATACCTCTTAAATAATTTCAAAGGTAAGTAACAATGTTATTTGCTGGTTCTAGATTTTACTTAATAACATTACTTGATTTACTCGTGTTTTCAATTACATAACATTGAATCAAACATTTTAGATATTTATGTTTTCAATTATATAATACAGAATCAAGAATTTTAAACATGTGTAATGTAGGTGGTTAAAATGAATGAGGAAAATGAAGTAGGTCACACTATCTCTACATATCATACACGTCTCAACAAAAATCATGGGCGACCTTGGAAAAAAAATCCTTTAACTCTCAGCTAGATTGTCGATATTGCACCAAATCGATTAATTTCAAAAGGGAAGTACTCAACAAAACATATTCTACAATGTCTTTGATTACTTCTAAGGATCATTTATAGGATAGACATTTCATGGTGTAGTGAATGATTCATTTGATGTTGGCTTTTCAATGAGTGTTATAGTGGGAAACACTGATAGAGTCCCATTAAGAATTTTATAATATGGAATCAATAATTTTAGACATTTGTAATGTAGGTGGTTAAAATGAATGAGGAAAATGAAGTAGGTCATATTGTCTCTACATATCGTACACATCTCAAGAAAAATCCAGGGAGGCCTTGTAAAACAAATCCTTTAACTCTCAACTAGATTGTCGATATTGCACAAAATCGATTAATTTCAAAAAGGGGAAATACTCAACATAGTAGATTCTACAATGTCTTCGGTTATTTTTAAGGATCGTTTATAGACTAGGAATTTCATGGTGTAGTGAATGGTTCATTTGATGTTGTATTTTCAACATGTGTTATAGTGGGCAACACTGATAGAGTCCCATAAGGTTTCATATATATATGGAAGGGTTATCCCTGCCGATGTCTAATGCAAATTCCATTGCACTCAATGTCAAAATAATAAGAAAATATGAGACCATAGTTCTTCTCTCCAAACATCCTCCATGTAAACAAAGGGCTAAAACAATGGCCATGCAATCAACTCCATCTTCTTCATTTACATCTTCGGTGTTTATTGTGGATACTGATGTAATCACATCAATTTCTATACATGATGATCCCATCATTTATCCACAACAACCAACTAATCCCATCCATGCTAAAATTATCTCTCCTATAGCACATCCATTGTCAACAACATGAATTCTCCAGGATGTTGTCCATCTGAGTTTGTGAGTGCTCAAATGCATTGCCCGTCTAAGATTTTCAATGATGATGATGATCGTATCGATGACCAACATCAATATGAATTACCAACAATCTCAATATGACAAAATTTATCGGATATGCCTAGAAAAGAGCAACGTTTGCATATGTTTAGATGTTGTCATATACATATGTACGATTTAGGCATACTTATTTATTTATTTATTTTACATCATGTACATGAGAGCATCTCTCCCTTACACTTTGCTACTCTATGTGCAAAAAGAATATGTCAATGCAATGAAAGTCATTTGTTTATTTATTTGATCTTCCAATATAATACCCCACCGATATTTATGGGATATTAATTCCAATAAAATAATAGTTGACATGTTGAAGAGATTGGTTAATGATGTAATTTGTAGCCACCAAAATTTATTTTTATATTACTATGTATTTCTTTAGTCTTTCATACAACCTAATTATAAAAGAGTTTAATATAATTGTATAAAAAATTATGGAAATTATTTTGATATTAATATTCATTTTTCTTATATTATTATCCAATTCTCTTAGTCTTTGATGCAATCCAATTATAAAAGAGTTTAATATAATCATATCAAATAAATATTTGATTTTTTTTTCATTATTTATTCTTAAGTTTTTCTTATGCTCATTAAGAAGTCAATATGTTACTTGTGGAAATTAAACTTAGATAGAAAAGATAACAATTACTCCTCCAACCACCTCAATGGAACCTAATTGATATTCATTCATTTCATACTAAAAAAAACTTCATGCTATCTAAAAAAAACTTAACAAACATTATTAAATTACAAACCCTACTTCATAATATCACAATACTTAACAAGATTAATACTTCCTTTCATACTCATAAAACTTCATGATATTTCAATAAAAAATTAACAAAAGTTATTAAATTACAAATACAAACTCTACTTGGTAATATCACAACACTCAATTTCCATATTGTTCACTGAAAAATCCAGGGCGACCTTGGAAAACAAATCCTTTAACTCTCACTAGATTGTTGATATTGCACTAAATAGATTAATTTCAAAAGGGAAAATACTCAACATAATATATTCTACAATGTCTTCGATTACTTCTAAGGATCGTTTATAGACTAGGCATTCCATGGTGTAGTGAATGGTTCATTTGATGTTGGCTTTTCAATGAGTGTTATAGTGGGAAACACTAATAGAGTCCCATTAAGAATTTTATAATATGGAATCAATAATTTTAGACATGTGTAATGTAGGTGGTTAAAATGAATGAGGAAAATGAAGTAGGTCATATTGTCTCTACATATCGTACACGTCTTGAGAAAAAGCCAAGGAGGCCTTGTAAAACAAATCCTTTAACTCTCAACTAGATTGTCGATATTGCATCAAGTCGATTAATTTCAAAAAGGGAAAATGTTCAACATAATATATTCTACAATGTCTTCGATTACTTCTAAGGATCATTTATGGGATAGGCATTTCATGGTGTAGTGAATGGTTCATTTGATGTTGTCTTTTCAATGAGTGTTAAAGTGGGAAACATTGATAGAGTCCCATTAAGAATTTTATAATATGGAATCAATAATTTTAGACATTTGTAATGTAGGTGGTTAAAATGAATGAGGAAAATGAAGTAGGTCATACTCGTACACGTCTCGAGAAAAAGCCAAGGAGACCTTGTAAAACAAATCCTTTAACTCTCAACTAGATTGTCGATATTGCACCAAATCTATTAATTTCAAAAAGGGGATATACTCAACATAATAGATTCTACAATGTCTTTGATTATTTCTAAGGATCATTTATTGGAACAATTTTATCTTTCTTTATAAAAAATACATTCTTAAAACTTGGATGTTATTTGCTCATCTATGACTTCTTGCAAATAAAATTACAATTACTCAAAATGTTTTTCTTTTGCTTAGTTCATGTAATTTTGTTATTTTCTTAATAAATGAATGCAATTCCTAGATGGTGCAAGGTTATCTTCTTGGAATAAAAAAAAAAAGGATGGCTTCTTTATTTATTTTTTTATCTATTTCAATTATGTGACTTGTTCAACCAAAACAATAGAAATATCATTGAATTTTCAATGATGGGGGGTTCTGAATCATATTTCTAATGGATTAATCATAATTACCAAAAGTGTCTATATTTCATAATTACAATTCTTCATGCAATTTAAAAAAAAAAAAAAAAAATAGAATTCTCAATACATGATTAAATAGTTAGATTACAAATTTTGTTATTTTAACTTAACATACTAATTTATAGTAAGTAGGTTCCTTCTTTGGATCATGATTATAAGTTATGATTATGAGTGTGTTGTTTGCATATTTATACATATATCCACAGCATATTTATACATATATCCACAGTTTGTCGTTTGTCTATACCATATGTTCATTTTCCATTCATTAGATGTTCATTTTTCATTCATATAACCTACCTAGATATAACATTTCCTAATGAGAATCATTAGAAAAAACGAATGAATATCTGAATACCTTTCATAATAACGAGTTTACAAAAAGAATTACTGGAAAAACGAATGAATATCTAATCGTAGTCCATTATCTTCTCCATAGAAGAAGCTTCCATCTGCCAAAGCTGCAAAACACTCTCCAGTTATTTATAAAGATTACAAGGAAATATTGTGTGTTTATCACCATTAAAAAAAACTGAAATGGAGAAATGTTCTCCAGTTATTTATGAAAGTTATTTATGAAGATTACAAGGAAATATTGTGTGTTTATCACCATTAAAAAAACTGAAATGGAGAAATTGCTGGAAGCTAGGGTAATAGAATTCCAAAAACTGTTAGTAGTAACAAACTGCAGTTTTCTGTGTGCTAATGACAAAAAAAGTTTTCTGTGTGCTAACTACAAAAAAAATCTTTCAAAGAAGAAGTAAAAGAAACTGGAAACTGAAAGAGATGGAGAGAAACTCACCTCAACCTCCAGTAGAGCAGGCTCCTGGTGAAATCCTTGGGACGAAGGGAGAAACATCATCTATACAAACTTCATCCGTAAAAGGAGTTATGGATTTTGATTGGGCCGATCGAAAGAGACGAATTCGCTGAGTCCAATTATTCCTATATATATTCTAAGATTTCACATAGCATTTCGGCATTAGACCAAAATGGAGGGACGGATTAATGATGCAGAAGATTGCATGAGAAAGGCACTGGGCCTATTATACAAAAGTCTTCTCCGGAAGATGGCAGACGATCGCATCTAACCTGGAATCACGAGCATTATTACGGAGCCTTCGTGCTGTTATTACGGAGCAAATCTAAAACGTAATTTCGCAAGAGAGACCCAGATAAAATGACAGGCGGCGTTAACGGAATGCAGACAGATTGAGCGGATTTAGCTCTGAAAGAAGACTCAGATTCAAAGGGCGTAGGCACAGGCACGGGCGTACTGCTGCCCTCTTATGATGCCCTAATGACATCATACTGCTGACATAATGCATGCACAAACCTGAATATGATGCCCTCTTATTTATTAAACTGATGACTGTCTCGTTACAAACTGAAAACTCACAAGATTATGGTTTCTCACAAACACAAACAGTTCAGTACTGAAAACTCAAACCTGGAACGGTCAGATCTGACGTGCAGAGAAGAGACACGTGGCAGATATCGAACGGTCAGTTTCGACGCACCTAATAGTGCCACGTGGCAGCAATCGGACGGTCCGATCTGACGTGCAGAAAGGAGACACATGGCAGCGATCGGACGGTCAAATCCGACGCGTAGAAACGAGCCACGTGGCAGATATCGAACGGTCAGAATCGACATGTAGAAAAGAGCCACGTGGCATAGATCGGATGGTCAGATTGGACACGCAGAAAAGAGCCACGTGGCAGCAATCGAACAGCCAGATCCGACGCGCCTAATAGAGCCACGTGGCAGAGATCGGACGGCCAGATCCGACGTGCTTAATTGAGCCACGTGGCAGAAATTGGACGGACAGATCCGACGCGCAGTACGTAGCCACGTGGCAGAGATCGGACAGCCAGATCCGATGCACAGGACATAACCACGTGGCAACAATCTAACCGTCATAAATATGCCGCGTGGTGTTGATCTAACGGTTAGATCGTACGGTTTCAAAGAAGCCACGTGGCACAAATATAATGGCCAGAACCGACGGTCCCGGAGGGCTGAGATGTGTGGCCTAGACAGTGCCACGTGTCGACCGTAGGACAGTCCCATTGACTGACCGTACGACGAAAATGGTACGGATTCTACACTCTATTTCCACGTGGCACAATTCCTACCGCTACACGGATCCAACAGGCTGACAAGAGACACGTGGACAAATCTGTGGTTTGGTCGACAGTTTGGCAAGCTCCATGGTGGCATGTCGACGGAGGATCGAATGCGAACTGTCGGTGTGTTGACGGAGTGTCGAATGCGAACTGTAGGTGAATGTCGACGGAGGGCCGAATGCTAATGCTTTGTGTTGCTGCAGGCACCTGGAGATGTGTCTGTTTGATCTAACTTGGCAGGCTTGCTCAACGTGGAAGTTTGTGTAAGAAGCAGCGAAGAGGGCTTTGCTCCAATAACGCCCCAATTCGTCTTCACCAGCCCTCCCCGAGTCGCCCAATCATCCGCATTCCACAAGCTGGAGTGGACTCCCATGGCCTTGCTGTTCAGATACGGCACTCCCATTGCTTCATTGTTCTTATACATTGCGTCCACATAGAATATGATGTGATGCGAGTTCTCCTATGGTCCATATTTAATCTTATAAAAGATCCTTCAGTGCAAGAAAGGATCGGATTCTTAGGAAGGAAGAGATGCAAATATTTTTCCTACCCTATGAAGACACAAATGCTGTGAAATATTATCTCCTAGGCCAAAGTGGGCATTAACAGGTTTGCGAGAGATGGAATTCCTTTCATCCCCATTGAAGTTATGAATCATCCTTAATAACCACCAACTATTAATTAGTAAATTTGCTCCATGAATAAATTATCATATGTTGAACTAGCTTTACCTTTTGCATATGCACAAAGCATTTCAAGAGTACCCCTTTATGGATTTTCTGTCCTTGAACAGACTCAAATCTGTCCAAAGAGAGCCTACTGTCTGAT
Source organism: Picea glauca (assembly GCA_000966675.3). NCBI lineage: Eukaryota > Viridiplantae > Streptophyta > Pinopsida > Pinales > Pinaceae > Picea > Picea glauca. The sequence goes on along the minus strand of JZKD02S1672853.1, from coordinate 405,481 downwards.
CCTAATATTGCTCATATAAATCACAAATTCTCAAAACTGGTTCAAAAACCTCTCATAAAATTACATTAACATCCCCATGATATGACCTCCACAGAAATGGAGAACTTTTACAAAGAGAGAAATCATAAGAACTTCCCCAACATATCTCCTTCACCCATTATTAACATATCATTAATATTCTCCCTCAATACTAGGGTTTCATCATTAATTTAACCTTAGTCCAACCCTTAATCAACTTAAAATTAATATTATTTTTTACTAAAACCTATGGTCAACTTTTCAGTCAACCCTATTTTTAGCCCCCCTTTTTTGAACATAAAATAAGTTTAACCTTAATAATTTTGAACCTAATTCTAGCATATTTTATGAACCTTATTTAATTATTAATAATTTAAACCTAAAATTAGCTTATAATTAAACCAACTTAAGACTAATATTATTTCCCTCAAACCTAGGTTTTACCTCTTTATCTCAACCTACAATTAACATAGCATTAATATTGACAAAAACTAACATTAAATTAAGATTTTATGAACTCCCTCAATTCTAGGGTTTCATCACTAATTTACCTTAATCTAGCCCTTAATCAACATAAAATTAATATTTTTTTTACCAAAACCTCTGGTCAACCCTAATTTTCCCCTAAAACAAGGGTTTCACTCAGTCAAACGTATCTCCTTCACCCGCCTCATCACTATTTAATAAAGGCTCTTCTCTTACTATTTTTCTCAGACCTTTTTTGTCCTGATGATGGATCCTGCTATGGATCCGAAACGTTGACGACAAGATGTCATCAACACTGTGGATTTTCCGACAATTTCTGAACATATCTGAAGGCATTCATCTTGTGTCAAAGGGAATTAACCTGTCAACCATGCGTCATTAAATTACATCAGGAGCTTTTGACCATAAGTATATATAACAGAGAATAAGGACCAATGTTGAAGAGATTTCTAGCTACTGTGAATCAAAGACTGAAAGCATGGATTCCAAAGATCAGGATTAAGACCAGATTCCCCATTCTAAATTCACCCTTCATCCAATTTATTACCACCAACTGAAAGCATGGATTCCAAAGATCAGGATTAAGACCAGATTCCCCATTCTAAATTCACCCTTCATCCAATTTATTACCACCAACGCCACCAATGAGTCACCAAAAATCTGAAGCTTGAACAACCCCAAAAATCTGAAGCTTGAACAACCCCTTTTTAGAGAATAAATCAATAAGCAATTTCAAAGAAAGGAGCTCAGCATAACTGTCAGATCCCCCTCCCAACCCAGCCTTAACCCTGAAAAAGTGGGCAGCAATTAAAACATAATGCCACCTGCTCCACATTTGGGAGGAGATCCTTGGCTTGCTCCGTCAAAATACCCCATGCTCCTATTTTGTCAATGGGCTCATGAGCAAGCTGCCTCTCAGGGATTGCTTTGGAAATAGTTATATAGCTGGCAAATATAGATCTGCGCTGAGAAGCACACTGGAAAGGTGGGATGAACTTCTCCTCAAAGATGTCAGCATTCCTTGCAAGCCAAATTCCCAATGATAATATCAAGAGTGAAGCTTTGAACTCTTTTAACTCTGGCTTCTAGTGCCAGAGTGTAAACATACTACTTCAGTTTCGCCTAGCCCAGCACCTCTTACCCCTGTCAGGCTATCCATTCCAGCCCACACTTGGGAAGAATATGAGTAAGATAGAAGATGTCCTATAGTTTCCTCATCCAGCTTGCATAAAGTACATCGACTTGGCCCATGTCAATTCCTCCTCTCTACTATGTACTTCACAGGTTAGGGCCTTGTTCATTATGGCTAGCCACATGAAGATCCTTGCTTTTAGTGGGGACCTGATTTTCCAAAGTGGTTTCCACCACCATTGGATCCATTAGGCTGATCATTAACAAACATTACCTTAAAGCCGAGTCTGGGGCTAGAGAATCCTAGGGTTGGGTTTTTTAACCAGATCAACTCATCCTCTGTCTCCTTGAGTCAAACATGACTCACTTTTAGTCCAGCTGTGTAAACCACCCACTTGCTCCTTCTCATTACCTTCAAGCCCTAAAATGTTTGCCTTTTCCACTCTTGTTTCCAAAAGGTACTTTTAGCCCAGCTGTGTAAGCCTCCCACTGCTCCTCATTCCCTTCCAGCCATAAAAAGTTTTCCTTTTTCCACTCTTGCTGTCAAAAGGTAGTGTTTTCTAGAGAGGCAGCCTGAGCTAAGTTGAAGATACCCTTCCCTCGCAGGTTGTGGATCAGATAAACGCATTAAAATTCAAAAATATCCTCTTCATTTGTTAGCAATGCTTCAAGTCCATTGGATCCACATAGTGATCAAGAATTAGATAGAATTATCCAGTTTTGTCCATAGAACTATAAGTCATATAAATTTGAATGTACAGAACATAAATGCAAACTATACACGGGTAATGTTCCATGTTAGGATGTGGTTCAGTACAAGTAATGTAATGTGTCCCAAAATAGATTATTAACTAAATACAGAGGATTCAGTCAGATAAATTAGATGAGAAAGCAAAATTAAATTGCATCACCACAGTTAAAAATCAGAATGCGTCAAAGAATCTCATGTTTTGAGTATTTACAGGCAAAATTACACCAGTGAGGAACCGTTGGCTGTTCTTATCTCACATCTCTTATTTTTATAGTCCATGGGAGCAACATAAAAGACTGATGGATGATCTGTAAAGCTCGAAGAGCTGTTCCTGCACCAATCAACCCCTTCTAAGTAAGGTAAGGTATCATGGACTAAAGAACAATGCCAATGAACGTTTCTATCTAACCGATGTATCAAATAAAGAAAAGAATCAGCCAAACCTGCAACAATGGGCACTGCAGAAAGCAACAGGACAAGTCAGTGTCTACATGCATCTTAATACTGGACAAGTTTCTAGGGAAATTCAATTTAATCTTTCAGCCATCAACCATAGAAGTAGAATTGCGTTAAGCAATGGCTTAGAATGATGCCCTGTTCTCTGTTCTTATCTTTCCAGGTTTAGGGGAATGGGAGCATTCATTGGATCGTCGTCCGTCTTTGGATTTTCTGTTTGAGCTGCCACGTTATGTGCATCCTCTGATTCTGATGCTGGAGAAATCACAATATGAGTTTCTGCTGTAAGAAAGTTAGACAAAGGAAATGTCGACCCTTCCCGCACAAGGTACAAACCCTGTGGAGGAAGAGAGTTTGCAACAGAATAATGCATAGGACTCAAAACTGGCAACACTGAAGCTTGAGCATTCAAAGGTGGCATGCCCGATTTGACCCGAGAGGGTGAATTCACAGCTGGAGTTAACACGGCTGGTGATCCTGGTTAATGACCCATGGGTGAAGTATCTCTCGGATCTTGTGAATCTTGGCCAAGGTATTGTCTAGAATAAAGTTTTTCATCACAGACCTCATAGAAATTTCTGGTGCGAACCTCCTGAGAGAGAACAAACACTCCAGAAAGAATCGGATCCTTTCTTGAACATTGGGTTGCAAACAATGCAATACAACTCCCTCCAAGATCCAAGCTTTAGTTAATCTTATAAAAGATCATATCATCTTTTATATTTTATGAAGAGTCCGATCGTTTATTTTATGAAGGATCTCTTATAAAAGCCTTGTTCATTATGAACCATGTTAAATATTTTATAAGAATTTTTAAGATCTCATCCTATGGTTGTAATAGATGGATCAATTAAGTTGGGAGAGTATACATCTCTACTTAGAACTTTCAATATGGAATTATTTTGAGATAAACTTATATTGAACATATTAGGGGAGTATGGTATAGTGTATAATCTTACAACAAAGTGAAAGGTGACATCTAAGTAAGCTAGCAGATTAATCTTCATCAATGGAGTGATTGGGATCTTGTGGTGAGAATAATTTGGTTTACTCTAATTGATACTCCAATAAATGTCCACAATTTTCTCTAGAGTCTTTCAAAACTACATTTTGATTTACTCCTCTTCTTACAATTCTCTCGTGTAGTAAAAATGAATTGAAATATGTTTGCAGTTTTGTAAGGTTGTTGGCACATATTAAGCCTCAATTTGTTTCTAGGGAATATATGGAGCAAGAAACTACAAAACATTGCCAAAACAACATATATATTATCATCACATATGCACCTTATTTTCAACAATTTTAGGCAACTAAGAAAGCCTTTAACAATGATCAGAAAGGAGGCAACATTCAATAGTGTCACAAGATCATTGGACCCATTTAAGGCACCGATTTGTCATTGTGGCCGTTTGGAAAAAGTATACTTCAAAATGTTGCAAAATAGATTGTAGATGGTTCTAGTTAATACTATGTAAGGTTGAGAAGAATTTTACTGCTTCTGGAAGACTCAACCAAGCAAACTCTTCCATGAGTAAGAGTGAACCTAAGAAGAATATATTCAATGTTACAAGTTCTGCGAATAAGATGATGACCTTTCTAGTTGATGTTATGAAGATGATGGGAGCCATTTAGAAAAAAAAACATAAACCCTCCAACAACAAAATCAAGCTATGCAAAACAAGATACTCCATCTAGAAAGGCAAGCTCGTCAAAATAGATTTCAACCTAGAGGGTGAGGTGGTTGGGATAGACCCAGACAAGCTCAACATGATCAAGAAAAAAAGGTTCCCAACCCCTTAGAGGAAAACAATGCAGTAGAAGAAGAGCCTCTTCCACGGTGTAAACCTTGTGATTTGTTGCATAAACAAGACACTTGTTTGGTTTCCAAGGAATCTATTAGATTAGCAAGTGAGAGTTACAATGATGGGCCAAGAAACTCTATCAACTATGTCGGTTATTTTTGCAATGAGATTAATGTTTTCTCAAACTCTCCTAATGAACAAGTTAAATGGGAAAAGGAAAGGGACCTTGATCAATCCAATATTTCCAGAGCTCTAGCCCCTAAACCCCTTTAGGAAGAAATAAAGAGGATAATCCTAGAAAAGGACCGGGTCACTTATCAACAAAGGGATAAACAAGCTCAACCTCAACCCCAAGAGACTCCAACCCAGCCAAGTGTTGCTATTCCACAACCTCAAATGGCCCAATATCTGCAACCCCAAGTGATGTTACAAAGAGAACAATGAATTCAACCAACAAAGACTTCAAGTGATGTTTCAGACATGTCAAAAGATACTTGTGAAGATATCAATATTGATTTGAAATCCTACTTTTCCAAATCCCATGTCTTTATCCCTTTCTTGGAGTTTGCAAAGATACCATCACAAAGAAAGAAAATCAAACAAATTTTGGGATTAGGTGAAGGAAAGGAAGAGTCGTCTGACAATACACCTGTAATCTTGAAAGATGTGGAAAAAGGAGGATTGAATGGAGGACACAGCTTGTTTGTTATTGCAAAATTGTTTGTTGGACCTTGGGGCATCAACCAATGTCATGCCTTTGAAAACAAGGCAACAATTAGTCCTCAAGGTAACAAGACCATACTGGAACATTTGTGCCATGGATATGGGAGAGGTAGAAGTGCTTGGTGTGATAAATAATTTGGTTGTAAGATTGAATATATATCTGGATGTTGTGGTTATGAAAGATGTTGTCGTTGATATCCCAAACTCTTAGGGGATACTTTTGTTGAGGAATTTCGCTGCTCATTTAGGGGGATCCTTGCAAATGGACCTTTCATATGATACAATCCCCATCGTGATGACACTTTTGTGAAGTTGGATAGGGAAAATTATAGAAGATATCATGTTGAAGACCCTAATCAACCCAAGAATGAATATGCAAGAAATTTGGATGAAGACTCGAGTAGTTAGGAAATCCTCTCTTTTTATTTGGCACTTGAATATAAGCAAGCTAAGGATGAAGTATGGAAGAAGAATGATCACTTAAAAGAACTGCATAATCAACCTTTGTGAGGATGTTATTAGGAAAGAAGACCAAACTTAAGTCATATGGGTTATTTTTTTTTCCTTTGATCATGGTAAACAAGGAGATTCAACTATACCCATAGTTGGAGCCACCTTTGCCACTTGATTACATTAGCCCTATGTGTTGTTGGATTCAAAAGAATTGTGACACAAGATTTCAATTGAAGTTAGGTCTCAGATTTGTACTTCAAGATCACTATCCTACATTGTGTTGATATTATGGTAGCTACGGGAGGTATTAACCTCCACGTGTAACCCTGACAAGAATAGGATATTTTGGGAAGCAAAAGAAACCCTAAAACGTTGGATAATAACCCTATGAGGCAAGTCGTCTCAAGAGAATATTTATTATTGAGTTATTAGCCTCCAAAAGTAGAAGCTTGGCCAGTTAGGTCACTTGGAAGACTATAAATAAGAGGGCGCTAGATCTCATTTGTCAGCTTACCTCTCACAACTGCATAAGGCTAGTGGTGCACAAGTTTGGAGAGGAGTTGCAGCTGCAACTGGCAAATTTCGGTTTTGTCTTGGAATTTATCTTGGTTATTGATGCAGGAGCATCATCAGAAAATCACACATGGAGAGACAACTCAGCGCCCTAGTGCGCCTTTTGAATCATTTTGGAATCTTGAATGTGGGCATTTACTGCAAATCTTCTTGAATGGGTTGAAAATTGAAGAAGATCTAAATGCTTGGAACTTGAATGATCGTGAGAGATATGGGAGTTTCACTCTTAGACTTTAATGTAACGGAGCTTAAGTGGTAGTTAGTTTTTACTTCGAGAAGATAGGTAGTCAGGGGGAACCCTAGGATCCCTCTGATATAAGTAGAGGTGTTGTATGCCCAAATGAGGTTGCTGGAGATTAGGCTACTGGATACGATGGTAGCTGCAATTTAGTAGGAGATTACAAATTTTAGTTATTGTTTTTTCTTAGTTGTAGCCATTTACATTTGAATGAAGATAACAGAGAGATATTGATACAAATGTGTGTTGTTGTTGTTATTTAATCTTCTCTGTTATTTTTTGTTTCATGAATGTATGAATTATATTGTTGAATGTATGAATCTGTGAAACATTAGATACATTTCACTTGTTTCTCTTTCACGAGCTTACGCAAGGAGTGCATATTGTTCGCAAGGAGTGTGTTGACATAGTCTGATTAGACTCAGAGATCAGGAGAGATAACGTGGGAATTATATGTCGAGCATACATATCGTCCACAAGGAGTGTGTCAACATAGTTTTTGAACCAGAAACTCAGGAGGAGTAGCTCGAGAGGTTACTCGCAGAAGTGTGTGTGAAGGTATATTGCAAGGCATGCGCAGATCCGAAATCCGACTAAGTGTCGAAGAAAACCCTTTAAAGAGTTAAAGGTTCGAAGGAAGACAAACTCCAAAGAGTAAACGAGAGAAATATTCAAAGGGAGGAGTCCTTTAAAGTTTCCCAAAATCAACAAGTAATATTTGTTCCAGAGGGATCAGAATCATTCCATACTGTCATATCTGGAGAAGTTGCATAGAGGATAGCCGTGAAGCATTTCGTCGTTTCGGAGTTCGGAGTATTTGAAGTGTTTGAGAAGCAGGATCGCCAAAGTCGCGAAGGGATCCTAACCGTTGGCTGCAAAGAGGACAAATGGAAACAAATTAGAAAATCTAGGAGATAGAGGTCTGGAGGAGTTGAGTGTGGGGTGAGTGAATTATTCACGAAACCTGAAGTACAACTGGACCGTCAGATCGAGGAAGACACGCTGCAGAAATCTGTGAATTCGGAAGAAAGTGTTTCGAAAGGAACGAAGGGTGGAGGTTATAGAATCATCAAAGCCCGAAGTCGTGAAGGAGTTGGCCCAAGGTGACAGCCTTGGTCACCTATAAGAAAGAGAGTCTATCATGGAGCTAATGCTCGCATGTTGGTGTTGCCAAAGCATCAGAGAACAGGGGTTGCAACAAATTCGAACCTGCAGGTAACATCAAAGGGACATGTGAGTTAATCATTCAGGGTCTATTGAAGGCCCAAAGATCTGATTCGGCTCGGGAATTTGGAGATCCAAGACCGGGAGGTCGTGGAACCCTTAAGAGAGAAGGGGGGTCTGCATCAAGTGGTATCAGAGCATGAATTTATTTTCAGGTAGCGGAGAATAGACAAAGGAGATACTCTGATAACATCAAGTGGTATCATAGCCACATAATTGATTTATGTAGGCAGAGGAGACAAAGAAGTAGGTTGATATCATCAAGTGGTATCATAGCCACATAATTGATTTATGTAGGCAGAGGAGACAAAGAAGTAGGTTGATATCATCAAGTGGTATCAGATACATCGGTACAATGTCGCCTAGAAGACGTGTAGAGCTGCCTGTAGCAAATCGAGTTGTAGAAAGAAAAATGAGAGAACTTCACGCAAGGTTGGATGCGATGGAGACAACGCAAAGAAGGGAACATGATGTTGGAGACGCCAGTGATGTAGAAAGCGAAGAAACAAAGGTTGAAGAAGCTATAGTGGAATATGCTACCGGGGAACACTTGCTGAAAGCGGTTGTCAAATTGGGAGCTAGAGAAAAGATAGGCATCTAAATGTATGAAGGAAACTTGGATGCTGAAGAGTTGTTGGATTGGATAAGGTCCATGGACAAGTACTTTGACTATGAATATGTCGATGAGGAGAATAAGGTGAGACATGATGTCACCATATTAAAAGGACATGCAGTGCTATGGTGGGGTGAATTGCAGGCTAATAGACAAAGAAAGACTAAGAAAAACATTAAGAGTTGAGGCATAATGGTAGCCAAGCTGAAGGGTAAGTTCATACCCAAGGACTATCAGATAAATCTGTTCAGGAAATTGCAGAACCTGAGACAGAAGGGAATGATAGTTTAGGAGATTTGCTTAGGAGTTTGATCACTGAAAATCATAGCCAATGGGATCAAATTATGTCCCAACAAAGTGGAAGGGGACATATAAGTAAGATAGCAGATGGATATTCATTAATGGAGTGATTGGGATATTGTGGTGAGAATAATTTGGTTTACTCTAATTAATACTCCAATAAATGTCCACAATTTTCTCTAGAGTCTTTCAAAACTACATTTTGATTTACTCGTCTTCTTACAATTCTCTCATGTAGTAAAACTGAATTGAAATATGTTTGTAGTTTTGTAAGGTCATTGGCACATATTAAGCCTCAATTTGTTTCTAGGGAATATATGGAGCAAGAAACTACAAAACATTGCCAAAACAACATCTATATTATCATCACATATGCACCTTATTTTCTACAATTTTAGGCAACTAAGAAAGCCTTTAACATTGATCAGAAAGGGGGAAACATTCAATAGTTTCACAAGATCATTGGACCCATTTAAGGGACCGATTTGTCATTGTGGCATGTTTGGAAAAATTATACTTCAAAATGTTGCAAAATAGATTGTAGATAGTTCTATTTAAGACTATGTAAGGTTGAGAAGAATTTTACTTATTCTAAAAGACTCTAAGAGTGAACCTAAGTAGAATATTTTCAATGTTAGAAGTTCTGAGAATAATATGATGACCTTTCTAGTTGATGTTTTGAAGATGATGGGAGCCATTTTTTTAAACAAACATAAACCCTCCAACAACAAAATAAAGCTATGCAAAACAAGATACTCCATTTTGAAAGGCAAGCCCATCAAAATAGATTTCAACCTAGAGGGTGAGGTGGTTGGGATAGACCCAGACAATCTCAACATGATCAAGAACAAAAGGTTCCCAACCCCTTAGAGGAAAACAATGCAGTAGAATAAGAGCCTTTTCCATGGTGTAAACCTTGTTATTCGTTGCATAAACAAGACACTTGTTTGGTTTCCAAGGAATCTATTAGATTAGCAAGTGAGAGTTACAATGATGGGCCAAGAAAATCTATCAACTATGTCGGTTATTTTTTCAATGAGATTAATGTTTTCTTCAACTCTCCTAATTAATAAGTTAAATGGGAAAAGGAAAGGGACCTTGATCAATCCAATATTTCCATATCTCTAGCCCCTAAACCCCTTCAGGAAGAAATAAAGAGGATAATCCTAGAAAAAGACTAGGTCACTTATCAACAAAGGGCTAAACAAGTTCAACCTCAACTCCAAGAGACTCCAACCCAGCCAAGTGCTCCTATTCCACAACCTCAAATGGCCCAATATCTGCAACCCCAAGTGATGCTACAAAGAGAACAATGAATTCAACCAACAAATACTTAAGTGATGTTGCAAAGATATCAAAAGCTACTTGTGAAGATATCAATATGGATTTGCAATCCTACTTTTCCAAATCCCATATATCTATCCCTTTCTTGGAGTTTGCAAATATACCATCACAAAGAAAGAAAATCAAACAAATTTTGGGATAAGGTGAAGGAAAGGAAGAGTCCTTTGACAATACACCTGTAATCTTGAAAGTTGTGGAAAAAGGAGGATTGAATGGAGGACATGGCTTGTTTTACATATCTTTGAAAGTGAACAATTTGTTATTGCAAAATTGTTTGTTGGACTCTGGGGGCATCAACCAATGTCATGCCTTTGAAAACAATGCAACAATTAGTCCTCAAGGTAACAAGACCATACCGAAACATTTGTGGCATGGATAGGAGAGAGGTAGAAGTGCTTGGTGTGATAAAGAATTTGGTTGTAAGATTGAGTATATATCTAGATGTTGCAGTTATGAAAGATGTTTTCGTTGATATCCCAAACTCTTGGGGGATGCTTTTGTTGAGGAAGTTCACTGCTCATTTTGGGGGATCCTTGCAAATGGACCTTTCATATGATACTATCCCCATCGCGATGACACTTTTGTGAAGTTGGATAGGGAAAATTATAGAAGATATCATGTTGAAGAACCTAATCAACCCAAGAATGAATATGCGAGCAAGTTGGATGAAGACTCGAGTAGTTAGGAAATCCTCTCTTTTTATTTGGCACTTGAATATAAGGAAGTTAAGGATGAAGTATGGAAGAAGAATGATCACTTAAAAGAACTGCATAATTAATGTTTGGAAGGATGTTATTAGGAAATAAGACCAACCTTAAGTCATATAGGTTATTTTTTTTCCTTTGATCATGGTAAACAAGGAGATTCAACTATACCTATAGTTGGAGCCATCTTTTCCACTTGATTACATTAGCCCTATGTGTTGTTGGATTCAAAAGAATTGTGACACAATATTTCAATTGAAGTTAGGTCTCAGATTTGTACTTCAAGATCACAATCCTACCTTGTGTTCATATTATGGTAGTCGTGGGAGGTATTAACCTCCAAGTGTAACCCTGACAAGAATAGAATATTTTGGGAAGCAAGATAAACCCTAAAATGTTGGATAATAACCCTCAGAGGCAAGTTGTCTCAAGATAATATTTATTATCGACTTATTAGCCTCCATAAGTAGAAGTCGGCCCATTTAGGTCACTTGGAAGACTATAAATAAGAGGGTGGTAGAGCTCATTTATCACCTTACCTCTCACAACTGCATAAGGCCAGTGGTGCGCAAGTTTGGAGAGGAGCTGTTGCAACTGGAAAATTTCGGTTTTGGCTTGGACTTTCTCTTGGTTATGGTTTGGAGTTTTTTCTTGGCCTTTGTTTATTCTTTATTGGTGCGCTAGCCATGGAGAGAGGTACACTACCTTTATTGGCTATTAGGCCTAGGGTTTTCTTCTAGAATTATTCTTTGTCAAGGTTAAGGTGCTCAGGGGTGGCTTCGGCCTATAGTTGGGTGACAATATTGCTATATTGTCTATGGTTAAATGATCACACCTATTATTTCTAAGAGTTTATGGTCCCACACTATCTTCGGACAGTCTAATCACTGGAAGATAGATTGGGAGGATTTGCTCAGTTACAATTGTAGTTGCAGTCAAAGTTTTTGCTGCAACAACAAAACCCTAACCCTCTTTCTAAAGCACCTTAAGTAAAGAGATTGACCTAATTTTTGGATAGCCTAGTTCACCTTAACCTAGCGCACCTCTTGGTACTCTCAGCAATCTAAGACGTCAAGTTTGATTTTTTGGTCAAAGTCAAAGGTTGACCAAGTCAAAGAAGTCATGACTTACTCTATGAAGTCAGAAAAAAAGTTAGAAGGGGCTTCTAACTTCAGAGCATGGAAGACAAGGATTGATATCATCCTTTCCAAGAACAAAGTGTTGGATATCGTGAAAGGAAAGATCGTGGAACCACAGTTTGAAGAAGGAAAAGAGAAGGAACTTCAGAACATTGCAGTTATGGATAAGTTCAAAGAAAATGAAATCAATGCCTTGAGTATCATAGTGGACTCTATATAATACCACTTGATACCCTACATATCTCATATTGACTCATCTAAGAAGATGTACGATGCCCTAACTAACCTCTTGTCAGTCAGAAACATTGGACACGTAATGAGTCTGAAGAATGAGCTCTATGACATGAAAATGAATGATGATGACATCATAACATTATACCTTGTGAGAATTTCTCAGTTCAGATATCAACTAAAAGCTATTGAAGAAATCATTTCAGAGAAGGAACTGGTAAATATAGTACTCAATGGTCTTCCCAAGACATGGGATGCATTTTCCGCAAGCATGAACATAAGAAAGGAGTATCCCACATTTGAAGAACTTTGGACTTGCTGTGCACAAGAAGAATCAAGGATTAATGCAAAAGAGAAACCCCAAAATAAATACGATGATCAAGCTTTCACAGCAAGGTTCAATAATTTCAGGAATAAGAAGAAGTTTGGCTCAAGGAAGAAGCCAAATCAAGAAAAGGATATGTCAAAGATACAATGCTTCAACTGTCTAAAATATGGTCACTACAGGAACCACTGTCCTGAGTTAAAGAAAAGGAAGGAAACAGACGAAGAAATAGTTGTCGAAGAAAGGGAACCCTCAAAGAAAGTCAAGCAGGATAAAACAAACTTCTTCTTCTATGTCAAGGTAACAATATTCTTGAAAAATCTTGTATATATCATGTTTACATAGTTCATGTACATATCATGTATATCTATTTCTTAGAATAAAATATGTTGAAAGGAAACAATACCTATGGAAGAATAAAATGATAAGGATTGTTATTATGATGAATACAAGTCAAGCAATACACATGAAAACGAAGAAGTATGTTGACAATCTTTGGTAATAACTCCTGTGGAAGCTATTATATAAGTAACAAATGCCAGATAAGCTGAAATCAGAATCAAACCTGAAGAGACCCAGAATAAGTCAAAATAGAAAGAAGTTAGCAATCAAGAGGAAATTGGAAAAAGACCCGTGACACTTTGCAAAAGGCAATAAGGATACAGACATAAGCATGGACTCTCTTAGACGGAGGGAGATGATTATAGAATTCCAAAATAAGAGCATGTATTCATGTATGAAGCAAGGATTAGGAGGGAGATAATCCTAAATAATATGATCCATTGAGGTTTATGAAGTATCTATCCATGTTCCCATAGAAAGTAGTAGCCATGAAAAGAAACACGTGTTCAGTGTGACTTTAGAAGAAGTCTTCTTCGAAAAGAAGCGTTGAAGTATCCTTGGTTGTCCATCTACATCCATGATGCTATGATGAAAGGAAAAAGTTAGAATCTTTAGGGCATGGAATCTATAGAAAACTCCATGGACCTAAGAGATAAAAATAAACACAAGGAAGAACATGAATATTCCAAGAGAAAGAAAATCCAGAACAACCAACTATTATACCGAGAATCACAAGATTACTAGCTTGGTTTGAAACCACTAGAAGCAAGCAAGCCGAAGAAAGGGAAGTTATGATGAAGAACATTATATGTAATAAATTGTGAAAAAGGGTTATGAATGGAAGCATTGTGAGATTCATAACTAGAGGTTCTTCTAGAAGGAGGAGAATACTATGATAACAAATTGTTCTCGTAAACCAGATATACCTCTATCTGAGCTAGTATATCTCTTGCAGTATCCATGGATTGAAGTTTACATCATTTATTTGTAAAGTATTGTTATCCCAATAGATCATTTGAGGAAGAAGCTTATGTAAAGAAATCTCAATGTCTTGAGGTATACCAGAAAGAGACGCATGTATGCAAATGTAAGAATACCTTGTACGGATTCAAACAACTTGATGCAGAGTATCTCATATACAACAAAAGCTTGGTGAAAAACTTTCTATGATAGAGATAGTGTATCATAATAGTTACTCAAAAGTTTGGGATGATGGATTGCTAATCCGTGGAAAACTCTCATGATGACATAAGAAGTGCTACTTGGATATGTTTCAGTTTGAGCCTTTCCACGATGTCATGAGCTAGCATGAAACAAAGGTGTTGAATTCGACCATGATATATTGTAATGATCAGAGCTATATGAAGCCTTCAGAGAAAACCATTGTTCCATGACAGACCGAAGTAAATTGAGATCAAGAATTACATTCTCTGTGATGAAGTCCAGAAAAGAGAAGTGGTTCTCCAATATATCTCCACAGATTAGAAGATAACAACTATTTTGGTAAAGCCTCTGTCCAAGATGAAAAAAAAATTGTGTACTTAAGAAAGAAGTTGGGGCTTGTGGAGATGACTTCTTTATTGAAAAAGGAACAGATTACTCCCAGGTTGGGAGGGAGCACAGAAGTGTTATTGATTGATGGAAAATCATTTTTCAGTTCAAAAAATGGTCCAGGAGGAGAAGTTCCTTTCCAGTTCAGAAATTGTTTTGAGATTTCTGACAGACATGTATTTTCTAGTTCGAAAAATGGTCCAAATCGGACAATCATTTTTGTAATGAGAATGGTCTGATAGATTTTTGATGTACCATAGACAATGATTCCCCTTATGGCCAGTGTGGGGGAATTCTCTAGGACAATAATTGTTCTTGGCAGTCACTCTGAGTAGTGGTCAAGTAGAATGGTCTGCCTCGTTGGGAAATCATTCTTTCGAAGTTCACAATTGTGAGCAATTTCGAAGAATGGTCCATTTTGGAGGTTGGTGCAGGACAATCATTTCCTTAGGAAATGGTCCGAACAGTCATTCCCTAGGGAAGACTCATTCTATTCGGGTTGCACTATGCTTAGTGCCAGAGGAATGGCCTAGTTAGGTGAATGGTCCAGGTTCAACAATCAGGGATAGGCATTCCCTAGGGCAGAGTCATTCTCTCTAGGTTGCACTATGATTAGTGCCTAAGGAATGTCCTAGTTAGGTGAATGGTCCAGGCTCATAAATCAAGGACAATTATTATTCTGTGCTTGAGAAGAATAGTCCAGATATCCCATGGCTGATGTTTTACTTTTTAAGGGAAGATTCTCTTCCATATCTCATAGATGTGAGTGGAAGAATGGCCCAGATGACTCAGTTTATATCATGATATTGTTTCTATGCAGGTTTATATTAGATGATATGATTGCTTTGGATACTGTATGTCTCTGGACAGTAGATGTATGCTACTGTGGTGGCTGTGTTCCACTAGTTGTGACTATGTGTCACTGATTAAGTAGTCATGTTCTATTTGGTGTGGTTGTGTACCATTGGATAGTATTTGTGTACTACTATGGATATACATAGTTGTGTTCGATTGAATGACATTGTTCCAATTGCCATGAAGAATATCAGTAGTGTTGGAAATGATTACAAACTAGATGGATAGTTAGTATGTTGGTGGATAGATATTCTCCAGGTGGAAAATGGTCCAGGACAATTATTCTTCTAGGATGTATGCCCGGATTAGAAGAATAGTCCTTGTATCCCATGGCATGGCTTCCAGCTTTTGTTGGAACAATTATCCTTCTAGGAAATATGTCCGTATTAGAATAATAGTTCTTGTATCACTCTGTGGAGTGAGTGACTTATTCAACATCATGCTTGATTACTCAAATGGAGTATGGCTTCAAGAGATTATGCAGTTGATGTTATCAAATGATATTGATAGTGATGATGGTGCTTGTGATCTAATCATGAGATAGCCTGTATGGATATGATGATGCTACCATTTGAATGGTATGTTGTTTCTCAATACCATTGCCTTCAATACCTCCATATCTAGGAGGGAGTTTTGATATTATGGTAGTTGCAGGAGGTATTAACCTCCACGTGTACCCCTGACAAGAATAGAATATTCCGGGAAGTAAGAGAAACCCTAAAACATTGGATAATAACCCTGGGAGGCAAGTCGGCTCGAGAGAATATTTATTATTGATTTATTTTCCTCCATAAGTAGAATTAGGCCCAGTTAGGTCACTTGAAAGAATAGAAATAAGAGGGTGCTAGAGCTCATTTGTCACCTCATCTCTCACAACTGCATAAGGCCAGTGGTGCACAAGTTTGGAGAGGAGCTATAGTTGCAGCTGCTGCAACTGGAAAATTTTGGTTTTGGATTGGACTTTCTCTTGGTTATGGTTTGGAATTTCTGCTTGGCCTTTGGTTATTCTTGTTTGGTGTGCTTTCCCTGGAGAGAGGTACGCTACCTTGATTGTCTATTATGGCTAGGGTTTTCTTTTGGAATTATTCTCTATCAAGGTTATGGTGCTCGGGGGTGGCTTAGACCTATGGTCGATTGAAAATATTGCTATATTTTCTATGGTTAAACGAGCACGCCTATTATTTCTAACACCTTGAACCTTGATACCTTACCCTCTATCACCAATACTTCCTTGATCCATTTATTTCCTTGAGTAGGATTCTAGAGTGCATGTTTTCTTTACATCCATGTTATCCTTCATTTGTGTCTTTATTTCCATGAATTGCTTGATGCATTTGATTTTCCTTAGAATAATTTATTGCATATGTTTTCATGCTTTACTTTCATGCTTAGACTTAGTGACTTTTTTTTTATTTTTTTGCAAAGTAGTTTTTATCTCACTAGGGTGGTAGATTCACCCCTTATCATGCCTTTTTCAAGTCAAATGGTGTGTAGGTCACAAGTTTTTAGGATATTATGGAGTTATCATACACTCTAGCATTAGAGTGCATGTCCTCAAGTAGGAACTAGATGTTACCCCCCCAAGGGGTGACACCTTCAAAGGTACCTTCACAAGGCGTCATATTATTGTTCTGCAGTTCTTCTCATTATCTAATGAAAAAGGGACTTGTTAAATATAATGAACACATAAATTGAAAGGCATAAATGGGTATAAAGAAAAAATTATGAGGACAAGTAAATCAATGCTAGAGCTCCCTCTTGAAAGATATTGTAGAAAAAAAATCCTAGCTCATGACAGCTAGATGAACAAATAAAAATACCTATGCATATAGATGACTTTGAGGGTCATCACATGAAGTCTTTACCTTCCCTTTTCCATCTTTATTCATCATATTACCTATCTTTCACCTAGGGACTTAAGAAATACTTGTTGTCCTAGGACTTGTCATAGGTATAAGGGTTAATGTTGTTTCCCTTTGGTAAAACTTACACAAATATTAAAACTAACCCTTATCTTTTATGTTGTGTTAAGAGAGATCACTATGTGTTATCATCTAATGGGATTGCCAAGAAGCTAGACCCATCACTCCAGGTGGGTACCTTGCATTGGGATATGTATAGCATGCATCGAGATCTGTGGCATTGCATTGAGATCCATGATGTCGCATTGGGATCCATGTACTTATATTCGATCATATCTTCAGACATTGGGATCTATGTCATTTACCTTGGATTCATGTACTACATTGGGATACATGTAACTGCATTGGGATATTTGACAGTGCATTAAGGCATGAAAGGGACACATCATCACACTTACCACATGGACCACTCAGATTTGTTCTCCTTACACAGTCAGACATTGTAATAACACTTATGCATTTTTATGCCCTTCTTTGACAACATGTCAGAGATTTTTATACATTTGAGGAGACAATTATAGGTTGTTGGAGTAGTTACAGGTAGTTTGGTTGACCACTGGGTGATGTGGCACTGACCACATTG
Organism: Picea glauca; assembly: GCA_000966675.3. Lineage (NCBI taxonomy): Eukaryota > Viridiplantae > Streptophyta > Pinopsida > Pinales > Pinaceae > Picea > Picea glauca. The sequence goes on along the minus strand of JZKD02S1672853.1, from coordinate 387,717 downwards.
ATTTTCTTGAGGAATTCCCACACTCAGGCGGCCACACATGACACTTACCATGGGATTCTCTCTTGGATGTACCACTCATGCGAGGGTTATGTCACATATTGGGAGTTGGTTGTTTCATGTTTGGACCATTCCCTAGCTTTTTGAAGTTGGTTATAGGATCATTTGGGTCCATGGACCATATTTGACTCACCTTTCACTCCTTGATGAGACATTGGCACATTTTTTTAGGGGCGCATCTCTCCTAGGTCTCTCTAGTTCACACATGTGGCCCTATTTTGATGTATTTGACCATTTTGAGAGGGAACTCTTGTATTGAAGGGTTTTGAGGGATATTTTTCTCATCTATTGTATTTTCCCCAGGGTTTTGATTTAGACAATGGTTTTGAGCTCATGGTATTATTCTAGCACATTATATTTAGTAAGATCCTTAACTATAAAAGGAGGAGATCTCTCTCATTTTCTTTGTTGGAGAATAATGATAAAACTAGCTTACAAGAGTTCTTGTGCATCTATATTTATTCTAAGTGAATGTTTAGCTATTTTTCAAGGGTTTAGATAAAAGAAAAAATCAGGTTTGTTGGAGGAAAAAAATACTACAAGGCCAAAGATTGGAATCATGCTCCACTTATAAGGGTAACTCAAGGTATAGTCTTCTTTCCTTACCCATTTGACCATTGAAGAGTTGTTCCATTGCATTAAAGTAGGATGTCCTAGGGCTCTTCCCTTTTTCCTTGGCCAACCTTTGAGATCATCTTTTTAGTACTTGGAGAGGATTCTTAAAGGAATAATCCGCCCATCAAAATATTGAAGAAAACCTTCTAGACCGAGTCAACACATGAGAGTAAATCCTTCAAGTGACATCAACATTGTAGAGACCCCATATCTTTCTCTAGGCACTAGTCTATCCTTTGTCTTCAACCACCAAAAAAACCAAAATCATATTTTCCTTTCTTTGTTTCTTTTCTATTTTTTGTTTTGCAATCTAGGGTTCACCTTGTCCTATTTTTGGTCTAGATTGTTTGGGATTCAATGATATATCTTATGTTTAGATTTTATTTATGCTAGCTTGCTCTTCAAAATGTGTTATTTGGTACTAGCATATCAAGGGTTTTGAATATAAGTTTCATTGCCACATCTTTTTTATCTAACCCTTGCATACTGAGGTATCCTTGAACAGAAACAAAAATTATTATTCTTGTGGATGCCCTGGATATTGTTGCTTGGAACATGTGGTATTGACCCTAAATAGATCGTTCATTCTTGCAATTTTGAAGTATGGTCAATGATTATCACACTCACATATAACAAACAATGATATCATAAGTACGAACAATTTGGTTTATTAATGTCCCTTCTATGGTTGACTTGTTGAATACATGTGTGAATACGGGTTACAATTTATCATTAATCCAACATTAAAGGTGTTATTACCCTAAACCAGGTCCGATGACACATCAATGTAAATAAATGAGTAATGGCCTCTCTAGAATGGGAATATTTATCTCCTTTCTGATCATTGTCCAATGAACTCCCTCGCAAGGAAAAACATCACTTATGTTTTGATCAATGTTCAAAACTATCTTAACGGTCCTAAAAGTAAATAGTTATTATCTCACTGAATTCTATTGTTACAAGGCTCATTTTTTCAAAGTTTGATGAGTATTGTGCTATAAACTATTCAGAGTGACAAATAGATGCCTTTGTAAGTACAACGACCTTATGAAATGGCCCAATGTTATCACTTTGGGTTATTGTTTGAGGGTTTCTTCTTGCTTCTCAAGCTAGAAAGTTTAAGAGTACATGTGATGATGATGATATAGTTGTTCTTTGGCCAAGTTTTATGTGTTTTGTTTCTCCATTTTATCTCTAGGATCAGGTTGATGCATGAAATGTTACAACAATTTCCTTAAGAGATAAATGTTACCTTACTTTTACTATTGTTTACATAGTGATTTCACTGTTTAGGAGTTGCAAAGTCGAGGTTAATGCTCTCGATTAATACATCACTCCTTTATACATTTCATGCTCTCAGTTGCTTCAACATTTATGATGTTCTCACAGATCTAATATATGGTTCAAATCTGCCATCCTAGATCTATGGTGAAAGAACCTTAACTATTGTCATTTATGTGGATGAGTAACTAGAAATATTTCATTATATTGAAGGAATTTTTAGGAAATCCTCTCTTTGCAATACGTGGAATAACAATCATAAATATATGCATTATGAGAATGATATAACTATGCAATCTAGTAATCAAGACTTTATTTTTTGAATAATATGACACATCTCTGTTAGTACACGTTCATTTGCTTACCTCATTCACAAAGGCCTTAGTGCCTTATCGCAACAATATATTACAACAAAACTTATTAGATATTCTTATATGGTTCAAAGTTCTCTTTATCGTCTCTCATTTTGACAATACTCATTATATAAATGCGATATTGGTTGCACTTATGATTTCAATACAACAATTCATATTTCCTTTGATTGCAAGATCATTGGCTCAATAGTAACACTTTGTGCAAATATGCTCTTGGTTTGATAAGAATGCCACCCATTTCCTTTGTGAAATTTTACTCATCAACTTTGGAATATAACTTGTAGATGGATGGTGATAAATGATGTATGGTGAATGGTGCATTTCTTTGACATATTTATACTTTATATTTATAAAAAAAAATCATTCCAAGCACTTTCAATGGAGCATTATTGTCTAAATTATAACTTGAGCTCATATTCTTGGCTTTTCTTCTCTCATACTTGAGGTGCTTTACCCTTAAGAGAAGATAGAAACTCTAAGTCAAATCAAGTCCTAAACCTTCCCCTTCCAGGTACAATGATGAGACTTAGTTGTGACCCCTCAAGAATACTCTCCTTAGGTTAGAAACCCTAGACTTAAAGTGAATAGGCAAGGCCAATGATGTGACAATAGGTGGATTGCATAGTATTTTCCCCAAGCTCTCCTTCATAAGGTGTGAATTTCCCATAACAAGAGTTTGAGCAGTAGAAAGTAGTAATCATGACTAATAGTTCTTGATTAATGAGTACTTAATACTACAAAAAAATATACAATTTCCATGGACATTTGTTAGATCAAGCCAAAAGATAGGAATTAAATTTTATAACTACCTCTCACATAGAGATGTGTAGAATTTATTGAGGATGACCTTAAGGGAGAAAAATGTTTGAATTGAATTCATTTATGATTAGATGATATGGTTATATCCTATGGGGTTGACCTAAAGTCTCTCTGTTCAAGTACATTACAATGAAAATGAAACCTATGTGGAGAACACACACTATAATGTACTTTTTAAATAAAGCCTTGTTGGTCTCATTCTTGAGCCTAATGACCAATTACCACTAAATATAAAAAATACACTCACGAGGTAGGTAGTTCAAAGAATTTGTTGGTATGTTTACATTCTTTCACGATCACTTATATATTTGGAGCCCAAATTTCGAATCAATATTTTTTTCCAAATATCAGTGTTCTGATCTATAAATGCATCCATCAAGGAATTAGTGATCTCTTATGAAATTCAATCAACCATTTTGACAAGATCTTGCATGACTTAGTTCATGTTCTTGAGAGTGCACTGTTCACTTAACATATATGTTATAATATAGAAATTTCTGATGTTTTCCTATACATTTGATTTGAGTAGTATTAACTTCTGTTACATGTCACATTATGTGACTTCAGTAGCTTTCTCATATACATTTTTTTTTAAATGAAGGTTTTACCTACTTTCACAAGTCATTTAATTAGTCTATGTTATTTCCTTTTCTCTAGACACATGTTGATGTTCGATATATGCCATATGATAATGTTGGGTTCGTATTTTGACTGTTTTATTGCGATGGTTGAATCCTTTTTGCACCAATGTTATATATGTTATCGATCATTTTAAAGGAGTTTTCAAAGGATTTTGTATCAATTCATCATGGATTTATATCAGGTATGCGTAATCAATGTTTTGCAATGATTTTGAGCCAAATTCAGTTCGGTTTGATGTTTATAAGGATCTAATTCATAATCTGTGTGTAACACGGTGAATTCGCAGTCTGATCCTCCATATGATACCTCAGCTAACACTTCATCTAGCACCCCATCTGGTACACGATCCAACACTCCATCCGGCATGTGATCCAACACTCAGAACACAAGCAAGTTGGCGGTTGGTACATTGACGACCTTTGATGGGAGAATCAACGACCTGGGTTTTGTGCCCCCTCATGGCCTCCAACTACTGAGATCATGACATCTCAGATTAGGAAGTTATGCTAATCATTGAGTGGCTCACAGATTTTCTAGAAGCCAAAGCTGTTAGAACGCATTTAATGGAAATTGTCATTTTTAGAGGAGGTCGACCCTTCCATTGGTCGACCTATTGAACTGTAATTCACCTATAAATACCACCAGTAGTGGAAAGACCACAGATAAAATTTTGAGAAGACATTTTCATTGTATAATTGAGACGTATTTTCAAACTTATGTTCAGACTGCGTTTTTTAAGTTAATGATAGGATCGTGTTGATTTGAGCTTGTGATTTGTTGTTGAGGAGTAGCCACAACCTGCTGGGGGGCCCACCAGTGGTTTAGGTGAATACTTAGATAGATATATCATGTGTTTTATTTGTGTTTTTATAATTCACTCCATTTCTCTGTTATATGTATTTTGTAGTTTTAATACTGTGTTTGTTGTTTACAATTTAATTGTCTAATTTCTCTTTTGCAGGTTGCTTGTAGGAGATAGTTATTTGTTATGTTGTGTCTTTTATTTCTTAGTGACTGGCTTGCAAGATACTAGCTTAGATGATGTGTTAAAGTGTTAGATTGATTTATACAAGTTAAAACACAGTAGTCTTTAAAACAAAGGATTAGTTTAGATAGAGTTTCTTTTGCAGCTTTGATGGATAAATAATTGCAAGTTTTATTAGTTGATTTAATTCTCAGTTTAGTTATGCTTTCATAGATCTATTTTTCTTAGCAATCTTGTTTTAGTATGCTAGGATAGAATTAGATTTTGGATTGTGTTTTTACAAGCATTCTAGTTTGAAATCTGACTTTTTAATGATAGGATTAACTTAGTTTAATTTATGAAATCTCAGTTCTAGATTTGAATTGCAATTTTAATTAGAAGTTTTAATTTGAATTAAGCTTTTAATTCATAAGTTTATAATCTTGAAAATTTATTTGAGTTAGTATAAGAGTGTGTTTGAATTAGTATAAGAGCATTTTTAATCATCGATGATTGATGCATGAAATTTAGAGATCACGTGGATTTTCAGGATATTTAATGTTTCTTCTATGATGGCAAAGCTTTCGTTAGATTGCTTGATTCACACCTTTCATTTCTTTGTAGAAGTCAACATTGAATTAATCCCTCTTGAGCTATCATTAATAATCAGATGCTATCATGATGTTATTAGGCACCGAAGACATAATCATCATCTTTGAATTTCCTGTTATTGCAAATTAAGAATAGATTTGGTTAATTTCTGAATACAGTCATGATGCTTTTTGATTAAGTAGGTTAAGATTTCTCCTTTGCAAAATAGAAATGATTATGAGTTTTGTTTTAAGAATAGAGTTTACTTGTTGAATAGTTTTGATAGGTTAGTTGTTTGATTGCTTATTTGCTTAAAGACAAAAGATCAAAAGTAATTTACTTGATGTTGCTCATTAGGTCGAATAGATTAATTTGTTCAAAGTAGGGTTTGATTTGCTTCTTTAGGAATAATCCATCGATTCATTGTTTGAAGATGCTTAGGGTAAATAGTTCAAGTTCATTAATAAGGTTTGCAAATTGATAAAAAATGAAAGAGTCATTTCTTAAGTAGATCAACCCTTAGATAGACCATCTCCTTAGTTAGACCATACTTCCTCTATCTTTTCTTCCTTGGCACATACAGTGCTACAACTCTAAGTTTACTTACCCTCGGTTGACAATTTAATTGAGGGATTTAGTGCATATAGAACACCCATCATTTTTGGTGTCGTTTCCGGGGAGGTGCTAAAGGGATTAGAGATTAGGCAGGTAGGTTGCCTTTATTTACACAACAAGGGGGAGGAGAAACTTTAAGACGAGAGGTAAGAACCTGCGCATCCATTTTAATGGGTCGCTCTAAAGCCTTGTTGTTCCCATTCAGAAAGAGTGTTTACTTTTTCTGCATGTTTTCTTACTTTTCTTAGTTTGTTTACTTTTCTCATTTTGTTTACTTTACTACAATTTACTTTCCCGCAAGTGTGCCTTCTTTCCTGCACAGTGTGTTTACTTTCCCACAATTTAGTTTTCCTACCAGTGTGCTTATTTTACTGCAAGAGTGTTGTCTTTTATTTCATTTATGCAAGTTTTATTTATTTCATGCAAGTGTGCTTCCCTTTCGTAAAGTGTGTTTATTTTTCCATCCAATGTGTTTACTTTCATACACATGTGAGTTTGATTTCATTCCTGCAACTGTATTTTATTTTATGCTTTGATTTCTTTCCTATAAGTGTGATTTATTTTATGAAAGCGTGGTGTGTTTGGTTTGTGAAAATCTTCTTTAAATATGTCTTTCATCTTTTAGGTAGTTGTGATTAAAAACTTAAAAAATCTATAATAATAAAAAAACCCTTTGGATGTTTTAAACCCTAGACACTAATCCCTGTGTGAGGTAGGACCCATCAACCAGCAGAATGGATTCGAAGGTGACCATTAGTTTGGGAGAACTCTCTCAAATCCTAGCAGCAACTGGGATCTCTTCTTTTCAGGAAGAACACATCTTGACACTAGTCAAGAACTTGTCTACCTCTCTGGAAATATTAGAAGAATCAAGGTCCTATGAGCTACAAAATGATTTTTCTTTCCAAACTGCGAAGGAAGCTGAAAAAGTATGGATTACATATGGTGGAGAGAAATCACTAAGACCTGAGATTGAGGATTTCTCAACATCCATTTCAGTAGATCCTTTATGTACTTCAAAAATCAATCATCCAGAAAAAGAGGATATGCATAGCATGATGAAGGAGAGCATAGAAGTTACTGCTGATGAACATCAAGATTACATTGAAATTTGTTTTCAAGAGGTCATCATGCCACAATACTATTCTCTTCTTAAACACCTTCTGATGCCAAAACAAGTAGGTTGGTTGGTTCTTCATATCCAGGTAATCACTGCGTTAACTTTTTCATATGCGGATATGGGTATGTTTCTTATCTTGCTTCACACATGGTTACATTGGAAAAGTTCTTACACTTGAATAATGGTTTTTCCTTCTTTTTAGGTAGGGTAGGATAATAAATAAAAACTGCATGTTGTTAGTTTAGCTTAAAGTCTAATGCAACCTCATTTTACATTTTCTTTTTAATAAAAGAACTATGAGATACATGTTCTTGTGACTTGATCTCATTGATCTCATCAGTTTTTGATATTTTAGAGTGTGGTTTTTGCCAAACAATTTTAGAGATCTCCATAGGTATTTAATTCACCACAAGTGGACAATTTCAAGGAGACAAAAAGGGAAGTATTTTCCTTCAAAAATATTTCTATATTTAAACCTTGTTGTCTGCTAAGAATCAATTGAATAATGACTTGTTGTAATTAGCCACATTTTTGCAAAGATTTCCATCTTCTTTTTCTCAAGGCATCTTTAATGGCAATTGCTCTTAACCTCCACCACTAGTATAAGGAAGTGATACCTTGACTATCAAACTTAGAGGTTACTCGTACAATTTCCCCAAGAACCCTGAGTAAGTGAGTAAAGTGTCTTTAATAAAGAGTAACAAGGATACCTGATTAGCGGTTAGCCATGGAAACATCACAATGACTTTAAAAAAAAGAAGAAAGTGAGTTGAGCCTAAAGATACCTTTATGTTCTTTCCCAATGGTACCATCCACTACACACTAAAAATACTTGATTATACCATATCTTTAGATAGGCTACATCTGCTTAAGTACCCCTTACATCAGGAAAATATCTAAGGAATACATAAAGGAGAGTCATCCTTTAACAAAAATACCATCCCAACCTAAAAAAAAAAGAAAGAGAAAAGTTTTTCAGAGTTGTCTCCCCATCTTCTTGCACAAAGCAACCTTTATATTAAAATATTAAAAGATGGTGGACCAGTCTTTGAGGGTGTAAGAGGCTAACCCACTGGGATACTGAACAGGTCTGCTGGCAGCGGGTACCTGCCTGTGGTATGACTAGGTAAACCTGTTGGAGTACTGAACAAGCTTGTTGGCAGTGGGGCATTCTACCTAGCGAGGATGATAATCCGACAAAAAAATAACAAATAAATTCCTAAATCTTAAACTTTTCCTAATGTACGACATTACTTGTAGACAAATTTGAGAAGAAGTATGCATGTTTAAGCTAAGGTCAATGAACTCCATAAATCTGCCATTGGCAACTATCTTTAAGACTATCTTAAGACTATGTCACATACCTCTTCTTAACTATATGTGGGATGTTATATCCTATAGGTGGGGCCATATTCTAACCATATTGTTAGAGTAATATGTGAAATTTATCTCCACACTTAACAAGCTGTAAATCTTAGGCTATTGGGAGAATTGAATGGTTCCCTATATTTTTTATTGTGAGGTGTCACAATACTTAGGAGTGGGGGAGAGGTTTCATGATCTGACAAATTACAACAATGCCTATCTATAATTGTAATATCCCTCAGCCGAACCCAATTGTAACTAAAATGCAAGTGTACTTAAGATGGTGAGCTATTTTGACATCATTTTGTAATGAACCTTTCATGGCATAGTGCGCGCATGTACTGCGCAGTAAAATGATGTAGTGCGTACATTTCCAGATACCGTGCACAATAACTAAAGTGCACGCAATGTTCAAGTCAACAAGCCTTTGTGTATATGGTATGTGTTATAGGTTGGTGAGCCAGTTATATAAGCTGAGATGCTTATGTTTTGGAATTAGGCAAGAGTGCCTAGATGTTAAAGGCCAGTGGGCCTATTTTGTATATGTCTCATGATTAATATAAAATACATCGTTGCACACAGACTGACCACGATAAAAGATATGGGGGACTAGACTCCACCAGTTAGGGAAAGGGAGGCCAAAAGTTAAGGGAAAAGGCTAAGCTAGAGAGATTAAGCCAAAAAGGAATATTATATTGATATTTCTTAAAAACATAAAGTATGGATAATTATTTATCCTAAGTTCTAAAGTTGGGAACAAGTGGACCGAAGTAGTTTCCAACATGACAAGTGTCAAGTTGGGGACATACATACATATTGTTGGGACTTAGTTCATTTGGACACGCTCCCATCATTCTTACGATCATCTTTCCCATGATTCCATCGATCCTTCCGTCAACCAGTCAATCGGTCAATCATCTTTTCCAGGATTCTTACCTTCATTCCATCGATCATTGAGCCATCATCCTGGAGCATTTGCACAGTCATTGATCTATCCTCATACTTTCCTATCATTGTACCTGAACTTGTTTCCATAGCCATTTCATGTTGGTGTACCTGGTTAGCTTGGGAGAGGGATTGAAGAAGCGGGTTGTCAGGCCCATGGGATATTGAAGAGGCGGGTTGTCAGGCCCGTGAGCAATTCTATGAGTGAGATAATTGTTGGGGATCGATTTCCTGAAGGTGCTAAACTGCAGCTACGATGCTCTGAGACTTCCTATCCGGCCTGTTGCTGAAGCCCTGAAAGGGAAGTGGGGAAGCCGAAGGACTATTGAGCAGAGAAGGGGAAGACTTCCTTGGGTGGGGTAGGCATGTGGGGAATGAGAGGTTGTAGGTTGTTAGTTGTGTGAGCACCTGATACAAAGTCTTTCCTGTTGTCTATGAGCCTTTAGCCTGGTTAGGAATCCCTTTACCCGGGTGGAGTTTAGTCCTAGCTCGGGGCTGACTCACTGTTGGGAGTGATGAACAATGTAGTCTAAGGATGGGAGTTTCATGGATGGTCTACACATAGTTGGTGACATTCTTTCCAAGATAAGTACCAATCGTGTGATAAATCTACATGTTGCATTGTTATTTACGTGCTTATTTTATGGGTTTATCATATGTGTGATTATAATTGTCTGTATGTTTATGGGTATTTCCCTGTATATGCTGCATGTCTGTATTTACTGTTATTTCAGTAGGAACTCATATATCTACATAATGTAATTATTTGTTTATGTTTTATATGTAAAGGTTCCGCAAGAGTTTAGCGTGTATATATATATTTTTAAATGCATGCAGTCCTTCAAAGAAAAAGTTATGTGGCATAGTTTAGTTGGTTGTTGGGTATGTCACAGTATGTTTCGCAGTGAGTGAACAGTAAGAGTTCTCTGGCGTAGCGTGACCTGGCCATGGGTGGTCGGGGATGTTACAATATGGTATTAGAGCTTCAATTTCAACACTAAGCTTGGATGGGCCGGAAAGGTTCAGGCGAATCAAATATTCACAGAAGATTAATTTCGAAGTGGCCAAATTTCTAGTCACAGAGCGTCCATGGAAAATTTGGCACCGCGCGGAAAATATTGGTGTGTAGGCACGCACAGTAAATTTTGGCGCCGTGCAGAAAATATTGGCGTGCAGGCGCGCACGGTAAATTTTGGCGCCGTGCGGAAAATGTTGGCGTGCAGGTGCGTGCAGTAAATTGTGGCGTCACGCGGAAGGATATTGTGTGCGGATACACACACTAAATTTAGCATTGCACGATGTGCACATACATAGTAATGGTGCACGTCGTGTGCGAAGTATTGCAAAACATGGAGGAGTTTGGTTGGTGCACGCGTAGTATGAGTATAAGTTGTCTCGTGACAGTGTAGTCAAGGGTGTGCACATATTATAGTGCGTGGTGGGGAATATTGAACTTTGTCATGGTGCAATGCATAGAGAGAAATTCATGTGGAATATCAATGTGTGATACAAAAACTGTGCGCAGTGGATAGTGGCACGCAACACAAAAGTAGTGCACGCAAGTTATTGGCATGATGGAGAAGAAATGCATAGTGGGTATAGGTGCGTAGAAGCACGATTTACCTTGTGGTGGTGTTGTGCACGATAAATATGGGTGTACAAGTTGAAATTTGTGTGCACATGAAGTCGTTTGGAAGGCGATGAATCTGAGTTTAATAGAAAATTCGCATGGTATTAGAGGAAGAAGAAACACACAACCTCATCGGAGCATTATTTAAAATGAATTCAGAGTTGGTTTGAGAAGAAATCAATATAGTCTAAATTGCTAAGCCGAGAGAATATTAGAGATGAATTCTGGGTTTTGTATTCTCCGAATTCAGACAGATGAAAGTGAAATATAATCTTACAAGAAACACATACTATGAAAGAAAACAAGACTCATATCACACCAGTTAGAATCTTGTCATAAACAGTCCAAAATCCGCTTCTGCATTTATATATTCATTTTAATCCCAAAGTTACAAAAAGGGAATGATTTAAAATAACAGTTGTCCTATTTTAAAGGGACCGTTTAAGAACAGGTCTATTATCTCTAGAGTCCCTTACCTCTGCTACCATCTGTCCAAAAAATTGTTGAAATATACTTAATTTTATTCGAGGACTCATTTCAGCTTAACAATTTCCTCCTTTAAAGTATCTAACTAGACCGATTGATTTTCTCCAACACTTTTAGTCATTTCAGCTCTGGTTTCTTTCTTCTGTCTCTTGCTCCATTTCTTCTTAGCAGCTGGCCTGATTTCCAATTTCGAGTCTGTAGAAGGTTCTGTGTGAAATTTAGTCGCTATATTTGCGCAATTACCTTTTCCTCCTTACTCGCAAGAAAATCTACCATGTTGCCTGAATAAACAGTCTCACATGAGGTAGCTTTGTCCATGTACTCAATTTTGTGGACACCAAAATGCTTTTACAAAGATCAGAAGGTTGAGAAAATTTGGAGATTACTCCAAGTATGGATAAGATGATACCTCCATACTTGAGAAGTGGTAGTTATAGAGTCCCAATCATGAATCACAGATAGACTTGCGCACAAGTATGTTGGGTTTCCATGCTTGGCTAATCCATTTCAAATGATTAGATTTTGAGTTCGTTACATGGCGGCATTCACCTGACTTCATACGGCTATGAAGTACTGAACGAGTGAGACGGGGTGATCTGACTACCTGTCGCCCGTCCCACAAATGGTGTTTTGACATACTGAATCACGTGACATCGAGACTTTGGTGAAAGTGGTTTCAGAAACCACCTTTTGCCCTGATGTATCTAAAAATTGTCATGGTGATACCACCAGGAATTCAGAAGAGATAATTCTAATGTATATATTGAACCAAAATGGTTCATATTTTTCATGAATTGTTGAATTAGTTAGCATGATAAGTTTTGATGGCTGCACATTTTGCATAATTAACAACAACTAGATCAGATCAGATTAGTTCAGAGTCCATAGGAATGGAAGAGGCACAGGAGAATTACAGTCAGCAAGATGAGAGCAGAGGGATGGAGGTCCATTTGGGCATTGAAGGAACAAAATCCAATGGACATGGAGATGAAAGGAATGAAAATATGAATGTGGTAGAGACCATTAAAAATTTGTAGAAGGATGTCCAAAGCCATAAAGTTGATAATGAAAGGATTATGAAAGCCAAGGAGCAGCGGGATGACTTCAACATGAAGTTATTGGAGGGCTTGAATAGAATATAAAATAAATTGGATAAGGAGAGTGGATCAAGCAAATATGGGAGTCACAAGCGTTCAAATGAGAAAAGAAGAGCAACAAGTGTTAACAAACATCACCATCACTCCCCAAGGAATTCCAATAAGAGAGCAGGCAACAACTCAAGTCAATCCCCTGTCAAAAGACATAAGAGGTCTGGGGTGGATGAGCTACGAGGAGAAATGAACAAAATCAAACCTCCTATATTTGATGGTGAACACAAGAAGGATGAAGATGCTGAAACATGGTTGTTGGGCATGAGAAAGTATTTCCAATTGCATAATTATTCTTCTCATGCAGAAGGTAGAATTGCCATCTATCAACTCAAGGGAAAGGCATCCATGTGGTGGGATCGGCTTGTGCAAGTGCAACACATTAAAGAGAAAAATGTTACTTGGAGGGAATTCAAGAAGTATTTTGAGAAGAAATACTTGACTAAGAGATATTATGACAACAAAATTAAAGAGTTCTTTGAACTCAAGCTTGGAAGTATGAACATAGATGAATATGAGAGAAGGTTCCTAGAACTACTAAAGTATGTTTCTTTCATCAAGGATGAGACAGTCAAAATTCAAAGGTATTTGAGTGGATTTCCATCATTCATCAATGACAAAATACAGTATGATGATCCCAAGACACTGGAAGAGACCATAAGGAGAGCTAAATGCCTATATGATCAGCAGAAAGCAAGGCCAACTTTCCAAAAGACTTAGGAAGACAAAAAGAAATTAAATATGGATCAGAGGAAGAAAGGATCTAATCCATCCTTATTCAGAAATAATACATAGGGACAAAAAATGCCTAAAGAACCCAGAACAATTGACACATGGAGTCAAAGGCCAAGACAACCACCTATTCAATGTTGGGGTTGTAAAGGAGATCATAGGTTCAGAGACTATCCTCACAGAGGTGAAAAAGGAAGGATTGTTTACAATGTACAACAAGATGAAACAGTAGAGGAAATGGGTAGAAATGTGCCAAGGATATATGAAGCCCTGGATAACAAGCAAGTAGAGTATCGGTTACACATGATTGAAGTGGAAGGTATGATTAACAACCAAACCATTTCTATTTTAATTGATTCAGGATCTAGTCATAGTTATGTAGATCCTAAGATGGCAGAAAGTTTGCAATTGCCAAGAAGCAAGCATGGAAAATCTTGGTTGGTGCAACTAGATACAGGAGCCAAAAGAAAAGTTAATGAGATGGTTAAGTCATGTCTCATGGACATGAATGGACTGAACACCAAGGCAGATTTGAACATCTTGCCTTTAGGTTCCTATGATTGTCTAATTGGGATGGATTGGTTGGACCAACATCATGCTCTCTTAGACTATCATAACAAAGATTTAATTGCTTGGATGAGGAAGGGAAACAAAGGAAAGTGTAGGGAATCCCTAGGGCAGCAACCATTAGAGAAATTTCAGCATTGCAGCTGAAGAAATGTTACAGAAAAGGGTGTCAAATATTTGCATCTCATATGGATGAGACACCTAAAGATAAGGTGCCAGAGTTGGAAGATTATGCAGTCCTGAAAGAGTTTGAATATGTATTCAAGGAGGTACCATGAATACCCCCAAAGAGAGACATTGATTTCTCTATCTAATGCCTGTAGCAGCTCCAGTGTCAAAGATTCCTTACAGAATGAGTACACCAGAATTGAAGGAGTTGTAAATGCATCTTGAAGAAATTATGAAGAAGGGGTATATACGCCCAAGTGTGTCACCTTGGGGTGCCCCAATATTGTTTGTGAAAAATAAAGATGGCACATTAAGATTGTGCATTGACTTTAGACAGTTGAATAAAGTGACTGTTAAGAACAAGTATCCTCTGCCAAGGATTGATGATCTCTTTGATCAATTGAAGGATGCAAGGATATTTTCAAAGATATATCTTAGGTCAGGATACCATTAGGTAAGGATTAAATAGAAAGATATCAGCAAGACCACCTTCATGACAAGGTATGGTCATTATGAGTTCACAGTGGTGCCATTTGGATTGTCAAATGCACCAGTTGTTTTCATGTGCTTAATGAACGGTGTTTTCAGAGAATATTTAGACAAGTTTGTCATTGTCTTTTTGGATGACATTCTTATATATTCTAAGTCTAAGGAAGATCATGAACATCATTTGAGGATGGTGTTGCAAGTATTAAGGGAGCATCAGTTGTATGCCAAATTGAGAAAGTGCTCATTTTATCAGAAACAAATTCATTATTTGGGGCATATCATTTCAAAGGATGGGATAGCAGTGGATCCTGAGAATATAGAAGCCATTAGAGAATGGTCAATGCCAAATAATGTCACAGAGGTGATATCATTCATGGTATTGCAGGCTACTACAGGAGATTTATTGAAGGATTCTCAAAGATTGCACACCCAATCACTTCCTTGCAAAGAAAGGGTGTGAAGTTTCAATGGACATTGGGTTGTGAAAAGAGTTTCCAACACTTGAAACAATTATTGACAAGTGCTCCAATACTAAGGATTGCGGACCCAAATGAAGACTTCATTGTATGCACAGATGCATGTAAAGAGGGACTTGGTGGAATCCTCGGTCAAAATGGGTTTGTTATATGCTATAAATCAAGGAAGTTGAAGGAGCATGAAAGAAACTATGCCACTCATGATTTGGAGTTGGAATCCATAGTGCATGCCTTGAGGAAATGGAGACACTACCTCATGGGGAAGAGGTTCGAGCTAAGAACAGACCACAATGGTCTGAAATATTTATTTGATCATCCTAATCTAAATGCTAGGCAAGGCAGATGGTTAGAATTTCTAAGCGAATATGACTTTGATATAAAGCATATCAAGGGGAAAGAGAACAAAGTGGTTGATGCACTCAACAGGAGGGTGCATGAACTACATGCTACATCCATTAGCATGTATCAGATTGATATTAAAAGAAAAATTCTGGAGGATGAAAATGCAGACTTGCAGTACAGAGAATTGGTAGCAAAGTTACAGCAAGGTAAGATGCCACAGAAGATGGATATTTATAAGCTGGGAATATATGGAATACTGTTGCACAAGAACAAAATTTTGGTACCAAATGTCCAAGACTTGAAACGTATGATTTTGCATGAGATGCATAATGTTCCTTATGAAGGGCACCCTGGATATCATAAAACCGTGGCAGTGGTCAAGAGCCAATACTTTTGGCCAGGTATGAAGAGAGAGATCGCTGAATATATCTCTAGATGTATGGAATGCCATAAAGTTAAAGTTGTGCATAGGAACCCAGTAGGGTTGTTGCAACCTTTACCCATTCATGAATGGAAGTGGGAAGTGGTGACAATGGATTTTATTATGGGATTGCCCAGAAAAGGAAAGATGCATGATTCGATCATGGTGGTGGTGGACAATCTTACAAAAGATGCCCATTTTATTCCACTAAAAACTACTCACAAGGAAGCAAATGTTGTTGATATTTTCATGAAGGAAGTGGCACGATTGCATGAAATTCCTAAAACAATTGTGTCCAACATAGACCCGAAATTCACCTCAAATTTCTAGAAAGGATTGTTCAAAGGATTTAGAACGAAACTGAACTTTAGTACAACTTATCATCCTGAGTCAGATGGAAAGACAGAGAGGGTGAACAGAGTGATAGAAGACATACTGAGAATGTATGTGATGGACAAACCATTGAAATGGGAAGACTACCTACACTTGGTAGAATTTTCTTACAACAATGGGTATCAGGCATCATTGAAGATGAGCCCATTTGAAGCACTTTACGGCAAAAAGTGCAATACTCCAGTGAGCTGGGATAATCCAGCTGATAGGAAAGTAGTTGGGCCAGAGTTGCTCAAGGAGATGGAGGATCAAATGTTAAAAATTAAGAAGAATTTGAAAGCTACTCAAGACAGACAAAAAATTTATGCTGATAAGAATAGAACCCACAGAGAGTTCAATGTGGGTGATCATGTTTTTCTGAAAGTGAAAGCTAACAGGAGTTCCCTGAAGCTAGGAAGCTGCGCCAAATTGGCAACCAGATTTTGTGGGCCATTTGAAATCCTATAGAGGATTGGTCCAATTGCTTATATGATTGCATTACCCGCATCTATGTCTGTTCATAATGTATTCCATGTATCATTGCTAAATAAATATATACGTGATGCTAATCATGTTATTGACTGGAATGTGGTTCAGGTGGAGCAAGAAGGCGCTTTTCAAGTGCATCTGGTGCGCATTCTGGACTAGAAAATCAAACAGATCCGGAATCGATCCATAGGGCTTGTAAAAGTCCAATGGACTTGGTACGGTCTTGAGGACACTACTTGGGAGCATGAGGATGCAATGCGGGAAGAATACCCGCATCCTTTTGAGGATTTTTTAATTTTGTTTTGTATATGGGTACATGATGCACTGAGGACAGTGCATAAATAAGGGGAGGGGATTGTAATATCCCTCGGCCGAACCCAATTGTAACTGAAATGCAAATGTACTTAAGCTGGTGAGTTGTTTTGACATCATTTTGTAATACACCTTTCATGGCACAGTGCGCGCATGTACTGCACAGTAAAATGATGTAGTGCGCACATTTCTGGATACCGCACGCATTAACTAAAGTGCATCTGATGTTGATGTCAGCAATCCTTTCTGTATATGGTATGTGTTAGAGGCTGGTGAACTAGTTATATAATATGAGATGCTTATGTTTTGGAATTAGTACAAAGCGCCTAGATGTTAAAGGCCAATGCACCTATTTTGTATATGTCTCATGATTAATATAAAATACATTGCTACGCGCAAACCGACCATGATAAAAGAGATGAGGGACTAGACTCCACCAGTTAGAGAAAGGGAGGGCCAAAATTTAAGGGAAAAGGCTAAGCTAGAGATCTTAAGCCAAAAAGGAATATAATATTAATATGTCTTAAAAACATAAAGTATGGATAATTATTTATCCTAAGTTTTAAAGTTGGGGACAAGTGGACCGAAGTAGTTTCCAACATGACAAGTGTCAAGTTGGGGACATGCATACATATTGTTGGGACTTAGTTCATTTGGACATGCTCCCATCATTCTTACGATCATATTTCCCATGATTCCATTGATCCTTTCGTCAACCAGTCAATCAGTCAATCATCTTTTCCAGAATTCTTACCTTCATTCCGCCGATCATTGAGCCATCATCCAGGAGAATTTTCACAGTCATTGAGCTATCCTCGTACTTTCCTATCACTGTACCTGAACATGTTTCCATAGCCATTTCCTTTTGGTGTACCTGGTTATCTTGGGAGCGGGATTGAAGAAGTGGGTTGTCAGGCCCATGGGATATTGAAGAGGCAACTTGTCAGGCCCGTGAGCAATCCTACGAGTGAGAGAATTGTTGGGGATCGATTTTCTGAAGGTGATAAACTACAGCTACAATGCTCTGAGACTTCCTGTCTGGACTGTTGCTAAAGCCCTGGAAGGGAAGTGGGGCAGCCGAAGGACTATTGAGTAGAGAAGGGGCACACTTCTTTGGGTGGGACAGGCATGTGGGGAATGAGAGGTTGTAGGCTGTTAGTTGTGTGAGAACCTGAGACAGAGTCTTTCCTGTTGTCTATGAGCCTTTATCCTAGTTAGGAATCCCTTTACCTGGGTGGATTTTAGTCCCAACTCGGGGGTGACTCACTGTTAAGAGTGATGAACAGTGTATTCTAAGGCTGGGAGGTTCGTTAATAGTCTGCACGCAGTTGGTGACATTATTTCCAAGATAAGTACCAATTGTGTGATAAATCTACATGTTGCATTGTTATTTACATGCTTGTTTTGTGGGTTTATCATATGTGTGATTATAACTGTCTGTATGTTTATGGGTATTTCCCTGTATATGTTGCATGTCTGTATTTACTGTTATTTCAGTAGGAACTTGTATATCTACATAATGTAATTGTTTGTTTACATTTTATATGTAAAGCTTCCGTAAGAGTTCTGCGTGTATATATATATTTTTAAATGAATGTAGTCTTTCAAAGAAAAAGTTATGTGGCATAGTTCAATTGGTTGTTGGGTATTTCACAGTATGTTCCACAGTGAGAGAAAAATAAGAGTTCTCTGGCGTAGCGTGGCTCGACCATGGGTGGATGGGGACGTTACAATAATCCATGAGAAGAAGAAGTAGAATCTTTATAAAAATTTATGTATATTGTTTTCGTGATACAAGCTATTATAGAAACAATTATTTTTTTTATCGAAATGCTAAATTCACTGTGTGTTACAAGCTTGTTGTACATTTCTTCGACAAACCACTTAACTATTTTTTTTTAGACTGTTAATTACAGACTTGTGTTACATATCTTGAGACATAGGAATGGATTGTTGTAATATGCAAGCACGATGATAAAATAAGTAATAGTGGAACACTCTTATGCTGTCTCTGCTCCTGTTCACCATGACTGTTAGAAGTGTTTAAGATAAATTCTATGGATAAAACATCCATTACAAAATGAACAAATTCCATTTTTTGCACAGCAGTACCATATGGAATGCCATTTGGAAGACCATATGGGCTGCCATGTGGATGAATGAATGACACACCATATGAAGGATTAGATGATGACTGTAAGTGACCACGATTGCAGGTAAACATGGATCGTTTGAATTAATCTGCCTGTTCATTAGTACTATGAGATGAATTAAATGACATTTGATAATTAAATTATACAATCTCTAAATGCATTTTTATGATAGAATGTCCAAGTTGAAGACTTGGACATTGATCTAATTCTCTCATGATTACAATCGCCTCCAAAGGACACCCTTCGAATTCAAAATCGACGTAGTCATGGTCACACATGGAAATTGTGTGTGATAGATTCACCCATGAATCCAACCGTTTCCACCTTGAGTGCATTAAAAATCGGAAGGTTAGTGCCAATTGTTATTTTACTCATGCTTGATTGTTGTGTTGCGCTCATCCTTTGCCCAATTTCTCTCCTCTACTCATCCTCCACACTGTAACCATGCCCAAACAATATGAGCCTTCCTCCTATGCCGAGCTCCTGGCCATCCCCAAATTCATAGAGTGTAGGGAGGTCTTCCTTCACGCAGGGTGGGGACCGTTCTTGGCATGTCTGCAGGGCCACGATGATGGCGTTTCTCTACAATTCACACTCAGGTTCAATGGGAGGATGGTGCATTTGGGGTCTCTATCCTTCTTGGTCTCTGAGGATTCAATTTACTCAGCCATGAAGCAGCCACGGGTTGGAGATCATTGGTTCAAGCACCACCAATTGCCATGGCCAAGCTACAATAGAGTTTTTAAGCTTGAGTTTCAGAATGTTTCTGGAGCAAATGGGTACTCCACAGAATGGATTAAATATGATTTAATTAACTCCCTGACCGTCATTACCAAAATTATCACTTGTGAAGGTAGATACTCTGTTTTTAAATCTTTCCATTTTTATCTGTTAGATCACTTCTAATTTAACAAGCCTCTAAATTTTCCTTTTTACTTCTTGAAAAGTCTTGAGAAAATGTCTTCGCAAGTATGAAAGAATGTGGCCAATCCTCGTAACAATCTCTTCCACCACGGCCTCATCAAATTTCTTATCATAATTGAGTTGACAAAATAGGGGAAAACATGGGATGAATTCATCTATCAATTTTCAAACACCCATCTCACAATCAAGACCAACAAGAAGTCACTTGATTTAGGGACTGTTACTCCATCCAAGCCTCACTCTCCAAAGACTCCAAACCCTCCTACTCAAGATATTTATCTGCCTGAACACAAGACCAAGAAATTTGTTGATTCCCCTGTAGCCTCATTGGGAAAGAAGACTAAAAGTCCTATTGATAATTCTTCAATGCCCTCAACATCTATTGATCCTCAATCTGAGAAGTTACAGGAGTCAATTCAATAAAATTTCCTTGTAGTCCCTATGAATAGAGGAGGATCCAATCTATTTAAAGGAGGATCTTTTCGAAAAATTACTCGAATGCAAGTGGGAATCCTAATGTAAAACCCCCAAGCACTTCAGATCCCATCCAAGTGTCTTCCGATCATGAAAGCCCCCAAAAAAGACTCAAGGAAGTTTCTGCAGAAGAGTTGGAGCATGATAGAGAAATAAAATCTGAACATATTCCCTCTCACAAACACTTTGTTACTCCTACCTTGCAGACGCCTACACCAGCTTCCAAAGATGATAGACCCTCTACATCCATCAAGGGATCCAAGCCCTCCTCTGAAACATTTGATCATACTCTAGTTATTGAAAAGTTACAACAAGAAAATCCTCAGTTGCTTCAACAGTTGGAAGAGCGAAAAACTATGGATAGGCATCTCCATCACAACAATGCGATATTACAAGAAAACGTGAATTCTCTCCAAAAATTGGTGGATCAAATGAACAATTACAATCGTAGCCTCTGGGCACAATTGAAACATCGTAAGAGGGCCAAGACAAAGTCTTCAGGACAAGAGGGAGAAGCTTCTAAAGCTAATCCACCCCCTCCTTCACAAGTCTAGTCATGTTGGGTGATTCATTTTTTTTTGCAGTGGGACCTGTGTTGGTATTTACTCTTCCTTATTTACCACCTGAGTTATTGACCCAGGGTTCATGTCTTTTGAGTTTCCAACAAAGTCTTTAAAACTATCGGCCCTCCTGGTAAGCCAAAAGGCAACACAACACACAAAATGCGCTGAACAGTCTCACCCGAGATAGCTTTAAATGGGTGGCTGTAAGACTCAGGTGTTTACAGCCCAAGATTGAGTATGAGATAGGAGATTGTTATTTAGAGCCATCTACTAGAAATTGTGATTGCAATCTACTATTACTCATGACTATGCATTACCTTCAATAATTTATTCTCTTAACAACACAATCATATTTCATAGCAATATAATAACTCATTCATTCATTAAACACAACAAGCAACTGCTGAAAGAAGACAAAGATATGAATGCATTCATCATATTACACAGATATTACCGTGGTTCACCCCCTCCTGGGTTATGTCCACAAAGATTTGTCTCTTGGCTCTTTTATTATGGTAGTTCTACATCTACAACGTCGCATGCTTACAATTCTCCTCAGATGGGTAAGATCTATATGAGGCGAACTAGATCGCACCAGGCTCCTCAGTGTACGATCTAATCCTCAGATATTCCTTCTCTCCTCTCCTCTAGCTCAACATCTTAGAAAATAGCTCATAACAACATTACATATCGCATCAATTCGTACCTATCTATGATGGAACAATAATACAAAAAAACCCAACCCCCTATGATACCTATGTATCTATATTTATACATTTCAGGCTCTTCAATCATTTACAATATATTACCAAAACCCTAACCCTACTGACGTTAGGTCTTCCTCCCATACGCGCATTTTTTTCTTCCTCCAGCTATCGCTTTCCTTGTGCACACTTTCTTTCACGCGAGTGTGTTGTGTTTACCTCCAGCTGTTACTTCATTTTTTGCAAGCTTTCTTTCCCCACAATCATCCTTCTTTCCACTTCTGCCATCCTCCTTTCCACTTCGGCCTACTGCCAACAGGCCCCAAACACTAACATGTGGCTCGTTTCGAGCCACCTAATCCTTCTGAGCTTCCTCGATCTCCTTGGTGATCGTATGAAACTTTTTCTTGAGCTCTGTTGCTTGTGTTAGTGCCTGCGTGGTCTTATCCTTGATTGTGTCCACTACTTGGAATGCCACTTCGTCGATGATCAATCCTGCACATTCTACCTAGGTTTGTGCTATCTATGTCCTAGCCTCCTCTGCTTGTGTGAGTACTTCTACTACCTGTTCCTGCAATGGCTCTATTTGAGCATGACGCTCCTATTTTTGCGTTTGCGCAGTCATGAGTTCTGCCTACATCTTCTTCATCTCCTGCGTCCCCTTGAATCCTTCTGGGATTGGTATGGTCTTTTGCTTCTGCTTGAGCTCTTGGATCACTGCATTGATCCTTTCCTCTTCCTTTTCCCACCATTGGACTTGTGGATCCTCCTCCAACCTTGTCCAAAGTTTCATTGCTTTATCTAACAAGTCAGCTGTTGTGCTAACTTGTTGCTCTATCTCTTGCACCTGCACTATTTCTTCCTATTTTCTTTGCTCCTTGACTGCTGGGGAAGTGGTTGGTGTGAGATGTTCTCAAAGATTCTCAATCTCCTTCTGATATTGATCAATTTCCTGCGCAATCTGATCAATCTTTTCCGCGGCTGTGATTTCCTCACTCTGCACAGCCTATGGAATCTTCTCATAAGTTCCTGCCACCTTCTGCTCCAACCTTTTTAGGTGCTCCCTTTGCTCGATCCCAGATTTGGCCTTCTCGTAGCCTATTTTCAATTCGTCTTGTTTCTTTGTTGCATGCTTTAATTTAATTAAGTCTTTGCGTGCGTGAGACTGTACCTTGTGGTTGACGCTCATATGCAACCTGTGTAATTCCCTTGATGGAATCCTTGTCAACACAAGTTGGATATGGATTAAGTATTTCAAGGGTGTCTTCCCCACAATTTCGCCCATGTGCAACATGATGGGGTAGATATGGAATGTTACGTGTGGCTACAATATCCCCTGGTCTGACTATCAATCTTCCTCTTGCACTCTTCCTTCTGTCTGTGGTGTTGATGGATCTATGCCTCTATTTCTTCTTTTTATCTGGACTTCCCCGAATTTCTTGAGGAACTACCCCATTTCTTCCAGCTCTTTTTGCAGTTTGTCCCTATGATGTGTTGCATGGTCAAAGTCCTCTACTAGACAATCCTGGACCATTCTGGGGATCATTTCCCCATTTTCCTCCATGATCATGTAGTCTGGCGATGCTCGTTGTGCCTTTGATTTTCTGTGCACGCCTCTTGCCTGCGTGGCTGGTCTCTTATTCCCCCTAGTTCCTGTGTGTTGGGATTTGAGGCGATCTCCTGTGCTCCCTCAACATGTTTCTATTGTTCCTTGGTTGGTTGTGTATTCTCCTTATTCCCCTTCTAGGTTCTTTTCTTCTTTGGCCCTTCATCTGTCTGTGTTGGCCTTCCTTGGCCCGTTCTTGGTCTCTTGGGCACTTGGATTTCTGAAGGCTCCTTTTCTCCCTGATCTGCCTCTTCCTCTGTTGTTCTTTGCGGCACTTCTCAGTTCATGGCTGGGATACTCCATTCATTGGGCCATTCGTTGATGACCATGTCGATATCACCCTCTATGATGTAGTAGCGCATATGTAGCCATTGTTTAGCTAGATCCTGCCTTGCCTGTATCCACATTGTTTGTCATGTGGCTTGGAAATCGGCGATGTCCGCATATCGTGCGACAACCTCTGGTGTTATTCTTTGTGATCGAATGATGGCTTCTTGCATGTCGCATAGGTATGCTTCAAATATGATCCCATTCTCCCTCTTATGCCTGGCATTCATCTCAGCTCTCAGCAATAGATACCTCGTTCCCGCTAGCTTTGGTTTGGTACAAAAAACTGCATACCCTGTTTCTCGCCATCCCATGAAGGCTAGTAAGGTAATCAACCATGAGTAGTGGAACTATGTTCCTAGGTCCTGCGCATCTTTGCAGTACTCTTGGAACAAGTTCAATAAGTATGGTGCCCAAATCATTGAGGTGCCTTCTGTGCACTGGGCTACAACTACAATGACTCCAGCTGGTACTTCCTCTCTGTGGCATTTTCTTAGCAGCTTGCAAGCTAAGATTTTCACACCCAATTGTTTCACTGCATTGTTGATTCATTTGATAATGATCCCTCTTGTCCCCCTAGAGGTGCCATACTTCTTCTTTATTTCTTCTGCAAGAGCTTTCTAGAACCAACACAGGATCCATACCCTGAATTGATAGCCTTGTTATTTGTGCAATAAGCTCAACAGTTATGAGGATGGGTTTGTCTAGCCGTATGTCCCCTCCATGTGTGATTGCTAACAGTTGTTTGACGCATGTTCTTGTGTACAGGTCTCTGCCAAAATGTGGTAGGTTCAACAGACCTAAGATTCATGTTTTCTCCAACCTATTTGCCCACTGGTATGGCTGGTTAATCGTTTCTCCAACCTGATTTGTGCCTATGGTCTATATAAAGACCCTCTGTGCAAGTTCTGAGAACTTGGCTTTGTCTGCTACATCATGGTTTGAATATTTGAGCTTACTGACATGGCTCATTAGCTCTAGTCCTACATGTACTCCAGCTGGTATGCGTGGTAGAAAAATTTATGTTGCAGCTTTCTTATGGGGTGACCTTGGTATATTTATCTTATCTTTCTGTTGCAGTGGTTGTCTCGAAGTTCTAGCAGCTTCCGGTTGCTCTTCCGTAAGCCATTTCGGCCAAGCCGGGACATCTTAAGCGGTCTCCCCTATTGGGTGTTCTGAGATTGTCGTTTGAGACTCATCTGGCTCCACTGTTGCTTTCGAATTCTGTGTCATTCCATTAACTTCTGGGGCTGCTTCAGTGCTCTCTGGTTGCACCTCCTTTTGGGTTTCGTCTTCCTGGTTCTGAGGCTCCTGCACCACTGTTGGCATATCTACTTTCATGGCCTCTGCTTTTGGCTATTGAATTTCTTCCAGAATCGGTGTAGAATTCACCGGTATCGTCTCTGGGGATAGGATTTCGTCGATATTGATGATCTCCGACTGTTGTTGTTCATTCTCTTCCAACGATCCTCGTGACCTATTTTGAACCCTGGTTGGTCTGACACTCTCGCTTGCTTCTATTGGCTTCGGTGGTGCCATAGCAGTGACCGGTGAATGTTTGCTAGGTTCGAATAACTTATGTGATCTCTGTAGCCTCTCTCTATGCATTATAGCTACTATTACTCTCTGTCTGTTCTCCTTTCGCGAATAGACTAGTTTTTCCCGTGCTCGCATGTTGTATTGGCTTTCCATGAAGCTTGTTAAGGACACTTCCTCCATTATGGATTTAATTCACCTTGATTTCTGGTTCAATGCATCTCCTTTAGTTTCGTACTTACCATTATTCTTACTTTTCTAGATCCAGTTGGCGTGATTAATGTGATGTCCCATCGATCCTTTCTATCCTTTAATTTTTCCTAGTGTTGTCCTGTTGTACTGCTTTTGCTAACTTTCCTTTTCCCGCTTGTTTCCCTTTGTATATAACCGTTGTCCTTGCCTTTGTTGAATTCGTATTTCTAGCTTCGTGTAGCCTTTCTACCTCTGACGTATTGCGCTCTCTTTAGTTTTGTTTCTTTTTTTTCTCTTTTCGATTTTTTTTTTACTACGCGGTGGGTGGTCGACTGTCCCTATACAGCTTCATTCGGCTACCATTGATCATGCCTCTGAGTTCTGCACCTGCTAAATTTCTTAACTATACAACTCCTCCATCTGTGACATATTTTACTTCATATGGTCCTAACCAATGCATTCTGAGTTTTCCCAGGTGCTGAAATGATTTACTGTTGTACACCAATACTAGATCTCCTTCCTTGAACGTTTTCTTCTTGATGTGTCTATCGTGCCAAGCTTTGTCTCTTTCTTTTTGCACTTGTTGATGGAATGCTGCTAAGATTTCATCTTCCTCCATGGTCAATAACTGATTCATTCTCTCCTGTACTGCACCTCGTTCTGTCATTGGTGTGATAGATGCTACGCGCAAGCTGGGTACTACAAATTCTAGTGGCACCACTTCTTCTTAGCCATAAACCAGTTTAAATGGTGTGTTCCTTGTCAAATTTTTGCATGTAGTCTTGTACACCCATAATATTGCTGGTACTTTGAGGTCCCAGTTGTCTCTATTGACGTTACAAATCTTTGCCAGTGCGTTCTCCAGAATTTTGTTGAAGGCTTCCACTGTGCCATTTTTCTTTGGATGATATGGTGTGCTCTTCTGATGATGGACTTCAAACTCTTCAGTCATCGCACAAATGGTGTTGTTTATGAAGTGCGTGCCTTGGTCACTCATCAAAACTCTTGTTCACCCAAATCTAATGATTACTTGTTCAAACAAAAAGTGTGTTGTTGTCTCTACACTACAATCTTTTACTGGTGCAGCTTCCACCCATCTTGTTAAGTATTTCATCATGGTGATGATGTACCTTGCACTTGTTCTTTTGGATGGTGGGTCAATTGGTCCCACAAACTCTATTGACCATTTGTCAAATTCCTATAGTGTTACTTATGGTTGTAGTGGCATCTCGCCTCTTCTGTTGGGTTTGCCTACCCTTTGACGAACATCACATCTTTGACAGCACTCCTTCAAGTCTCTGTGAATCGTTGGCCACCATAGTCCTGCATGTAATACCTTCTGTGCAGTAGCTTTCTCTGCATAATTATCTCCTTCTATTCCCTCATGGGCTTCTGCTAAAATTCTTGGTATTTCGTTCTCAAACACGTATCTTTGCAAAATTCTATCTGCGCCCATTTTATATAAATTTCCTACAAACAGTTGATAGTCGACAACGCGGACTACCAGGTTCTTCTATACGGTGGTATATTCTTGTGGTGCAGTACCTGTACTCAAGTACTGAATGATATCTACGAAGTATTCATCAACAATTTGTACTGAGAATAATTGTGCATCTAGAAAGTTGTCTTCTAGATTCGTAGGTTATTCTCCATTTGTGATTCTTGACAGGTGGCCAGGTCTTGCATTCAATTTTCCTGGTTTAACTATTACTTCAAAGTCAAATTCTTGGAATAGTAGTAACCATCGACAAATTCTCCCCCCCAACACTGGCTTGTTGACTAGGTATTTCAGGGCTGAGTAATATGTGAACATTTTAAAGTGTTTTCCCAATAATTAATGCCTGAACTTCTGCAGTGCATAGACCATGGATAGGCCTTCTCTTTCTGTCATGTTATAATTATGTTCTGAGTCTGATAACTTTATTCTTGCAAACACTATCGGGTGATCCAAGTCTCCCACTCCTGGGTACACCAAGATATCTCCAAGTGTTATCGCTGATGCATCTACATGCACATGGAATGTCTTTTGCCATTCTGGAAATACTAATATTGGCACGGTAACCATCTTTTCCTTCAAGGTATCCAGAACGTGTTAACACTCGTCGTTCCACTGAAACCTTTTATCCTTCATTAACAACTTTTCCATTGGTGCTATGATCTGCGCATATCCTTTGATGAATTTCATGTAGTATCCTGTGTGTCCTAACGTCGCTCTTAGCTAGCGGACTGTTTTTGGTGTTGGCAAGTTAACAATGACTGTGATCTTCGTCGGATCTACTAATGAACCTTGTTTGCATAGTATGTGGCCCAATAGTATCCCAAATGGTGTTCTGAATATGCATTTCTTGATGTTCAGTGATATCTGGCACTGTCTGCATCTTTCTAACATCAGTCGTAAAACTTCCACATGGTTTTTCAACAGACTATATATTGTCCAATCATCCAGGTATACTTCAAGAAAATGATGGATGAATTCCTTAAATGCTGCGATGACCACTCTGGAAAATATTGCGGGTGCATTCTTCAGGCCAAACGACATGACTGTGTACTGATAATATCCCCATTCTGTCACAAACGTGGTATTTTTTCTGCCCTCCTATGCTATCTTAATCTCATGGTAGCCTAAGAATCCATAAGTGAATGAGTACGCTTCATGTACTCCCACATTCTCTAACACTTCATCCGTGAACGGTGTAGGGAATGGGTCATGTAGGCATGCATCATTCAACTTCCTCAAGTTGACACATATCCTGATCCCTCCTTGTTTCTTTTCCTGTACTACCATTGGACTTATCCATTCTGACTCATCAACCAGTTCTATGATGCCGACTTCCAGCATCCTATTGATCTCAACTTTGACTTTTTGTTTGTATATTGGGTTCAATCTGTAGGGTCGTTGTCTGATAGGTCTCGCGTCAGGTCTGAGTGGTATCTTCATTTCTCCTAGTTCTCTGGCTATACCCTTCATCTCTGTAAATATTGTGGGAAAGAGGTCACTGTATTCGTGCAACAACTCTGTGATACTTTCTACCATTTTCTCATCCTAGTAATCTCTAATGCTGGCCATTTTGGGCTGCTCAGTTATCTCGATGTTAACTTTCTTTACCTTGATTGGCACGAAAATGACTTCTGATTCTATGGGTGGGCCCTCCACATCTATTTCTCCTTATACTTCTTCGATCTGAATATCGGGCGGATCATCTTCATCTAGTGCTTCCTCCTATACATGGTAACATGACAACAAGTCCTTGACTATCTACTTGTTCCACTATTGTTCTTCTGTGATAATTTCTATGTCTAGTTCTTTGATGAATATTACTCCTCTGATCCGTTTAAGGGTTGTGTCTATGTTGGTGTTCTCATGTTCAAATGAGAAAGTGATTGAAAAATTATGTTGCAATGTCGTCCACATCATAGTTCCCTTGTGCAATTCCTGGTCTGTATACCAGTTCATTGGTATGCCCTCTAGAGTGTGTATGAAGTGATGAGGCCATTCCTCTAGTGGTGTCATCTTCCACAACATTTTGCACTTCTCCAAGTGTTTCGTTGGTGTCCCTCATCCTTCATATTTATGTTGTTTATTGTTTTTTTGTCCTATTCCGAACCTTATGCGTAGTAACTGCTTACATTGATACCAGTCTGTGATTGTCTCTTTGTGTGTACCCCACCATCTTGCAGGTGTGGCCTTGAGTGCTAAGTCAAGTGTTGACAGTCTCTAGTTCTCTAACACTTCGTCTTCATATTGTGTCAAGAATGTTTCCAAATCATTTAGTCCATGGAAATTGGGTGGTTCTCTGATTTATGTGCCTACCCATCTTACTGTGCGGTCTATTCGTGCACATCTTCTCGTGGATACTTTGTGTAGCCTTTGTTGCTAGTTTTCTAACTCAGTGTTTGAGTTTATTGCACATGAAGTAATGCTTCACCAACTAAGTAATCCATCTGTAGTTGGCTTTATGTAATCCTCATCGTGCACAGTTATTCTATACAATTGGCCGATTTCCTCTAAGTTTGGGCAAGTAGGTTCTACAAACATCTCCCCTTCTGATGGGTCTAATGTTGCGATGACCCTATATTCTCCAGACTCAAATGTCATTTTCCTGGTTTTCAAATTGATTATGGCCTGGTTGTCAAACACCCAATCCAGACCAAGAAATGTCGAGTAAGCTGTTGTGTCGTCCACTATTTAAATAACTTCAAAGTCTGATTTAGTGTGCACTCCATCAACATCTACTATCACTCCTTTCAGTCTACCTATTGGTAGGACTCTGTGTTGATTTGCTAGTTTTAATTGAACAAGTGAGTATCATAATGTTGGCTCTCCCATGCATTGCCATGTCTTCTTTGGTAATACATTCACTTCAGATCCTAGATCTAGTATAATGTCTCCCATATTGAAATCCCCAATGTTAGCATTAAGTCTAAATTCCTTACTCGTTCTTCTTCTTGTGTGTAGGTGATTAACTATTTTTGGTATTAGCTTTTCTCTTGTCTCGCTGCTACATTTATCTAGTATGTTTTGCAATATTTTCACAGATGAGGGACCACTCAATAATTTCACACATGATTGCAAAAATCCCTTGATTGTACTTACTTGTCCCATGGGTTGCATCCCATTGGTATGATACAGTGATGGCGGCATCTCATATTATGGTGCTTCCTTGTTTTGCTGCACAGTTGAAGTCGACGTTGTGTCCTCCTTTTGAAATTATTTCTTGGCCTCTTTAAAGATCTCTTTTTCCTTTTGTGCGTCGAACTGCTTCCTTGGTTCAATGTTCTTCTTTACCCATTGGTTCTGCACTGGTTCTAGTCGAACTGCGTCATTTCCTATTTTCGTTCCTCCACGAGTGACTATATTGATGTTCCGTCTGTCATCCCTTGCTTCAGATGAAATCCACTGAACATTTTGATTGTTCTGGTTCCTATTTTCCTAAATATTTACTAGTAATGTCGGACATTCCTCTTTATCGTGGTCTGATGTGAGACAATACATACAATTCGCTGGGGGTAGTGGACATTCCAATGCATAATGTCCCAGTTTTTTACAATTGTGACATGTGATTAGTCCTATGCCTCGTCTGAAACCTCCTCTGGTTCCTCCTCCTCCTCTATAGCTTGCTCGATCACCTCTCGACGTGTTATACTAAATTGCCCAATTATACTGTGCGATATTGTACTGGGGTTGTGCTAGGTTGTACTGCGACAATGTGTTATTGTATGGGTGTTGCGCAATAGTATATTGTTGTTGCGCAGTGTTGTATGGGGCTGGAACTTGATTAAACCACGGTGTTGTTTTCCTAGTCATCATTTTAGCCTGCACTCTATATGCATCTGATGTCCTTTCTCACATCAAATCCATAGTTATGCAATCTTTATTGTTGCGGCCCACTGACTTACAAAAGGTGCAATATGGACTCTTTGGAACTGCCTGGTATTTATGCATCATCGTGCAGTGATAGGGGTCGTGACCCAATTTCTTGCATATTTCGCACCATAGTCCTCCCGGTAGTAACGGATTTGGCATACTTGTTGCCCTATACTGCGCGAACATTGGGCATTCATTCTTGTGGTGTCCTTCTGTCCTGCATGTGGTACACCAAACGACTTCTCATTTGTCCTTGTTCTTATTCTGGTTCAGCTGAAATGTTAGATTCTTCAAATCGTCCTTCAATTCTTCAATAGTTGGGTCCATCTGCTGGTACTAGTTCTCTTCTAGTTGCAAGGCTGCCTGCAGAGCCGCTTCCTACGTCTGAAATTTCTTTTGTCGTAAAGTATATTTTAAGTGTGGGAGTAGTGAGTTGACAAACAGGTGTCGATGCTACATATAGGTCATGAGATATTTTAACTTTCCCTTCAGTCACTTGAATCTCTGATCAATCTCCCATACCGACTCTCTTGGTTTCTATCTTATTTTGATCATCTCGTTTATGTACTGATCCTCTGAGCTCAGCTTCTGGAACTCATTTATTAGTAACTTCTTAATGTCAGTCAGTGTCCTTGTTGTCCCAGGAGCATTGTTTGTGTCTAGACTCATGTACCAATCTAGTGCGTGGTCTCTTAGCATAATAGCTAGTTGCACAAGTTTAGTATCTTCATCAGTGATCTGTTTTGCTTCCCAGATCTTTTCACAAATGAACAAGTTCTTCTCAGGGTCTTTTGTTGCTTCTCTTCAAAATTCTGGTAATCTGATGGTGGGATCGTGTCCTTCCATTATGAATACTGAACTACTACTTCCTTCGCTTGGTGTAGATACTTGACTAGTGCTGTCTGAACTGGCTCCTCCAGTTGTTTCTCCTTGTGTAGATGTACTTCCTGCTGTCGGACTTCCTCTGAACGCTGACTGTCTAAAAGGTGGTGTTCTCTTTGGTGTATTAGTCGCACATGGGTTTATGGGTTCCACACTGACATTAATATGGATAGTATGGCTGCCTTATCATCCCGTTCTTGGACCTCTCATTTTCCTCTCATATTTTGCACGCATGATTTCATCAATCATCCACATCCCGAAGATCCTCTACCTCTTCCTCATCGCTCACCAAGCCTACCCTCGCGGCTACAACTCTCTTCTTGGTATTCACCTTATATTGGTAGGGTACTCCGCTATGCATCTTTCCCGTTGACACCAAGATCCCCTTGACCTGGTCGTCATCCTTCTTGCCTTTATCCTTACTTCCTTCCATTTCTCCTCTCTCTGTCAGTGATTCCCCCCTTTACCCATGCACGCAGAAAAGTTTAGTTGTTTGATTCCATTATTATTACACCTTTGTTATATAACAATATATTAATAGAAGTATATAGTGATTGAATGTACCTTCCTCGAGGTTCGCATAGAAATTATTGCTCCGCTGCACTATATGACTTCGATGTGTCGACTGCAAACTCTGTTATGAAGCCCACCACAATCCTGTCAAGCCAAAAGTCTACTGCGTGGGTGAATTTGTTGTTCACCTGCTGTAACTGCTCAATCTATACTGGGGTCCAATATAGCTGTCGAATCCAGTTCGTCGTGTGGTTATCCTTCAACTTTAGTATCCACTCCTATAGTAGATGCGGAAAATCACAGAAAAAGACTTTGTGCAAATCAATAAACACGTATTTGTCCAGATATTTTTGGGGTGTGATTCTAGGGTTTCTATTATCTTTTTGTGAAAACTCTAGCTCTTTGGTTCTCAACCAACCTTCAATTTTTGCTTTCGTAGTGTTCCACAGTCTCAACATTCCCTTCTAATGCCTCATTTCTCTCTTCTTTTATTCGTTCTTTTCTCGCCCAATCTATCTCCTTGACTTAGTTCTCTCTCGTTCCTACCAACATGGCAACAAAACCATTTGTTTCTCTTTACTCTTCCTTCTTTACCATCTGAGTTATTGACCCAATGTTCATGTATTTCGGGTTTCCAACAAAGCCTCTAAAACTATCGGCCCTCCTGGTAAACAAGAAGGAAACACAACACACAGAATGCGTTGCGCAGTCTCACCCGAGATAGCTTTAAATGGGTAGTTGTAAGACTCAGGTGTTTACAGCCCAGGATTGAGTATGAGATATGAGATCATTATTTAGAGCCATCTACTACAAATTGTGATTGCAATCTACTCTTATTCATGGATATGCATTACCTTCAATAGTTTATTCTCTTAACAACACGATCATATTTCATAGCAATATAATAAATCATTCATTCATTAAGAAAAACAAGTAACTACTGAAAGAAGACAAAGATATGCATGTATTCATCATATTACATAGATATTACCGTGGTTCACCCCCTTCTAGGCTACGTCCACAAAGATTTGGCTCTTGGCTATTTTATTATGGTAGTTCTGCATCTACAGCGCCGCGTGCTTACAATTCTCCTTAGATGGGTAAGATCTATATGAGGCGAACTAGATCGCACCAGGCTCCTCAGCCTGTGATCTAATCCTCATATATTCCTTCTCTCCTCTCCTCTAGCTCAACAACTTACAAAATAGCTCATAACAACATTACATATCACATCAATTCGTACCTATCTATGATGGAACAATAATACAAAAAATCCCAACCCCCTATGATACCTACGTATCTATATTTACACATTTCGGGCTCTTCATCCATTTACAATATATTACCAAAACCCTAACCCTACCGACGTTAGGTCTTCCTCCCATGCATGTGCGTTGTTCTTCCTCCAGATGTCGCTTTCCTTTTGCACACTTTCTTGCATGTGTGCGTGTTGTGTTTCCCTCTAGTTGTTACTTCAGTTTGTCCACGCTTTATTTCCCCATGATCATCCTTCTTTCCACTTCGACCATCCTCCTTTCCACTTCGTCTGGCTGCCAACAACCTGCAAGTCCTTAGGCGTGGGGGTAATGTTGGGTTCATGTTTTGCCTATTTTATTGAGATGGTTAAATCCTTTTTTCACCAATGTTATATATGCTATTGATCATTTTGAAGGAGTTTTCAAAGCATTTTTTGTCAATTCATCATGGATTTATATCAGGTATGTGTAATCAATGTTTTGCAATGATTTTGAGCCAAATTCAGTTCGGTTTGATGTTTATAAGCATTTAATGAATAATTTTTGTGTAACAGGGTGAATTCACTGTCTAATCCTCCATCTGGCACCTCGTTCGATACTTCATCTAGCACCCCATCCGGTACGTGATCCGACACAACATCCGACACGCAATCCAGCACTCAGAGCACAAGCGAGTTGGCGGTTGGTACATTGGCGACCTGTGATCAACGAATCGACGACCTGGGTTTTGTGCCCCCTACTAAGCTCATGACACATAAAATTAGGTAGTTATGCTAATCATTGAGTGGCTCACGGATTTTCTAGAAGCCAAAGCTATTAGAATGCATTTAATGGAAATTTCCATTTTTAGAGGAGGTCGACCCTTCCAGTGGTCGACCTCTCAAATTGTAATTCACCTATAAATACCACCAGTAGTGGCAATACCACAAACATAATTTTAAGAAGACATTTTCATTGTGTAATTGAGACGTATTTGCAAACTTATGTTCAGACTGCATTTTTTAAGTTAATGACAGGATCGTGTTGATTTGAGCTTGTGATTTGTTGTTGAGGAGTAGCCATGACCTGCTAGGGGGCCCATTAGTGGTCTGGGTGAATAATTATATATATAGATCGTGTGTTTTATTTGTTTTTTTATAATTCACTCCATTTCTTTGTTATATGTATTTTGTAGTTTTAATACTGTGTTTGTTGTTTACAATTTAATTGTCTAATTTCTCTTTTGCAAGTTGCTTGTAGGAGATAGTTATTTTTTATGTTGTGTCTTTTATTTCTTAGTGAATGGCTTCCAAGATACTAGCTTAAATGGTGTGTTAAAGTGTTAGATTGATTTATGTAAGTTAAAACAGAGTAGTCTTCAAAACAGAGGATTAGTTTAGATAGAGTTTCTTTTGCAGCTTCGATGGATAAATAGTTGCAAGTTTTATTAGTTGATTTAATTCTCAATTTAGTTATTCTTTCATAGATCTATTTTTCTTATCAATCTTGTTTTAGTATGCTAAGATAGAAGTAGATTTTGGATTATGTTTTTACAAGCATTCTAGTTTGAAATCTGAGTTTTTAATGATAGGATTAGCTTAGTTTAATTTATGAAATCCCAGTTCTAGATTTGAATTGAAATTTTAATTAGAAGTTTGAATTTGAATTAATATTTTAAGTCATAAGTTTATAATCTTGCAAATTTACTTGAGTTAGTATAAGAGTGTGTTTGAATTAGTATAAGAGTGTTTTTAACCATCGATGATTGATGCATGAAATTTAGAGATCACATGGATTTTCAGGATATTTAATGTTTCTTCTATGATGGCAAAGCTTTCGTTAGATTGCTTGATTCACACCTTTCATTTCTCTATAGAATTAAACATTGAATTAATCCCTCTTGAGAGATCATTAATAACCAAATGCCATCATGATGTTATTAGGCACCAAAGACATAATCATCATCTTTGAATTTCCTGTTATTGCAAATTAATAATAGTTTTGATTAATTTCTTAATACAGGCATGATGCTTTTTTATTAAGTAGGTTAAGATTTCTCCTTTGCAAAATAGAAATGATTATGAGTTTTGTTGTAAGAACATAATTTACTTGCTGAATAGTTTTGATAGGTTAGTTGTTTGATTTCTTATTTGCTTAAAGACAAAAGATCAAAATTAATTTAATTGTTGTTTCTCATTAGGTTGAATAGATTAATTTGTTCAAAGTAGGGTTTGATTTTCTTCTTTAGGAATAATCCATCGATTCATTGTTTGAAGCTACTTAGGGTAAATAGTTCAAGTTCATTAATACGGTTTTCTAATTGATAAAAAATGAAAGAGTCATTGCTTAAGTAGATCAACCCTTAGATAGACCATCTCCTTAGTTAGACCATACTTCCTCTATCTTTCTGCCTTGTCACGTACAGTGCTACAACTCTAAGTTTACTTACCCCGGGTTGACAATTTAATTGAGGGATTTAGTGCATATAGAACACCCATCAGATAACCCACGTTATTTTATTGAAAATTTAATTAAATATCGTTCTTGTGACTTTCTTTTTCCAAAACATGGTAAAAAATATTAGTCATAATGTTAATCAATGGAAAAACTCAGAAATCTATGTAAACAAACATTTTGCAGAAGCATGCATGTGCCATCCATCCCTACAGGCAGGTCATATAAGTGTTTGTGGTATCAATCCAAGACCATCCAATTCCACATTGCTTCCTTTCCATGATAAGTTATGAAAACATATTTGATTTTGTTTGTAAGACATGTTTTACTATCATAGTCTCATCAATTGATCTCTCATGCAATGGAACAGATCGTAGATCATTCGAGTCAACGAGTCTACAATTGTAACTAAAGAAGATTGTGTGGCTTCATTTGCATATTTATCTAACAATTAGTTTAAGTGTTTCTCAATAGCCACGTCAAAGCTATCGGGGTTGGAACATTGGCCTGCTCCAATTCAAGGCAGACATGACAGTCGACCAACGCTATTGATGTTCACAGTTCACGGAAAATACCCTTCCACAAGATTATGGGAATGATGTCAGTTCCAATGGTAGTATCTCGCCTTTTGAGCGCTTCTTATGTGATGAAAAATATAGTTTCTTCAAACAACTGGACTTGGATGTAGGGTGTACTTATCTTGAGGTAAATATCTCCAAACTTAATGGATTTGACCGAGCTATTGGGACACACTTACACCAGTTTTTATATAAAGCTATAAATGGAATGACATGATCTTATTTCGGTAAAACTGTAGACTCCTTGTCTTGAATGATTTATTGTCTAGTCCAGTGCACGAGAGATCTATCTCCTGAAGATTGCAAAACATTTATGGCAACATCAATCAATTGTATTTGCATATATTATCATGGAAATGAAGGAGTTCATATTTGGGACTAGAGTTGCATAGTTTGTTATGAAATATCACTTTTCTATGACTCAATTTTTCTTCCACCAACCCCCTGTGAAAACACCACTAATTAGTATTAGATATTCAAACAAAACATCCACTACGGAAACACCACTGATTAGTAGTAGAGACAAGTCTTCAAACAAAACACCCATAATTTTAGGTGTTTTAAGTGGGTTTGGTTTTGGTCCTCATTGTTTGCATGTTCACAACTAGGGGAACTTGGAAGATCGAAGTATGCCCTATTTTGAAGGGGATACAAAGGTATTGTACTTGATGATATGAGTTGGTTTTATTTTTAATGGTAACATGTTGATATTCAATATATGGCATATGATGACCCACGTTATGCTATTGAAAATTTGATTAAATATCGTGCTTGTGAGTTTCTTTGTCCAAAACATGGTAAAAAATATCAGTCATAATGTTAATATCGATGTGACAAATCAGAAATATATGTAAGCAAATATTGTGCAAAAGCACGCATGTGGCATCCATCCCTACAGGTATGTCATATAAGTGTCTGTGTATTTATTATATTGGTGGTGACTCATTTTCATATATTATTATGCTTCTTTGCAGTCTCTTTATTCATGGTTTGACTCTCTAATCATTTCCCCTTGGGTATTGCTTCATTTCCTCATGCCTACAACATGATCATTATAGTTTTCCCTCACAATAATACATATATTAGTGATGAGATCAAGTGATTTACATGAAGTGACTCAAACATAGTTCTCTCAAACCAATCACCATGGGTTGTCTACAAAAATGTGTTTTCCAGCTAACTTGCTTTAGCCTCTGCATATATTTTGTACTAGGAAAATGAAATATTTTTTTTTATGTTCTATATACCCTAGAAGAAATGCTCTCTACATTTTACAATCAATTTGCGAAAATAGATTTTTCATGATTCAAAATTGATCATCAAACAGGCAATACGATTAAAAGAAAGGGCACAATTAGGCATGGCATAAAGCTTAGAAACTTTCCAATAGAATGGAAAAAGTGTCAAAAAAAAAGTTGTTCTAGGAGGAATGTCAAGATGGTAAATCCATGAACAATATAAGCATGATAATACCTAGGGGGAAAACCGAATAGGAAATATCTCTTTCAAATAAAATAACATCATGTATGTCATATCGTATACCAAGTATGTGAACATATATCCCTCTCAAGCTGTAAAATGGCTCACTATAACCATGATATTATATTCCATTTAAGATTATATTACATTTAAGATTGTATCCCAACGGAATTCACTAATACCATGAGAATATATATATAAAGGTTTGAATAGAAACGCATCGACATCAGTGTGACCTTATGTATTATTAAAATAATAAATCTGTTTCTTATTTCTTTATAATTCAATAGTCAAAATCTCAAAGACTATAGGTGAAAACCTAGTTCAAGCACTTTGATCTTTCCCATTATTGAAATAATGATAATATAAAGTCTTAGAAAATTTCATGATTTTGAGTACCTAATTAAGTAGAGACAAAATCTTATCCTATCCATGTTGAAAGAGGAGGTGCTAAAAAATATTCCCTTCTTAGAATCTTCACCTTCAATAGAGTATCGCCCCAACTGGGCAAGAGAATTTTCCTTAGATCAAATAAGGAGCACTCTCTATGTTTCTTGAGAATTCTCTGGAGGACTCTTCTAGGTCTTGAGACATGTGTTTTGAAAGGCCCATGCATAAGAAGAGAAAACATCTAGTGGATTTGGGCTTTGGTTCATTGCATTCAAATTCAAGGTTGCCTCAACCTTAAATTTATCTCACTAGGACTATATGACATACAAAATATAACAAAGTTCGAGAGAATGTAACACAAAATAAATTGTTGTAACATCCTACAAAGCATAAGGTTTTAAGATAATGGAAATTTTTACAAGTAGACACCATAATATTAGGGACATTTGGTGACACCCTCCTCTTGAGAATTTTAAGAGTGTACTCTGCAATAAGTTGTAGGGTTGCTTTCCCATTCTGCTTGACACTAGGAGTCACCATACTAGTATTTAACAAAGCACCCTCAAAAAACAAAACATTTTGTGCCAAGTAGAAGAAAACCTAACCTCGTTATTTCTCTACCACTTCAAGGGCTTTAAAACGTTCTTTGCTAAGTAGAAGAAAACCTAACAGCATGATTTCTCTTATTTAAGCGCGGGCAAAGACACACCCCACCCTGGGAGACCCAATGGAATATCAAGCATAGGAGGAAGGTCAATAGCAACCCAACTAGTAATGGACCCAATAGGAACCACCAACACCAGAAAATCCACCCCTCTCAGCAAGAAAAAGGAAACCAAACAAACCGTGCGAGACATGATGCTTCGAACCTCTAGTATAAAATCCCCATATGCACTTCCTGCTATGATTTTCCATAAACATTCCATGCAGGATAACCTACTGATGAAACCACACCATAATGTACTTACCATGATATCCTTTCAATTGCGATTAAACCAAATTATCACATTTAGGCTTGCCTTCATTAAACATGTTTGTGGTCTGAAATTACATGCTCTTCCATGAGTGTTTATGGTAATTTGGTTGCATCATATACCTCTTCCACATAGCTGCATTAGAAAAATGGTACCATCCTTCCTCCTTGGAAATGGATCCAACGTGACACCTGTGAACCACCATCTCCCTCATGCATGATTGACTACTAACACATGATCAAACACCCCATCCGAGGGTATGGTTTTAACTTTAGATTAGGGCCAATATTGTATATTTTTATATATGTGATATTTAATAAGTTTTTTAAAAAATTCAAGTGTCATCTCCACATTGAAAATGGAAGGAATTACAGATCCCCTCACACCAGGAAATGTATATCCTTTATGAAATCAATGCATTGATTCATTTTCACTATATCATTATGAAAATAAATGCACCCTATTATTTTTTGTTATATTATTGTTGAAACCAATGTGACTACTTGATATGTCTTAGGCTTATTTCACATATAGAATATATTGGATCAATGTTAAAATCAATGGATTATAATGTCGTTGAAATCAATGGACTAGAACAATTTTCTCTCTATTTATAAAAAGTCCATTTTAAAACCCAGTTTCTATTTGCTAATGTTAAGCCCTAATATTGGCTCATTACCCCTTAATTGGGGTATATTATATTAGTAATGTTATTTTATTTATGTCATCTTTAGGCCATTAGTTGTAATTATACCTCCTAGTCTCCTATATACACCAAGGAGACATTTTCGTTTTGAATCATCTTGTACTTGAACATTTAAGTGGGGTAAAAGGAGGTTGCCCCCTCGAAGAGGCTTATTATCTGAAATTATCTCTTTTTCAAGGCGTTGAGTACTTTTTCTGAGGTTTTTCTATGCTATATTGATGTTTGGTTCTTAACATACGGTATCAAAACTCAAGGTCTTGGGGTTTCACTGCTACATCTGAGACACCTTGGTATTTTCGCTATAACTTTTTTTCTACAATGTTTCAGAAGGAACGGCTTAGAGGATATTTAGTAGACGGATCAAGGTACGTTGGGTTCAAAATTCAGCTCCTGAGGCCTTATACTTTCGGAGATATAATCTGTACAAGATAGGGTTCTGGAATCATCCTGAACTGAGTCATTGCGGAATTTTATCCTATACAAGATAATATATAACTTCTTACAACCAGAAGTACCATTACAAAAAATGTTTTTCTCTTGCTTAGTTCAAGTAATCTAGTTATTTTCTTAATAAAAGAATGCAAATCCTAAATAATGGAAAGTTATCTTTCCCAAATAAGAAATGAAGGCTTATTTCTTTACTTTTTGTTCATTTCAATTATATGTCTCACTCGGCCAAACCAATAGAAATCTCATTGAATTCTAATGATCTCAAGGTTTCATAATTATAATTTCCAATGGATTAATCATAATCCATAAAGGTGTCTATATTTCATAATTACAATTCATAATGCAAAAATTTAAAGAATTAGAATTCTCAATGCAAGGTTAAGATGTTATATTACAATTGTAGTTACATTAAATTAGCACACAAATTTATACCAAGTAGGTTCCTTCTTTGGATTATGATTGATAAGATGTGTTCATGAGTGAATTCAAATATCTTTAATGATGGTATACTTATTCATTTTTATATAGTTCACTATCATGTTTTGTGATTTTTTTGTCATGAATGACTTGTTGATTTTTATCATTAAGGGTTTCATAATTAAAATTTCTAATGGAGTAGCCATCATACATCAAGGTGTTTGTATTTCATAATTACAATTCCCAATGCAAAAACAAACTTGAAGAAATACAATTCCCAATGAAAATAAGTGTCTATATTAAATTTTTAATCACTTTAAATTAGCATACTAATTTATACTAAGTATGTTCCTTCTTTTTATCGTGATGACAACATGTGGTTATAAGTGATTGTAGTCTACATGTTATACATTTTGTTAAGGCATGAGTGATCTTCATCTATAAGTTGAGGCAAATGACCTATATCCACATCTTAGGGTCCTACCCTAACCCTCTTAATTAGGATACTTTATTGATGTATGATGTCGCTTTCCTTGAATAATTCCCACTAAATAGTCAATTAATAGTTGCTCATTGTAAAAGGGTCATCTTTATTAATAAGGTCGAAATTAGTTAGTGAGCCCAAGTTATAAGTGTGCTCATAGATAGTTAATATTATATTTTGATATATATATATATATATATATATATATATATATATATATATATATATATATTGAGTAGAATGTTATGTAACATTTTTTCAAGAATTGTTACTTTATTTTGAGATTTTCTCTAGGAGGTTGCCCCCTTGAAGAGGCAAGTGACCATAACTCTCTATTTTTTATTATCAAGAGATCGTTCTCAAGGTTTTCCTATTTTATCTTGTGTTCTTTGGTTTTGCACTATGTTTTATGTGATTTCTCTAAGGTTTTAGGGTTAATTATATTGCAAGTGGTTTCAGAGCTCTTTCTTGGGTTGAAAAAGGGAGAATTTGTTTTTCTCTTTGCAATTTTTTGACGGAAAAAAAGAGGACAACAACATTTAAATCAATTTCTAAAATTTATGTGAATAATTTGAAGAAACCAGCCATAGATATGAATTCCTATTGAAAAAATACCCAAGTTCAAAAAAAATCATCCAAAACGTAGTCTGGGAAGTGGAGTTATCATTGATTTAAAATCATTTTTTTTGTTTTTTTTTTCGAGTGACAGTTGGGAATTTCACAGATTGGATATATTTTGATAGAGTGCACATATTTCAGTCAAACTAGTGCTAGTAGATCCATAGAAACTATGGAATTTCATAATTGGGGTCATAATAACCAATCTAAGGAGAATAACAAAAGGTATGATCATTTTACCTTTTCAGCCTCAAACCCTGCCTTGAAAAGTAAGTTATTTTCCGATGATTGTAAAGATTATTCTTGGGTCAAAAAGCTCCTAAATTTTTAAAATTCCTTTTTAGATGAATGTTATGGAATGTTAAGATAACACAATGATCTATCATTTAGTGGGTAAAATTGTGGCCGAGGAAGAATGCACAAAAGAAATACAAGTGGAATCACATTGTTGAAACCCTTGTAGCACATGTTGGTACCTCTTCGAGTAGTACCGCATCAAACAATGCCTATATATGGAATCTAAATTCCATGTACCCTGTAGTATATAGGAAGTCCCTTAGCTATACATGAAACCAACTTTAGATAAAATAATCATCCATCTTATTTCTATACTACACCGAGAACAACACTCAGAGAGATCACTCTCAAGTACCTAGGTAGTCGAGTAGTATGGCTAAGGGAACAATTGAGCCTCCTTAGTTAGTGATATGAAATATTGGGCCAAGTACTAATGTTGTACCCCACACGTATATCAGATAGTTATAACACCTGACACTCCCTTGTCCTCATGACCCTGTAAACTTTTTAAGTGAACTCACCCATGGTGGAACCCTATAAACCACCTCATTACAACACCCTGAACAATATGAAAACCCACTCTACTAGAATTATGTTGGACACCCTAGAAGGTAACCTTCAACAAATTTAGAATGCCATTAAAGGTTGGGATCAAAATTGGATGAGAACTTGGATATGTAGTTGGATGAGAAGTTGAATAAAAAAAAATTAGCATGCCCTAGCTAAATTGGAAAAATTGGATAAGAAGTTGGATGAGAAGTTGAATCAACAAAATCAGGAGACCCTAGTCATCTTGGAAAATATGTTGAAAGAGAAGTTGGTGATTATTCCAACTCAAGGAATACCATAAAAAGAATCCCGGAATACACAACACATTGAACCACACCACAAAAAAAATTCTAACTATAGGCTATTTAGACACTAACAACCCTCTTTGGGTCCTCACAACCATAGAAAAATGGATAATATCATATGGAAAAGTTTTCCTAAATTGGACCTAAACAGGTTTGATGATTCTCATTCATCACAATCATGGGTCACCCAAATGGAACATTACTTTTCTCTCCACGGAATTACTGATGACATGATGAAACTTAGGGTAGGGTCTTGTATCTAGATATAGAACGATGGAAATGGTGGGAATGACATAAAAAATACTATGTAGGATACATCACGTGGAGTCATTTTCTTAATGCTTTCCATGCACATTTCAAGAGAGATACTCACTATTTTGGGTGACTTACCAA
The DNA here is from genome assembly GCA_000966675.3 of Picea glauca. Classification (NCBI taxonomy): domain Eukaryota; kingdom Viridiplantae; phylum Streptophyta; class Pinopsida; order Pinales; family Pinaceae; genus Picea; species Picea glauca. Next base: position 344,129 of record JZKD02S1672853.1, on the reverse strand, counting down.
GTTACACCAAATAGGCTCAATCATAGACTTTATGTCAACCTTTGATCAATTATCCATCTATACAAATAACTTGACAAATTCTTTATATAAATAATGTTTCATTAGTGGTGTCAAGGGAAGTATTGATCTAGTGGAAAGACATCCAACCAGAAGATGCCACATGGGAACCAAAAACAATTCTACAACAATTTCCTCACCTTCAACCATGAGGACAATGTTTCTTTTTAAGGGGGAGGGCATGTTAGGTTCCTACCCTAACCCCTCTACTTAAGATAATTTATTAATGTATGAGGCCATTGTCCTTGAATAAGGCCCACTAAATAGTTAGTTAATAGTCGCTCAATGTAAAAATGATCCTCTTTATTAATAATTCCCAAATTAGTTAGTAGGTCCTAATTATAAATGGACTCATATGTAGTTAATATTATCTTTTGATAGCTATATATTGAGTAGAAGGTTATGTAATGTTTTTTCAATAATTATTATTTTATTTTGAGATTTATTGTGGGAGGTTTCCCCCTTGAAGAGGCAAGTGAACATAACTCTTTTTTTTATTATTATCAAAAGATATTTCTTAGGGTTTATCTATTTTATCTTGTGTTATTTGGTTTTGCACTACACTTTATGTGATTGCTCTTAAGTTTTGGGGTTAAGTACATTACACCACCTCATAGCTTGGATCATGGAACATGTGCTCTATATTGTTGAATTCTTCATTCCTTGGGACCTAGATACACCATTTCCTAATTAGATTCAAATTCCAATCAAGATTGCACTGAATGAAAAAATTTGCATTCCTAATGAGATTCAAATGCCAATCAATATTGAATTAAACAACAAAAGTCACAAAATTATGTTGAGAGTTGATACTTCTAGAATCTTGCTAAACTACAAAATGGAGATCAATATGAATATATATTATTTTTAATTCAAAAGTATATTTCTTAAATACTTTCAAAGGTCAGTAACAATCCTATTAACGACACTTGATTTATTTGTTCTTTCAATTATATAACATGGAATCAATAATTTTAGATTTTTGTAATAGCAGTGGTTAAAATGAATGAAGAAAATGAAGTAGGCCATACTATCTCTATAAATCTTACATGTCCCCCAAAAAAGCTAGGGTGACCTTGTAAAACAAATTATTTAACCCCAAGCCAGATTGTTGTTGTTTCACCAAATCGATTGAATTTTGAAAAAGGGAAATACTCAATGGAACAGATTCTAAAATGTCTTCAATTTATTTTGAGGATCGTTTTGTTGGCTAGATGGTTTGTGTTGTAATGAATGGTACATTTGATGTTGGATTTTTTATCAGTGTTAGAGTAGAAAACACTACTAGAGTCTCTTAAGGTTTCATATTTAAGGAAGGATTGTTTATTCATGTGTCTAACGAAAATGCCACTTCACCCAATGTCAAGGTAATAAGAAATCTTGATACCATATATCTGCTCTCCAAACATCCTCCATGTAAACAAAGGGATAAAATTTTGTCCATGCAATCAACTCTAGTTTCTACATTTCTAGCTTCAATGTTTATCGTGGATAGTTAGGGATCCACATTAGTTTTTATATGTGATGATCATATCATTCATCCATGGGAAAAAATTGATCCCATCGCTACTAAACCCATCTCTCCTCCAACATGTCAGTTGTAAATAATGTGAATTCTCTAGGATGTTGCTCATCCTAGTTTGTGAAGGTTTCATCAAATTGTTTGTCCAAGGTTTTTAATGATGATGACGATCATATTGGTGATCAACATCAATATGAATTACCAAATTCTAAACGTCGGAAATGGAAATTATTCATCTCAGTTATACAATGTGTGTGGTGTTGAAACATATTTTTTTTTCCAAACTTGAGACTAAAAGAAGTTTCTCTTTATCTAAAAAAATTTAGTATGGAGCCGCCTTTTTATCAACAAATCAAATTATATGAAAACTTGCTATCGATTTTTCAGGATTCGGCATTTCATGAAACACAAAGGGTTAACATTGAATCTCCTCAAAGCCCTGATCCCCGAATTCACGAGAGTTTTAAAAGCTAAGTCGTGTTTATTAAAAATTAAGAAAGTTTAATGTTAATAAATCTCATTGCGATTTCACGATTTGGGAGTTCTCACTTGCTACAAACACCGAGGTCATGACACCCGAAAAACCAAAAACTTATGGTCTAATCACATTTGATTATGAGTTAAAATATGCTTAGCAGTTAATAAATCCCATCGCAATTTTGTGATTCAGGATTTCTTGCATCGAGTGTTATCGGAGTCTCGATACTTAAATCCACAAAACGTTAAGGTTCAATTTCTAATCATGATTAATAAAAAATTTAAACAAACTCAATATATTGCTAACCAGTCGCTTTTCGGGGAACCGGAGAATTATCATTCATCACGTATGAAAAACCCCTAAACATGAAGTACCGAAAGTCTTAAGGGCTTAAGTGTGATTAACTCAACGTCTAAACAAAAATTAACGATATAAATTAGTTTTTCGCACTTTCATTTTTCGGAATTCCTCAATGATATCACATCCAAAATCCCAGTATCGAATCGTCGATATTGGGCAACTTTTATTATAGTTTAATGGGAATATCTCATAGTGTAAGACGCGTATCTCCAATCGTACCCTCCTCATTAAAAAAAAAAATTCATCACCCATAGAAGCACACTTGAATTAAGGTGAATAAAGGTTTCTTTTTCAAATTTTATTCTCACTTCCAACAAATTAGCAAGGTGTGGTCGAAGAAAACTTACGCCTTTTCCTCTGTAACAGGTACTCATTTTTATCACAAGCATCATGGCACCTAGGAAATATTTGAAGAAGAGTGAAGGAGGATGGTGAAGGCTCAAATCCAAACTCAGACGTTCTGTCTAATACCATACCACATGCTATAGACTCCGTCAGGTCCTGGATGCAAATTTTTGAAAACTTGGAGCGCGAGGTCAAGAATTACCCAGATGATTTTGAGGACGAAAAGACTGATGATACCAGCACTAAACTCAGAGTTATAGCAGAGGTCGAACTTCATAAAATATCTACACGACCAAAGATCATGCCATACAATGACATGATAAACTGGGCTCTGATGAACACCGATGTGCAGATCAGGAGCATCATAAATCATGAAAAATACATCTTCGGCTCTTTCAGGATAGAACACATTCAAGTAATGTATAATCTATCTCTTGTTTCTAAATATATTTATAATCTGAATTCGTAGAAGAGTTTCAACAAAAGGAATGCACAGAGGCTGATCAAACCTATCCAGATATAATTAAAACATGGTGGGGAGTTCCAGCGAAATTTAGAGCTGATTCCCATGGCGTTTATGCCACCGCATCGTTAAATGAATATATAGTCTATATAGCTATGATGTTATGCAGATTATTTGGGAGGAAAAGCCCTACCCATTTCCCGATGGAATGGGTGTCAATTATACACAAAGTGGCCGAGGGTTTCACTTTCAATTGGGATAAGATTCTATCAGATAACCTAACTAAGGAGATTGTTGAGTACCAAATGGCAAAGTCGAAGGGCCAACCTGCGTCTTTTCATATGTCTACATATGTTATGGACACTATTTGTTACATGACTCCCTTTCGATTGATGAATTGGAGCTGGAACTCAACTTGTGCATAACCCATCCATATATATCACTCTAAACTATGGGAAGAAAAAGTAAAATATTTCCTTTATGAAGTCTGTCACTATGTAGTGATTCCTTTTCACCAAATATTGTATGGTTATCTACCCCCACGGATTTCAGAGTAACTCATGGAAAACCTCAAAACAGTTGTAGATTGGTTTATTGAAGAAAATTTCTCTTATATCAGAGTCTTCGGATGTTCGACTCCCCCTCATTCTCTCCCAAAATTTCTTCCTGACAGATTGGTGTGCATGGAAGCATCTCACCAAATAATAACAGGAGGCATCGACAAAGAGTTAAAGGTAGTCCAAAAGAAATTCTGGCCAATTTTTCCTGTACAGATTGGAAGGTTTTCATTGCTAAATTTTGGCCATTCCAAGGTAGAAGTTGCAGCATTAGAGGACATTAAACTGGTGGATGTTGAACTCAGAAGGCATGACCCATATCAAGATGTGGGAAATCATCTATCACATTGCAATATGAAAACGTATGAGCATGAAGATTCCCCCTGTGATGAAATATTTAAAGGAATCAGGGCTTATGAGGAGATACAAGACAGAGTCCAAGCATTATCCCTTCATCTACAGGCCAAATTTCTTGCTTTCCAAAGGCACAGACGAGCTGGTTTTCCCAAGGTACTACAAGGAGAAGCAATAAGCCCTCCTTTAGAACAAGAAATCATACCTTCATGTTTTGAACCAGAGTCTTTGGATAAAAGAACTACATAGGGAAATCCAAAGAATCTCGAAGGGTCTTCATAGAGATCAAAAACTTCACAGACAGAAAATACAGGGTCTGAAACAAAGCCTCAATCTGAGACACCTTTAAAACCGAATCAAATGACTTTTCCTTCATCGTCAACTATTCCTCCCGATACTCCCAAAACTGCAGAAGGAGCACCATCCACAGAGTTAGGAAGTCCTATTACAACATTGACTCCTTTACAGTCAAGTTTTGGGACTCCCCATCTTGGAGCTATATACATAAGTGATCTTACCCCAATCTCCATTGAAGAAATACCTCTCACTGATTACTTTTTCAGTAAGAAAAGAAAGGTCGTGGTAAAGAAAGAGATGCACCTGAGAGAAGGTGCAATGGTAAAAAAACACAGAGTACTTGTGGATGGAGAAAATCTAAAGGAAGAGGATTTTTCTACGGAGGTAGCGGGATCTATGGGAGCTTTGGCAACGACCAATTTATTCTCAGTTGACAATTTGAAAACAAGGTTGAAGTAGAAAAATCTGTTGATAGCCCAGTTGCAAAGTCAAATAAGAAACACAGAGAATAATATTAGAGACGAGATAAATAAAGGACTTGAGAAAGCCAGAGCTATTGACAAACAAGATATCCATTCGTTGAAGTCTAGTTTAGATGAGATGAATGAGAAGATGTAATCAATCCAAGGGCAAGTCATTCAGCAAAAAGAATTAGTAAAGTAGTTGGAAGATAAATTGAGTTCTATTGAAGGCTAGGTTGTAAGTATAACGGTGTTTCAATATCAAGCACTAGAGATGCAACAGAAACTGGAAACAACGCTACAAAGTCTGCTTCCTAAAGTAGGAATCATCCAATATTATTTCCAAGATATAGAACAATCATTAGATCAAATTGTTCTCATAGAAAAGGAGGCTACCGCAACCCGGATCACTTTCCAAAAAGCGGTCGTGTCATCTTCCAAGGAAGAAATATCTGCAACCTCCAAAAATATTATATTGACTGTTGAAGAACAAATCATAGGAGATATACTATTAAAGGCATGGGAGGCTAATATAGCCGAAAGTAGGAAAATGGCCAAGGAAATAAAGGAAGAATGTGAAGAAGCATTTGATCTGCTAGATAAGAAATTACTAGGTATTGGAAAGGACGATTGTTCTAGAATACTAGGATAGATCAATGTTATAAAGCATCAACTGAACATCAAAGAGAGCTTGAATGAAACTCGGATTGAAATCTCATAGTTAAAGAAGCTAGACATTTCCCAAATGGATAATTCACTGGTGAAGCCAAATTTACGGTTACAATTGATAAAGTTCGAAGATAGAAAGATTGAAAACAGGTTGCTGAAAATCCAGAGGAAGTTGTATATGTTTGAAGCAAAGGATGTGTCAGAGCCTTCAAGAATATTAGGGCAGTTTATAAGTAGGTACGTTGAGTGTCTTGGACTAAGCAAAGGAAATACTTCAAAGAAATAATGAAGTAACATATGCATGTTCACTTCGTTGAAATGACAGGGAGATAAAAAGTAACCAAAAGAAACGGTTCAATGTTTGTATTATGTAACCGTTTATATCTAGAAATAAGGAAAGTTCCAATCATCTAGGGTTGGTAACCTTTTTATAAATATAATTTCAAAAGAATTAGAGAGGGATTTTTCTCGGTCGATTGTAGCAGAGAAATTTCTCCTTTACTAGAATTAATACAAATGCAAACTAGAGATTCCAATTTTCGTAAATCCTGAGTTATGTGTTCTTCTGTCCCTTCATGTTCAACATCAGTTCTTATATATCTTTGATGAATGTTCAACTAGAAATTAGTACAACATCTACTGTGGTTATAACATTTATTTAGTTGTCTGATTGTTTACAGATTTTCCTCTGTGTTTGCTATCAGCAGATTCAAGACCTGTGAGTTAGTTAGATCACCACATTATATGCTTCATTAAAGGTTTCACATTCATACTTCTTCTTCTATTTTAGAGTGGGATTCTTCCACGTTGATGCCTCACTTTGTTCAAACAACTTTATGTTTTCTTTCATCACATACATTATTTTCAATTTGACTCATGATACGGGAAACGACCTCTGAAATTGTATATTATTAATTCAAATTTGGAAACTTTTCTCATATAATCTAAAATAGAAACAACAAACATAAAAACAACATATATTTTAACCTTATTTTCCTCCATGACTATACCTGTTGCAAGACAACCCAACATTGAACCCAGTCTCACAAATCAGACCAGCATTGCCCTAACTTTTTTTAATACTATCTTAGAAACTGCCACCACCTGGGTTGAACTCGAACGTTCATGGGCAGCCATTGAACATGACATAAGCATCCACGAACAATTGGAATATAGACAAAGAAAACTCATAAATCATCCATAGATTATTTTCCTAAAGATTGATTTCCTTTTCTTTTATCAAAACCCTCTTTACCTTCTCGGATGCCTAGACTTTATACTTCAAAGCCTTAAGTATAAACTCTGGAACAACATGTGGCAATGGAAATTGCATGTATTTTTGAAAGAAACTATACATACATATACTAGTGACACCCAAGATATGGGAATCTCTTGAACTGTACTACTATGCACTAAGTTAGAAAAATGTAAAATTTCTCATTTTGTAATTAATTTGTATATTAAATGTATTAAAAAACATACCTAAATTAATTGAAGAACCCCTATGTTAGCTTCTCAATTCACTGCTCACTCAAGTTGTTTCATGATCTTAGTTTGATTTTCAATTCACTTCTTTGTTTGGTGATTTCAATTTGTTTCTCAATTGCTCAGTTTTCTCTTCATTCAAGTTATTGAAAGATTTTAATTTTGTTAGATATAGTTTCTTATATCTATTGTATTATTATTATTTAGATGACCGACATGTATTTTGAGCTAAGATGTATTTTGTGCAAGATGTGTTAATGTTTCATAATTTCTTTATTCAAACTAAAGGAATGTGTGTGTGTGGTTTGATACCAATCTGTAATACACCCTAAAATCACTTCCGGGAATATGTCATTGTAATTTAACCTCTGTATATGTTGTATTTTTAATTAATCTCACTCATAAATACTCTGATACCATGATCAATTATGCCCAACATGGCTCTAATACCAATTGTAATAATATCCCATGCTTATGATAACCTTATGCAGTCCAAATAATATGCATTCTCATGCATAACTTATGCATAACACATAATAATATATATAAATATACACATGCACAACATATTATAATTCAACATATAAAAAGACATATTATACACAACATAAAAGAATATAATAATAACGCTTATATTTTTATAAAATCACTAACTAGCTATAGACCTCAGACATTCTACCTAGTCATAGACACTATTATTCTATCTCTCTCAATAGCAAGTCACCCTCGATCCAAGGCTATGACTCCACCAGTGTAAAGGCTACTTAATCCAACTAGGTCTCACAACAACAAAAATGGTGTCTAGGCCAAGGTACAAAAATCCTACATCAATTCCAACCAATAGTCTCTCATTCCCATTAGACTACACAACCCAAGAAAGTGTACCCCCTTATCTACACTGTGGTCCCTTAAGATATCCCACTTCCCCTAAAAAAACTCCATCTAAAATAATGGAGTCTCCAAACACCCTCTAGGCCTCACACACTAGGAAATACCACCCATCCAATTCCCCCTCTAGGGCTCCAACCTTCCCTAAGGCAACCCAAGGAGAATTGGCAACAAAATACCACCTAGGATTCACAAGGTTCATAGGAAACAAGGTTGGAGTGGCTTCCCTAATCTCACACCCAACATACCTAGACCAAAATAAAAAAGTACAATGATCAGAAATATTTGAATGAATGAATTTCTCACTAAATCCAAACTTTTTATATGCATGTTCTCCTTTTGACAAGTGGAAATTAAAGAACCACTCTCCTATCACTTATGAACTTAGGATAAAATCATGACATAAGACTTAGGCTTAGGAATTAGGATTAATTTAATATATTTTTCTTAGCCCCTTTCCTTAAGCCCCTATCCCCCTTTACTTAGCCCCTCTCCTTAATCCCTTAGCCCCCTTTCCCTCTTGTGGATTCCTACCCCTCCAATACTGTTTTATCTGACTTGGTCTGCAATAGTGATGTATTTTATTAATATATATGAGTGTGATTACAATGTAGAATGCAGAGCGCAAGAATTGCTAGAATGGTGAAAGCTTTATCTCTAAGAAGAGATGTGATGGCTACGCTCATTCGCAAGAATATGAGTATAATGAGGCTCTGAAGAAATGTTTACAATAAACATGAATGCCAAAACCCTAGGCATCCAAAAACTTAACCCTAGGTGATGAAGTGACAAAATTAATGTGGGCCCCATTGGGGTAAGTTAGTACATCAACTTCCCGGGTGTTATGGAAATATTCCCCTGCAGACAGGTGAAATTTCCCTTGGATTACAGACCCATAATACAAGTGTGGAATTTTGATGGTAGTACCAAGAATATAATGTGACGGAAATAAGAGCACTCTTCGGCTGGACAAAAAAGTATGTCGACACATGGAATTGGTATGGCTCAGAGACAAGAGGATTACCCAAATTTAAAACGAGACACAAATAGGTGCCATGTTCAAGGGAGAAAATAGTTGCCATAAAGGATTCCCAATAACTTGACCCACTTCCTTCAATTTTCCCCCACCTATATAGATGAGTACCTCTTTTTCATTTAACGAGCTCGAGGAGGGTAACACATGCTCGATATAAATCACCTTTGGTACGTTCCTCTTCCTTTCTTTAATGAACTCAAAGAAGTAAGGGTTCATTCTCATATAGATCATTAAATGTGTAGTTTAGCGAGTCCAACGAAGGAAAACTCAGAGTTTTTTCATGTTTAGAGAGTATGAAAATAAATCAAAGGTGACTCCATGGATGGATTTTCGTAAATTTAGTCTCCCAAGCCCGAAAAAAATTTAAAACAATAGAGGGGATAACTCTTCTAATCATGCTTGATTAGAGTGTTCCTTTTTCGTAATTAGTCTTGCAAGGCCGAAAAAGAGATAAACTAACACTCGAAAGATTCCCTTTAAACCTTTTAATGAGTGTGAAAGGAATCAATATCACTCACCAATCTTTTCATGTTTAGAGAACCTGAAAAGAGCTTAAAGGAGACTCCAAAGAGTTCATTTTTAGTATAAACTTTACGAGTCCGAAAAAGTGATGAAAGTATACTCAGTCACATTCTCTTGTATTTACAATCATGAGAAATAACAAATACTAAGCTCAGTAACTTATTCTCATGTATTTACAAGCACGAGAAATAACAAAGACTAAGCTCGGTAACTTATTCTCATGTATTTACGAGCACGAGAAAGAAAAAATACTAAGATCGTTCTAGAAAAAGACTACTACTTTATGATGGGAATGACCTTCGAATGAGGATCACTCCTAACAATGTGTATCTCTAGAGGTAGTTTTCCCCCAACTTATTTGGCATAAGTTAGCAGTTTTTCTCGAGCATGATGTCCAAAGGCTAGAGACCTGCCCCCAAGCATCGTTTCCTTCGATGAATCTTCTTCTTTCCTTGTTTAGGTTTCTGGTTACTAATGGAAACATTTTCACTAGGCGGAGGAAAAGAAGGTTCAAGTAATCGATCCAGAGTGAGAATTGATTGTACTGGAGGGGGCTCTGTTTCATTTTTTAACAAGCTTGACAAAGACAATGAACGATGCTTGTCAAGAATAGGTAGTACCAAAGGATGAGATGAATCGAAGGATTGTCATACCTTATTTGAAATAATGTTTAAGGTGGAAACCTATGCGGTGGGAGGAGTAGGTAGAGGAAAAACCCCCATGAGTGAGGAATCCGTGAGAAGACCTGCACCTACACTCTCAAAATTATTTTATCCCAGAAAAGGGACATTATTTGCTGCAACATTGTTGAGATCTGGAGTTGTATACTGAAGTTGGTCAACATTGATAATATTTCCTTGATGGAAAAATTATAATATATTAAACCCCAAAGATAAGACGATAGTCATTACATAGAACAAAATATGACCAAGTAACAAATTATAATCTAGGGGCGCGTCGACTACTTTTATATCAACCGAAACAATCTTACCCTTCAAAGTCACAGCGAAATATTGAAAGAGTCTGTGAGGTTGGAAACCATGTACATCAAACGATTTCAGGGTGGTAGGGGACAGGGTAAGTGTAGGAGAACCAAGGGCTCTCAAAAAAGGCAAAGAAATGACACAAGTCGAGGATCCCTCATCCAAAACAGTACGATGGATGTTCTTTCCACCAACCAAAACTTGAATTTGTAACGCTAAGTGGTGGGATACTTTCTCCTTAAAATAATCCATATTAAATATAATTAGGTTTGACTCCTCAGGATCCATGGCTCCAATGGCTAAAAAAAGGGTTCTATGTTGACTTGGATAGTGTTGTAGAACTTCGAGGGTTGAAATAGAGCAAGGAGCTTGAGTCAAATCTTCAACTATGTTGTAGTTCTGGGCAGTGTGGAATTTAGGATTAAAAGTCGCTTTTTGAATTACACTCTTGGGCGGGCACAATGTTGCATTAGAAATCGAATTCTTAATCTGAAGAGGATTGGTCTCGTACCGTATAGGAAAATTAAAATTCATCAGGAAATCCATGGCAAGAGAGTTAAAGTCAACAAAAGAGTTACGTGACAATTCAATGTAACATTTCGTTGTCGCACCCTTAAGTGTTCTATGAAAAAGTCTAAGATGAATGGAATCGTCCATCAAAGAGTTGGAAGAACAACATAAGTGGAAATTCATAACATGATTGTTAGGATCCTCCCTAGGTTTTCTGTCAAATTTCAGAATGTCAGATAGTAATTTGGTAGGGATGGTGGGCCAAAACAGGGCATGAAGGATGGTATCATTTGTTAAACATGATAGATCTGGCATATCTAACGTAGCCAAGAACAATATTTTTCGGTTAGTTTGGTGATACTGGTGATAACCATATTGCATAGGAACACCAGTAGGACCGTATTCTGGTTGTGGCAAGGTGAAAAAACTAGATGGTCCTCCCATATAAGGTGGTTGTCTGGGTTGTCCACCTATGTAAGGTGGTTGTCCTGCTTGTCCACTCATGTATTGTGATTGAACAGATGGACCTCCTACATGCTATGGTTGACCTATTGGTCCCCTATGTATAATGGTGGAATGGAATGTTGTGTTTGAATTGTGAGGCTTACAGATTGATAGGGCATAGTTCCTTGCAGAGGAATTCTCGTCAGATTGGGTTGAGTCTAGAAAGGATTTGCAATTCTTGGATATGGATGTCTAGGATACATACCATTGGTAGTAGGGATAGAAGGACTTAAAGGAGTGGTTTTCCCCCATGCTTTTTGATGTTTCAACCATGTAGTTTTCCCCCAAGTAAAAATTTTCCCTGCTATTGAAGGTTGCCCCACAACTGAAGGTTGGCCTCCCATTCAAGATTGACTTCCAATGTAGGGATTACTAATTCTTGATGTGTGAGATGGAGGTTGAGTATATTGTGTAACCGTGGTTGTGTGAACGACTTGACTGTTGGCCATTTGACCTATGGACGACCAATTAAAGCACTTGGCATGTCCATGTGTGGAAAAAATGAAGCAGGAATATTACTTGACTCATGTGCAAGAGGAGATGAATGCACAAGTGGTTGAGTCAAGGTTACCTGGGTCACTAATGTTTTCGGTAAAGAATAAGAACCAACAATATCAACTACGAGAGTTGTGGAAAAATATAAATTCCTAAGTCCTTCAGAAAATTAAAAAAATCAGTGGGTTCATGCCAAAATATGGTGTAATGGTGGAACTAGGCGGTAAACGATAAGAAAAATAAAAATCATCATATATCGTGGATGGTGGATAAAAGAGTGTTTGGAAAGTGGAATAGTAAATGGAGGATTCACAAAACATGCCAATATTTCTACGAAGGTTGGGACCGGTTCTTCAACGTGATGGCCACTTCTAGGAGCGATGCTCCCAATTTCAGAAGTGTGATCTACGATCACTACTTTGTAAGAAAAATTATGTTGTGGTTCATGAGTGTCAAGTTCCATACCTTGTATACTATGAAAAATATGATCCTAAGGCCAACTGTGAAAGACAAAGAAACACAAACCTATGAAAACTAAAAGAAATCAACCAAGCAACAACAGATTTAAGGATCTTCCGAAGACGGGATATCAAGCCACTAGAAAAGAAGTGAGAAGCAGTTACCCCGACCTCCACATAACAACCCTTATCAGCGTAATAAACCCTCGCTTTTGTGGGGTCACCCTCCAAGGGTACTAAGAGTGTGATACGACTTCTACCCCAGGTGCCATGGGAATCCCCCCATAGTCACCTCTATAGGTACCTAGGAAAGGCTGCTAAGGTTACCAACTTTTATTCAGCCTTTGAGGGGGGTACAGTCGACAATTAGGACCGAACGTATGGGCAGCATATCAAAATATGAATCTCTTCAAGAGAACTGAAGAAAAGTGTATCGGTAGGACTCCAAAGGACCCTAAACGAATTCTGAGTTCATGAAGCATCGAGACCAAATGAAACCAGTGTTTTCTCAAGAAAAACCCCCAATATATGACATGTCCGCTACGATTAGTTAATATTTGGATGGGTAATCTTCGCTTCTCTCTCGCATGCGACCTAATGTTTATCGCCTATGTGAGAGGGGGTTCTCAACTATGCTTATATGAAAGTTGGATGTATACTCTCTTCAGTGTTCTATAGTCTCTTTAGTAGTCTTGGAAAATTTACTCACTTCACCTAGTCCAAAGACCCTAATCCTAAGCTATTGTTGGTGTGCTAAAAAAAAAATATTCAAGTTGATTTTATTAGCACGTGGTTGATTTTAATGGATTTTAACTTAAAGGATTCACGGATATGAAATTGATGATGTTTAAGAGACTCGACTCCAATAGAATGAAAAAGAATGATATGCAGTTCTTTCTTTCGATGAATTCTACGTATGGGAAGGAGAAGAGTTCTATTCTTCTTAATGTAATAAAGCACTCAAAACAATGCAAATTTCAATTTCTTGGATCAATATGATGCCAAAATACCAAGAAAATGTTTCTGAAAACCGAAATGCACATGCAAAACTAGCTCTTTTTCCAAAACATAAACCAAAACAAACTTCCTAATGAATGAAAAATTTCTTCGTTTGATTAACTATGCAAGGAGATATGAAAAATTTTCACTTATTAACTTTCAAATGAAAGAGATCTAAGTTTAAAACAAAGAACTATGAGGAAAAAATCAATCCAGAAAAGCACACTCAAAGTGATGAAAACTGAAAGGAAACAAGTACAGAATAGCATGTTCAATCAAGAACTCAATGATGCAAAAGAGAAAGAAAACAAACACTCATGAAAATCCTCAAATGATGAGAAACAAGAAACATAAATCAAGCTAGGTTGTCATAAGAGTCCTAATCATCCGAAAAGTGAGATTTTTCAAATGAATACAAGAAGGCTCAATACCAAACAACCTTTTCAAATCTTAGTTGATGAACAATCCTAAACATTCAAGCAATCTGAAAGATTTACGAGAAAAATATCAGATAAACTCAAAAGGAAAAAAGAACCAAGGGATCATGTTAACCCAATGGGACCGTGACTAAGAGAAAATTTGTAGACTCAAAGGATAAACATAAATGAGTGATAAATTCCCAACTCTTAGTAAAACAAAGTCAAGAGTATTCAAAGGTCTCTAGGAAAAATCTCCTAAGGATTAGATTGAGAAAAAGTGAGCATAAAGGGGCAGAAAAACCTAGAAAAGGAGATCGATGCTCATGTTTCTAGAGGGACAGAGTGCTACAACGATCTAATATGCACTAGAGGGAAGTGTTGATAATAGATCAGTGCTCTGGTATACACAATAGAGGAGCATTGTCCTTCCCAAAAACTCAGAAAAAAGGCTAAAAACTCAGAAACATTTGCCAAAGACTCTGTGAAATATTCAATGGAGAAGAGAGAAAGGGAAGTAGATCAGAAAAAATAGCAAGTAAGATCTAAAGGTGGGAAAAAGAACAGACGATCCAAGGAAAGACAAGTCAATGTCCTTCCCCAGTGGAGTCACCAATTTCTTTTATGAAAATATTCCTCTACGGACAGGCGAACTTTCCCTTGGATTACAAACACCTAATACCAAGATAGAAAAACACAAGTGGACAGTAACATCCCTTTGAATTTAGTTTAACTAATCATAAAGAGAGAGAGGGAGAAAAGGTGTGATGCACCTAGTTTCTAAGTTTGTCCTCGCTGCTTCCAATCCAAGCTTGATCTCCAAACTCCTTAGCACAACTTGATACCTGCAATGCAATAGACAACAAAGAGAAACAAATAACTCCTACTCTACAAGATTAGATAAAAAAAAATCATCTACAAAGATTTAAGGAATGATAGACAAGCACTTGCAAGAATACATAAGCTTGAAGGAAATAGGCCAAGTATATTAGATGAGAACTTAAAAGGAAACTTACAAACATGGATGGTGTTGCAACAACCTCGCCAAGTCCTCCTTGTCCAACCCTTGCATGAATCCCAAGATCATAAATTTGATATCTTTGTCTGTCTCCTTCCTCTCTCCATGGAAAGCCCTCATTATATAGGATTTGGAGGCTTAACCACCATGGAGAATATTACTCACTAGATCCACTAAAATGGGATCTCCAAGATTTTTAGGGAGAAAATATCTCTCAAGGATTTTAGGGAGAAAATATCTCTCAAGGATTTTAAGGATGAAATATCTCTCAAGATCCACCAAATTAGTATTTTGGTTTGAGAAAATATCTCAACCATCCATGAGATTCTCAACCTCTCCTTCAGGAAACTAAATGTGAGGTGGATTCTCACACTAAATTAATTTCCTTTTTATGAATATTAATAAATAATTCATGTGCACATAGTATTTTGACCTTCATATAATATATTTCTCCTCCACATTGACTAGGTATTGTGACAAATGTTATTTCATGGTGTTAAGGTGTATGAAACACTTAGCAAGGTGTATATGATACTTCTATGACACTTGCGACACTTAGGGAGAGGTACTTAAGTGTGGCATTTTGATGTGTAACATTGGGGTTGTAAATTTTGCATACGATCTTCGTTTTAGGCGTGTGATAGCCCATTGGAAAGGTGTTTTCGAGAACTATAGATTATATCATCAAACTATGACTCTGTCAACAATTTGATTTTGGAAAGCCCCAATTTTTTTTTTTAGGGCCTCAAAACAGCCTCGAAACTACAAAAAGATGCACTGAGATGAAAACTGCCAAAATAGGCCAATTGGACTAGATGGGCGGCCACCAATATCCACCTGGATGTTTTGTAGAGCTTCAAGACAACCTCAGAAGTGAAGAACCCATAATTACAAAGAAGTTTCCCCATTACAGAGAAACGTGTTGAACTAAAATATGTCAAGATGAGCCATTTGGAATTTGGAATAGGTGGGTGGCCACCAATATCCACTTGGATCAATCCTCCCCCCTTTAGGAAGAAATGGTCTCCATTACATTGAGTTCTTAGGGAAGAGGGGAAAGAATTTGTTGAATCTAAATCTTGGTGAGATACGTACCTTGTTGAAGAAGCTACACTACTTGGTCTGTGGAAGGCTATCACGAAACTGTTGCTGCCAGAATTGAATCTTCTCCACCAACATGTTGTCTCTGAGCTTGATGGGGAATTGTGTAGGCACCATGGTAGGTGAAGAAACAATATCTTCTTTCTCTTCTGCAATCTGCTTCTACTACATAGAAGGTGTTGAGGTTGGAGTGGTTGCAGTGGCCTTATGTGCATCCTTTGAACAGATTGTGAAGAGGCTGAAATTTGCAATATGAGAGATTACCTTGCGATGTTGTTTTGGTGGAACAACAGTCAAAAATACCTCTAATATCCTGAAGAGATGAACCCCCGGAGTAATAATTACACTACGGGTTCGAGACTCATAAACTTCATGAAGTTTCCACATATATGGTTGGACCAAAACAACATCACAGACATCAAGAGGGGAAAAATCACATACTACCTCATCCTTGAAGAGTTGGATGCCATAGGACATGCGACATTGCTGGCTGACATGGAGTTCTCATCCCCAATGAAGCCACCCGATGTTGTATGGCTACGGGTGTGATGTTTTCAACAACCCCAACTATTTGATGACCTCAACTAATATGAGGTTCTTCTGGCTTTTACTATCAACAATGAAATGCAATCAGTTCCCCTTCACCCACATCTATGAATGGAAGAGGCATTGCCCCTCTTCAGGATCTGTTGGTTCTTCTATTTTTATTGTTGTGATCACGACAGTAGCAGTGGGGTCTGCGTCAATTATCTATCTTTTTCATTATTTTCTGGATCAGATTCTGAATCAGGGTTCAAATCCTTATCTTTGATCTCGACCTCCAATGACTGTTTTGAGCGAAATTCATCGATGTTATGCCAGGGGATTTTGTGGAAGTCACACCACTTCCCAATTTCATTCTTCTCCTTTCCCTTACCCTTGTTTTCATGTGTCTTGGACTGGTTGTCGGGAATTTTTTGTTTAGGGCCATATTTATCGTTCTTTGGTTGTTGCATATTTTTAGACCCAAAATCCCATTTGCTATGGTGCCCAAATTTTTGCTCAATTTTGATATCATATCAATAGGAAACTCCTAGTGATGAGATGTTTAGGAAATCCATTTCGGTTTGGATGTACCTATGTAGAGCCCCATGGTATTTTAGAACCATATTCCACTCAGAGTCTTTGATACCCAGGTTGGTAAGCAAGGTATGGAAAGTATTTTTGAGCTCGACATTGTTTGGCCCTTCTCTTTCCGCAATGTGGTCCATCTCATTTATGGGTATTAATAGTTATCAACAAGGTAATATTGTTCCTTGACTGCATCCAAAAAAAAATCCCGAGTGGGATCAGCCCCATATATTCCAGATTCCTCTGTGGAACTTTTCTCCCAGTAAGTTTCCCACCAATGTTTGACATGGGGGAGAGCCTGGAGGAGTGCGAAGGTGATATTTTCCCTGTCGGAAAAATTGTAAACAAAGAAATAACCTTCTAGTAGATTTAACCATTTTTCTAGGGCATCTGCATCTATCTAACCTTCAAATACAGGAATATCAAAGTTAACTTGTACTTTTAATGGAGAAGTCCCTCCAAAGTGGTCGCTTGATGAATATGTGCATGTTGCTATCGGAAGGCATTGAGCAATATGGGAAGAATTATCCATCATTTCGTCGTTATGTCACTTGAGAGCTTGCTCAAGAAAAAGGTTAATAGAATCTTCTAATCCACTGTTTTTCTTTTCTTCTTCCATGGAGTGTTTCTTGGGCATGCAAGAGCAATTTTCCTCAAGAGAGACAAGCTCTAGACCCAACTTTCTATACTCGTACCTCGTCAGGGACATGCACTGAAAAATGATCAAGAGAAGCTTGCTCTGTTACCACTGATCCAAATTATTTTTGGAACGAAATTAAAGCAGAGATATTACAATGAAACACACATAAATATCTCCAGAAACAGAGAAATACAACAATACATGATTTCTATTAATGAAAGAAATGTACAGAGACTGTAAAAATATAGAGTGAAAGACTCGCTAGAATGGTGGCATCTTTATCTCTGAGAAGAGATGTGATGGTTACGCTCATTCGTGAGAAGAGGAGTACAATGAGTATTTGAAGGAATGTTTAAAATAAGAATGAATTCCAAAACCATAGACATCCAAAAAGCTAATCCTAGGAGATGAACCGCCAAAAGTCATGTGGGCCCTGTTGGGGTAAGTTAGTACATCAACTTCCCGGGGTCATAACTTTTGCATACGATATCTGTTTTAGGCGTGTGATAGTCCGTTCAAAAGGTATTTTTGAGAAATATATATTATGTCCTCAAAATTTGACCGAATCATCAATTTGACTGTCGAAATCCAAAAAATGTTGTTTAGGGTCTCAAAATGACCCCAAAAGTACAGAAAGATGTATTGAGATGAAAAATACCAAAATAGGCCAGATGGACTAGATGGGAAGCAAAAAATATCAACTTGGATGTTGTGTAGGTATTTAATACAACCTCATAAGTGAATAAACCATAATTACAAAGAAGTGTCTTGTAACATACCCAGGGTGGGGCGTTAAAATTTTGTTCTTCTTAAGAAAATTAAAACCCCCATTCGGGGTTTCTATTCCTTTCTTCTCTTCCATAGCTTTATAGCCACGATAGCCATGCTCTGAACCAAGATCAGAGATGATAGATATTCTCTCCAAATTTATTTGGGTTCTTCCATCCATCTATACTCGCATATGACCACGAGTTATGCCTAAACGCCATGACAACAAGCACCAAGACAACAACTGCATGAATCCTCCGAAGTGGAAAATATTTGAAGTTCACAATATGACACCATGTGTCCTCAGATATTTTGACAACCCTGATTCAATTCAGAGCTTCATCATTCGGGAGTTTCAAACGCTCCAAAGTATTTTCTCCCAGAACTACTCCGTACTCAGAGTTATAGATCGAGTGCCACACATCCCTCGTAATCGACGACTATGATCTATTATGGGACTTCGATGTTCGGGATTTTTGAACACTCCAACGCCTTTTTCCTTTGAATTACTCCATGTCCGGATTTATATATCAAGCGCCACGCATCCTTTTTGATTGATGACTGTGATCTACTTCAGGACTTCGACATTTGGGAGTTTTGAACACTGCAACGCCTTTTTCCTCTAAAGCAAACCATACCCGGAGTTACAGATCGAGTGCCACACGTCTCCTTCCAATAGATGATTCTGATGGACTTTGGCACTTCGAGAATTCACTCCTTCTGTCCCTTCGAAGTACTCTTCTCCGGAGTTAACGATCTACTTCCATGTTCCTTCCTATGCCAACGGCTAGGATCTACTCCAGCACTTTGAGGATTTTTTGAAGCACCTCGACTCCTCCGAAGTTCCGAAGTCCTAGATTCTTGGAATCCCAGCCATTTCACCAACCACATGGGTGAGGTATGCATGTTCCAGGGGCTTACATGTAGCTGGGTCAAAGGTGACACGTGCCCTCGTCTGGGATGACACATATCACGTTCAAAAGGGGCTATAGGGTAAGTCATGTGCATGAATCCAAGTGGTGCGTGGCTCATCAAGCTTAAATCCAAGTCACCATGGATAGCATGATTGTACCTAGTTGCTCTAGTCTAATCATCTTTCAACATCCCTCAGGTTTTCACGGTCATGATCTGGCCAATACCGTTTTGTTCATAGCTCGATGGTTCACAGTGATTGTGGGGCCCCAACATGCTTTCTCTTTATCAGAAATCTCAATCTCTGCAATCTGAAAAGTGATCGCCCGACTTAGTCAAATCATGGTCGTTGATCCTCCACCCTGACGAGATCAATGACGTTGGTTGATTGTGGGCCATGAACTAGCATGTTCACTAATTTCACCTTCACGCTCTGCAATGATTCCCAACCATCGATCTTTGTTCATAGATCAACGATCCACAGTGATTGCGGAGCCCAATCTCCACAATATGGGAATTGCTCACCTGACTCTGTCTAATTGTGGTCATTGATATTCCACCCCAATGAGATCAATGACATTGGTTGATTGTGAGCCATGAACTAGCATGTCC
Organism: Picea glauca; assembly: GCA_000966675.3. Classification (NCBI taxonomy): domain Eukaryota; kingdom Viridiplantae; phylum Streptophyta; class Pinopsida; order Pinales; family Pinaceae; genus Picea; species Picea glauca. The sequence continues at coordinate 324,109 of JZKD02S1672853.1, read as the reverse complement.
ACAAACTTCACCTTTGCAATCCGCAATGATTCCCAATCATCAATCTAATCGAGAGGCTGGTGTTTGATTGCTTAACTCGAATGGGTCTTTGATTCGATATGAAAAATGAGATAGGTTTTCCTCCCGATGAACGACTCACATTCATGTCCTCTGTCAGGTTCTTGATTCATCTATGACTCTTGTTACTCAGGGAGTTCAGGTAGCTTTGATTATCAGGAAGTTTGACATCCCAGGGCATCGAACTTGCGAAACTCTGAAACCATTGCGAGCTATCTTCTTTCAGGCTTAGCAAAGGGTTCCTAGAACCAGGTCACATGGACCTTCAAATGACTCTTGGGTTATGATATCTACTCTTAGCTAGGTTTTGGTTAAGGTCGTGTGCATGAGTTCAAGGTCTCTCAGGTTGCTGGTTTGAAGGAAACGCCTTCCTAATTCAAAGAACTTTAAGTTCTGAAACATGGAGAGCTAAACTCATGAGGTTACCGAGATGGTAGTAGTGCCAGGAGGCTTTCTCTGACTCTGGAGTTGTGAGGTAGCTCCCTGGGGAAGACACCTTCGAGATTTAAACTAGAACATGCGGGAAAAGTAGAAGCATAAGTTCTCAAGGAATCCAACGTATACACATAACTTAACCATTTAAATGCAGAAACCATTTATAGATATGTAAGTACATGCATGCAACCATTAATTCCAAATTTAACGCATAGAGTATGAAAACACTTATCAGAACCAGATAACGTGAAGCGACTGCTGGAAGGGGTGCTCGTTTCCACCCAACCATAGGCTCAGTCACTCCTAATGGATTTACCACTAGCCACCCCCAAGCTAGACCACGATTCTTTGAGATTGAATTTCTTCTTCCGACACAGAAATAGATAGGGACGAAGGTTACTCTCCTTCTCCTGAATCAGTATCTACTTCTCACAATCATAACACACTCTTTTTATAGTTCTTCCTCGAATCTGAGAGCTCAGCCTCTCATCTTTGCACTCTTCACAGGTCCTCCTCCCCCTATCCACCATGCCTTCCTTTCTTGCCTTTCTCAGCAAGATTGCATGTGGCCCGAATTCCTAGTCTGTGGTCAGGTCTGTAAGCCTTACAAATGGGTGGTTTGCCCCATCCCCTCATTAACTCTTGAGGAGGTCTTCCCATGTACCAGCCTGGCTGACATTCATTCCCAGGTCAAAGGGTTGTTCTGATATTGAGCAATTAAATCCAACAAAGTATTGGTTCGGTGGAGGTTAACGCAACCATTCTTGGTCCTCTCCACCATCTCTTTCATAGCATTCATGGTATCTCTTAGCACATCCCCTTTCCAGCAGTCATGCAACACTTATCCATTTTCTATTAAAATATTACATTCATCGACCTTTTATACAAAGGTTCATCAAATCAAACATTCACACATTTGAGTTTGCCATAGTTTCTTGGCCAATATAGTTATATTTATAGACTGGGGGAAATAGGGTGTTACAATTCCCTCTCCCTTAAAGGAACATCATCCCTGAAGTTCTATCTGTCAACATGCTATGTATATACAGAAGTAAACTAAATTGGATATGCTTGTCTCATGGAATCCTCCATTTCCCACGTAGCCTCATCTGGGCCAAAGTGTTTCCACTGCACCTTGACCTGTGCAATGGTTCAGTTCCTGAGTGAGGTTTCCTTCCTGTCTAGTATGCATTGAGGTTCTGGTAGGAATTATGCCTCTGAATCCACCTGGATCACAAACCATTCAATTATATGATTAGAATCGTGTACATATTTCTTCAATAATGAAACATGGAAAACATTATGTTCCTTTACTGTGGGAGAGAGTGTTATCCTATAGGCTATAGGTCCCACTCTATCTAAGACTTCAAAGGATCCACAATACCGAGGTTCCAGCTTGGCACAAGCTCCCATTCTCAAGGAACTCTTATTGGGTCTAACTATGAGATAGACTTGGTCTCCTGTCTTGAACTTTCTGGGGGTTCTTTTCGGTCAACGTAGCTCTTCTGTCTATCCAGGGGAATTTTCAGATTTTGTTTTATCTAAATCACTTGTTGTTCCATTTTTTTAAACATGTTCGGCCTGATTGTAATTCTATCCACTAGATTACTCCAGATGATTGGAATTTTTCATTGTCTACCATAGAGGGCTTCAAAAGGGCTCATCTTTAGTGACTCTTGATAACCGTTGTTGTAGGAAAATTCTACCAATGGTAGGTAGTATTCCCACTTCTTAGGTTGATGCATTACATGCATCCTTAACATGTCTTCTAATATTTGGTTTACTCTTTCTGTCTGTCCATCATTTTGGGGGTGATAGGTTATGCTAAAAAAAAATTAGTCTCAAGACCAGCCATCAAGTATTTCCAAAATATTGAAGTGAATTTTGTGTCTCTGTTAGATACAATCTCTATAGGCATGCCATGTAGTATGAATATATCCTTCATGAATATGTTGGCAATATCTATTGCCTTACAAGTCGACTTGACAAGAACAAAGTGAGTGGACTTGCTCAATTTGTCCACCACTACCATGATGGCATCATTCTTCTTAGCCAATCTTGGTAATCCGGTGATGAAATCCATGGAAATGGTTTCCCATTTCCATTCTAGAATTGGTAGAGGATGTAAAAACCCTGCTGGGTGTTGGTGTTCTACCTTAACTTGTTGGAATTCTAGGCACTTAGCTAGATAGTTGACTATGTCATTTTTCAGTCTAAGATTATAGATTTGTTTCGTAGTGGTCATGATCATTTTTTGATATCCTGGGTGAACAATATATGGTCTCTTGTGTAATTCATCCATTATGAACCTCTTCAAGTCATCAAAACTTGGAATATACAATCTGTTTCTGTAGGTCAGCAGACCTTCATCGATCATCTGATAGACTTCATACTTTAGCCCTGTAGGCTCTTACCTTTGTTTCATATGTTTCTTGTGCATTCTTGATTCTTTCCCTAACATTTGTTTCATAGGTGCTTACTTCTTCCAGGTGAATCATTTTCACACTTCTCTTAAGGGCATCAACCACCCTATTTTCCTTCCCTTTGATGTGGTTTATTTCGAAATCGAACTCACTAAGGAGAGCCATCCACCTAGCTTGTCTAGCATTGAGTTTTGGTTTATCAAAAAGGTGCCTCAACCCACAATGTCTTGTCATAAGTACAAATCTCCTACCCAGGAGGTAATGCCTCCACATTTTTAAAGCATGCACTATGGAAGCCAACTCTAGATCATGGGTCACATAATTGATTTCATTCTCATTCAATTTCCTGGATGCGTAGAAAATTACAAGTCCCTATTGCATAAGGACTCCTCCGAGTCCTTCCTTACAGGGATCTGTACACACTAGGAAGTCCTTATTAGGGTCTGCAATATTCAGCACAGGTGCATGGGTCAAAAACTATTTCAGTTCCTGAAATATTTCTTTGGATTCTGATGTCCAAGTGAATTTAACCCCTTTTTTTCTGGAGGGCAGTGATTGGACAAAAAATCTTGGAAAATCCTTTTATGAACCTTTTATAATATCCTGCTAAGCCCATAAAGGATCTGATATCATATATATCCTTTGGGGTAGGCCACTCTGTAATAGATATGATCTTGTCAGGGTCTAATGCCACCCCTTCTTCAAAAATAACATGGCCCAACTAATGTACTTTCTTATGGAAAAAGTCACACTTGAAAAACTTAGCGTAGAGTTGATGCTCTCTTAGTACTTGAAGTACAAGTCTAAGATGTTCTTCATGTTCTTCTATGTTCTTGGAGTAGATTAATATTTCATTAATGAAAACCAATACAAATCTGTCTAGTAATTTGTTGAGTACATTGTTCATCAAGCACATTAAAGTGGCGGGGGAATTGGTTAGTCCAAATGGCACCACCGCAACTTCATAGTGACCATACCTTGTTTTGGAGGTCATTTTGTGGATGTCTTCATCCCTAATTCATACTTGATGGTATCCAGACCTCAATTCAATCTTTGAGAAAATGGAAGCACCCCCTAATTATTCTTATTCTTGTTCTTTAGGATTGTCTTATTGAGTTTCCTATAATCTATGCACAGTTGGAGCGTGCCATCTTTCTTTTTCACAAACAAGGCTGGTGCTCCCCAAGGAGACACACTGGTCCAGATGTAGCCTTTGTCCATCATTTACCTTAGTTTTAGCTTGAGCTCAACCAACTCAAGTGTACTCATCCTATAGGGTGTCCTAGACACTGGCACTACTCCTAGTGCAAGTTCTATCGAGAAGTCAATGTCACTTCTCAGAGATAGACCCAATACCTCTTCTAGCAACCATTAATTCCCAATTTAACACATAGAGTATGAAAACACTTATCAGAACCAGATAACATGAAGTGATTGTGGGAAGGGGTGTCCATTTCCACCCAACCATAGGCTCAAGCACTCCTAATGGATTTACCACTAGCCACCCCCAAGCTAGACCACGATGCTTTGAGATTGAATTTATTCTTCCAACACATAAATAGATAGGGACGATGGTTGTTGTCCTTCTCCTGAATCATTCTCTATTTCCCGCGATCAGCACACATTATTTTCACAGTTCTTCCTTGAATTTGAGAGCTCAGTCTCTCATCTCTTCACTCTTCGCAGGTCCTCCTCCCCCTGTCCACCACGCCTTCCTTTATTACCTTTCTCAGCAATATTGTTTGGCCTGAATTCCCAGTCTGTGTTCAGGTCTGGAAGCCTTACAGATGGGCGGTCTGCCCCATCCCCTCATTAACTCTTAAGGAGGTCTTCGCACCTACCAGCCTGAATGACATTCATTTCTGGGTCAGAGGGTTGTTCTGATATTGAGCAATTAGATCTATAAAAGTAATTGTTCGATGGAGGTTAATGCAACCATTCATGGTCCCCTCCACCATCTCTTTCATAGCATTTGTGGTCTCTCTTAGCACATCCCCTTTCTAGCAGTCATACAACACTTATCCATTTTCTATTAAAATAACATAATTTACATTCATCAACCTTTCATACAAAGGTTCATCAATCAAACATTCACACATTTGAGTTTTCCATAGTTTCTTGGACAATATAGTTATATTTACAAATTGGGGGAAATATGATGTTACAATTCCCTCCCCCATAAAGGAACACCGTCATCAATGTTCTATCTGTCAACATGCTATGTATATAGAGAAGTAAACAAAATTGGATATGTTTGTCTCATGGCATCCTCAATTTCCCATGTAGACTCATCTGGTCCAAAGTGTTTCCACTGCACCTTGACCTATGAAATCGTTCAGTTCCTGATTGAGGTTTCCTTCCTGTCTAGTATGCATGTAGGTTCTGGTAGGAATTCTCCCTCTGGCTCCACCTGGATCACAAACCATTCAATTATATGATTAGAATCGTGTACATATTTCTTCAATAATGAAACATGGAAAACATTATGTTCCTTTACTATGGGAGGGAGTGTTATCCTATAGATTACCTCATGATCACTAGGTTTCTTTTTAATTTATAATGGTTTGTCATAAGACAGTGGTCTACCATAAGTACAAATATCCTACCTAGGAGGTAATGCCTCCACAATTTTAAAGCATGCACTATGGCATCCAACTCTAGATCATGGGTCACATAATTGATTTATGTTGATTCCATTTCTTGGATGTGTAACAACTTACACGTCCATATTTCATAAGGACTCCACCAAGTCCTTCCTTGCAGGCAACTGTACACACGAGGAAGTCATTATCAGGGTCTACAATAGTCAGCACGGGTGCATAGGTCAGAAGGTATTTCAGTTTCTGAAATATTTCTTCGTATTCTGATGTCCAAGTGAGTTTAACCCCCTTTTTTCTGGAGGGCGGTGATTGGACAACCAATCTTGGAAAATACTTTTATGAAAATTATATAATATCCTACTAAGCCCATAAAGGATATGATATCAGATGCATCACTTAGGGTGGCCACTCCATAATAGCTCTGATCTTGTCAGGGTCTACTGCCACCCCTTCTTCAGAAATAACATGGCCCAAGTAATGTACTTTCTTCTGGAAAAAGTCACACTTGCTAAGATTAGTGTAGAACTGATGCTTTCTTAGTACTTGAAGTACAAGTCTAAGATCTTCATAATTATCTTCTTTTTTCTTGGAGTAGATTAACATATCATCAATGAAAACCAATACAAATATGTCTAGGAATTTGTTGAGTACATTGTTCATCAAGCACATAAAAGTGGCAGGGGCATTGGTTAGTCCAAATGGCACCACCACAAATTCATAGTGAACATACCTTGTCTTGAAGGTTGTTTTGTTAGGCATTACCTCGTGATCATTAGGTTTTTTTTCAATTTACTAGATAACAATAGCATAGGTAGGATCACTGAGAGAAACACAATCACAAGATACACATCATTTATCCCGGGAAACCCTCATGGGGAAGAAAACCCAACAAAACTTCTTTAATATAGATTCAATAACCAAGTACAGTACCAAAATAACTCTCTCTCTATGAGAGACAAACTACCATGATGCTAGACCAGAAAATAATCAAATAACCATAGCCAATCCAATGCCAAGACAATAAACCAAACACTAGAGAATATCCTCTCCCAAGCAATGTGCCTCTCTCTCTTCCTTCTTCTGACAACTGTTAACTACAACTTCCTTCAATACTTGCGCATTAGATGAGTGAGTTGAGTGAGTGAACAAATGAGGTGTCGGCTTCCTTTGTTTATACAAACTGGCAAGCGCTAAAAGGATGTGTCCCTTCACTAGCAGGGCCGACTTGTCTTTTTGGGTGGTTAGAACCAATTTAATTTTCCTAAGGGCCGACTTCTTAATTTGAATATTACAATTAGGGTTTGAAAAATCCACAAAAGGGGATTTGGTCAATTACAATTCCCGACATGATCAATCCACAAAAGGGATTGATCTAATGAATAATAAATCAATAATAAATAGAATACTCTTTGAAGTTACAATATTTCAACACTCCCTCTTAACAAGAAGGGTATTCTACAACATCATCAGGAGATAGAGAAAGGGAAACAACATCAACATCATCTAGAACACTTAATAGCATATCTATAAATCATCGAAAGTTTTTCTCATCATCAATATCATCATTCACTCCCTCTTAACAAGAAGGATATTCTTTATCATTTGATAGGTCACTAGATGTCATCATCAAATGAACAATATCATATGGGAAATATCATCAACTGGACAACATCATCTGGGACATATCATCAACTGGATAATCATCATCAATTGGACAACATCATTTGGGAAATATCATCAGTTGGGTAACAACATCAACTGGATAACAAGAGGCATCAACATAATCCACTTGGTCATTTGGCATCACGATCACTGACTAGTTCTCCATGAATCCATATTAAAGAGGTTTTGTTCTTTTTATATTCGCATAGAAGATACTCTTTATTTATTTCATATTCACACATAATATATCTTATCTTCACACAAAATATATCTTATCTTCACACAAAAGATATTATATGATTTTTTCCATTCCTTTTATGTTCTCCCTTCTCTTGTAGTCATCTATCTCACCCATCCACTGGGGAGGACTACTACCATATCTTCACTCCTAGTCATCCCAGATGAACTAGAGAAGCTAAGATGCCAGCTTGGGAAAGACTAGACTCCCTTTCCATGATCCACACAGGATCATGACACAAACCTCAAGAGCCAACTAACCATTCCACATGGTTAAGTTTTGTGTTCCAGGATACTCAATCCTTGGCCAAAGGAGAGTATCTTCCCTCTTCCCCTTGTAGAAACATTCACACTCCTCTCTACGAGGGTGGTCACACCCCTCTCTACAAGGGTATTCTAGCATGTCCCCTAGAGTATCCAAAACTCAACATTTGGACAGAGGCCAACCTTGGCAAATTTCTCATTCCCCTTCTCTACAAAGGTCTCTTCCTTCTCTACAAAGGTATCTTCCTTTTCCTTCTCTATGAATGTCTACCTGTGGGATTTAGTATTCCTTATCTACGAAGGTCTCTTCTATAATATCCTGGGTGCCTTCTTGAGTTCAAATATTTCTTTCTTACTTACTTCATACTGGATCAACCTTCTCCCTCTACATCTATAAGAATGGCACTGGAGCAACTTGTAGTTACCTGCATCTCATCAACTATATCTGAGTATCCATCTTTCTCTTCATCTCGAACATTTATTTTTTGCATCTTTAGCAGCCTCCTGATCCTATATAAAAATTGGATACTGTCTGGTTCTTACTGATTGTTACCATATCATAAGTCCTTATCATGTTATTCTAAATTCTACAAGTCAAGGCATAAGTTATTTCTTCTGAGACTTGTAAACTTACTTACTCTTTCTGAGATATGTCACTTAGCCAATCAGTCAGTAACAATAAGCAGTAATCAAATAAAACTATATCATGATTTCTATCAGAGTAGTACACATATTTTCTTAAGAAAAACTTATTCAACCATGTACACATCTGAAACCCTAATCATGAATAAGACTTTTGAATTATTTTTCACTCTATCTATGAAATTACCAAATTTTCCATTACTTTCATAGCTAAACACATACTTTTGTCAGTATCATGAGTGATCATACCCGAAATAAATATTTTATCTCTTTCTTTATCCTCTTCTTTGATAAATCTACATAGACACTGAAATAAAACAAGGTTAATTAACATTCTCACAAAAATCTAATGTGTAATGATAAAGTATTAAAGTAAACAAGATACTAAAAATAAACATGAATACTTATCTTTTGCTTTTGTGTGGGGAGGCTCCACGGACTCCACCATTTGCTATCTTTCTTCAGATCAACTATCTTCAACTTAAAGTACATATTTATCAATTTCTACTAAAGCTTTCTTTGAGGGAGGAGATTCCTCTTCCTCTGCCACATGTGCTTGATGCTTTTTTTTCCCTTTTCCTTGAGGACAATCATAGGAAAAGTTTCCCAAATTTTGACAGTTGTAGCATCTGATCTTTGAAACATATATCTTCTTATCTGGAACTCTTATGAAGTTAGCTTATTTATTGTTCTTCCTGAAGGAACTTCTTCTATTCTTTTGAATTGTATGAGATTTCTCTTCGTCAACAATTAATCTCTTATGTTGGTCTGCAAGTCTAGATTCTTTGTGTGTGAAATCTTCCCATAACTTATCAAACTTGGGTAACTTGCTTCTTTCACACACTCCTTGTACAAAAGGAATCCAAAATGTTGGAAATCCATTTAGGGTTGTGGCTACAAGATCTTTGCCACTAATGACATCTCCAATAGTTGCAAGATGATCTCTAATATGAGAAACTCTCAGAAGATAGGATGAGACAGATTCTAATCTTTCCATCTTCATATTATGGAGCTAATTTCTTAAGACAAGATTCCAATTATTGTCTTTGCTTTCATATAACCTGTTGAGTTCTTCATGTTGATACTGAGAGGGGGGTGAATCAGTATCAAGTACAATTTAAAACCTTTTTCAATGTATACTTAAACCATTCAACTATATCCAATGAGAAATGAACAATAGTATAAGAGTTACA
>JZKD02S1672853.1:267270-281259 GCA_000966675.3 Picea glauca | reverse complement strand
TGTAACTGTACTTTCTCCTTCGAATTTTGTGTTGTTACTCCACTTGTTGTTACTCACTATTACTCTGCTGCAACTCGCTATAACTCTGCTGCAACTCACTATAACTATGTTGTAACTCTGCAACAACACTATGTTGTAACTGTACTTTCTCCTTCAAATTTTGTGTTCTTACTCCAAGGAGGCTACAATAAACAAGTTTGAGAAATGGTCTTAAGATATCATCCATAAATGTTATAAGTGTTGTCATAGTATTGTGTAATATAAATTGCATAAGGACTCACTCATGCAATCCATGTGTTTTTTTGAAAGTAATATTCCAAATTATTCTTTGTGTATATTGTCATATTGGTATCCTTACTTCTAATCCAACTTCATGATAACACATGCTTACAATATTTGGTTGATTAGTGCCTTGATTATTTGTAGGGGATATATATATTACAATATTACAATGTAATATGGCATTACCATATTACATTGTAATATGGAATACAATATGGTATACCATATTTCATGTAAAAAAAAAAAATTAAACCTAAATTCATCGTCGCAATATCGACACAAGTTCGTCGAAAATATTTTACTATTTTACCACAACCGTTTCTATAGCGACGAAACTTCATCGCCATTTGCCACGAATATTCGTCGCATATACAGCATGTGCATCATAAATTTGGTTTTGAGATATTGCACTCATCGATATTACCACGAATTTTCATCGCAAGTTGCGACGGAATTTCGTCGCACGTTTAGCAGCTGCATCGTAAGTTATTAGCTTGGCATAACTTTTCGTCCCAATTGCGACAAATTTTCGTCGTAATTGCCACATTTCTTCGTTGTTATTGCGACGATAGTTCGTCGTAATTGCGACGCTGCATAGCGTTAACCGATATTGAAGGTGATGACACGTGGAGAGCTAATTTTTTCGATGTTTCCATGCGGACTTGGATCGTGGAGATATCGACAAAATAATTCCGATGAAAAAAAATCTTGGCTTTCATGGAAATTGTGACGGATAAGTGTGGCAATATCAATGAAAAACCATCGCAAATTTGCTCATATGTACTAGTGTGTACAAGTTGGATGCAGGTCAGTGGTACAAGTTGATACAATTGTACAGTGGTATATCTCACAGTGATAGTGTGACAGTGGTTTCATCATTCTACTTATACTTCACGGAGGTTGGATGGGGCAAGGATAGGTGGTTGTAGCCACCTTCCGGTTGTAGATGGAAAACATAGGGGGTTGTAGCCTCCTTCTGGTTGTAGCTAGATAATTCAGGAGTTGGAGCTTTCCTCAGGTTGTAGCTTGAGAAAATAGGGGATTGGAGCCTCCTTCCAGTTGCAGCTAGAAAACAAAGGAAGTTGGTGCTTCCAATGAATGTAATTCTTCAAGACATATAAAAAAAATCATTCTGTGGTTTTCTCCCGCTTTGGGTTTCCACGTAAAACATTGGTGTACTATGTATGTGTATGATTGTTAATTTGTTCATTGCTTATTTACTCTACAGTTATTGGATGATAATGCTACATTGATATAACACCTGGATTATATGGTTAAAAAGGATTAAATTTCTCTATTATTGATTCACCCCCCCTCTCAGTAATCCAACACAAATATCCTACCCATGAGGTAATGCCTCCACAATTTTAAAGCATTCACTATGGAAACCAACTCTAGATCATGGGTCACATAATTGATTTCATGCTCATTCAATTTCCTAGATGCGTAGAAAATTACACATCCCTCTTGCATAAGGACTCCACCGAGTCCTTCCTTGCAGGCATCTATACACACGGGGAAGTCATTATCAGGGTCTGCAATCTTCAGCATGAGTGCATGGGTCAGAAGGTATTTCAGTTCCTGAAATATTTCTTTGCATTTTGATGTCCAAGTGAATTTAACCCCCTTTTTTCTGGAGGGCAGTGATTGAACAACCAATCTTGGAAAATCTTTTTATGAACCTTCTATAATATCTTGCTAAGTCAATATAGGATCTGATATCAGACACATCCTTTGGGGTAGAACACTCCATAATATATCTGATCTTTTCGGGGTCTATTGCCACCCCTTCTTTAGAAATAACATGGCCCAAGTAATGTACTTTCTTCTGGAAAAATTCACACTTGTTAATCTTAGCATAGAACTGATGCTCTCTTAGTACTTGAAGTACAAGTCTAAGATGTTATTCATGATCTTCTTTGTTATTGGAGTAGATTAATATATCATCAATGAAAACCAATACAAATTTGTCAAGGAATTTTTTGAGTACATTGTTCATCAAGCACATAAAAGTGGCAGGGCATTGGTTAGTCCAAATGGCACCACCACAAATTCATAGTGACCATACCTTGTCTTGAAGGATGTTTTGTAGATGTCTTCATCCTTGATTCGGACTTGATGGTATACATAACTCAATTCAATCTTTGAGAAAATGGAATCACCCCCTAATTGGTCGAACAAGTCATCGATTCTTGGTAAGGGGTACTTGTTCTTTATGGTTGTCTTATTGAGTTGTCTATCATCTATGCACAGTCAGAGCATGACATATTTCTTTTTCACAAAAAAGGTTGGTGCTTCCCATGGAGACACATTAGGCCAGATGTAGCCTTTTTCCATCATTTCCCTTAGTTGTAGCTTTATCTAAACCAACTTGGGTGTACTCATCCTATAGGGTGTCCTAGACATTGGCACTGCTCCTGGTGAAAGTTCTATTAAGAAGTCAATGTCTCTTCTCGGAGGTAGACCCGGTACCTCTTATGGAAACACATCTCCATACTCTCTTAATATGGAGTGGTCCTCTAGGTTTGGTTTTTCATCCTCAATAGATTCTAAAACCTGTATTGCATATAGAGGGCATCCCTTTCTGCAATAATTTTTCATTTAAAGGGATTATATTTGTCTCACTGAGACAGGTTTTTGAATCCCTTAAAGGGTCATGTTTCCCCCTTCTTCATTTACACATTCTAAAGTTGTATGGTAACAATCCAACTTATTTTTATAAGAATCCAACCAATCCATACCAATCCACAAGTCATAAGATCCTAGGGGAAGTATGTTAAGGGTCGCTTGGGTGGGAAATCCATCCATGATTAATTGGCAAGCTGGTATGACCTCTGTTACTTTCCTTCTGGTTCCAGTGACTAGTTGTACCAACCATGTATTAACATGTCTAGTTGGTTGCATTTTACACTTATAAATAGTCTGAGGGGACACATAACTCAAATTAGAACCAGTGTCAATTAAAATAGAAACTAGACAATTGTTGATCATACCTTCCATCTCCACCATTGAAGCTTGGTGGTCAGCTTTTTTATTATCCAAAGCCTCATAAATATGTGGCATGCTCCTGGCCACATCCTTGACTATGGTAGCTTCTTGGATGATGTATATTCTCCTACTGTTCTGTTGTCTATGTGGGAAATCCCTCAGTAGATGTTCTTCTCCACAACCCCAAAATTTCAAGGGTTCTCTCTTTGGGTTGTCAGTATTTCCTCAGGTTGATCCAAAAGGTTTATTCCCACTCTGGGAGGGGAAATTTTGTTGATACACACTTTGGGTAGGAAGGCTCATCCTTGAATCCTTCCTATAGTTCTTAAATCTTGAGGATTTAAAGCCCTTCTACTTGAACCCCAAACTACTCTTGTTCTTCCAGTCCTCGCGAGGTTCTGTTTGACACTCGAACTATTCATAACAATACCTTTCCTTCCAAATAATGTCTTCTAAGTTCTTTGGATCATCAAACTCAATCCTGTTCTGGTAGGTCTAAGGTAACCCACTGATAAATCATTGGACTTTTACCTTTTCATCTTGTATGTAGGGTACATACCTCAGCAGCTCAAGGAATTTTTTGATATATTCTTCTATGATGAGGTGTCTCAGCTTGAGTTCATAGAATTCCTTAGTCTTCCCATCGAAGTATTTCTCTGACAGATACTTCTTCTTGAAGTGTTTCTCAAATTGTTTCCATGATAAGTCCATTTCATGGATTCCTTTCACATTCTTAAGATCTTCCCACCAAATGGAAGCCTTTCCATTCATGTTGAAGATGGTTATTCGAGCCTTCAAGTTTTCAAAATAGTCATGAACTCTGAAGTACTTATTTAAGACAAGAAGCCAAGCTTCTTCCTCTTCCCCTTTTTCAATCTCTCCATTGAAAGAGGGTGGTTTGGATTTCTTGAACTCTTCAGGGTCATGACTTTTGGAATTCTTTCGCTTCTTTCCTTTATTCTGAGAATGTGAGCTATTTTTGCTACTAAAAGCTCCCTCAAAGTTGCCAGTTCCCTTTTCAGAGGACTCTCTCGATGAGCATCCCCTGTCTCCAGGTTGGGCTTTCCTCGAGGTACTTCTCCCTGTGCCTCCACTTATAGGACCACATTTTTGTATTTCAGGTAGACTTTGACTTCTCTCTGTAAGTTGTCGGTCCACATGATTGGTTGCAATTCCATGTTGCAGTTGCCTCTGTATATAGGATAAGCTCTGCAGAAAGATTGCATTGATTTGTGTTTGTTTTTATTCCTCCTTTATCAACCTTGCAAATCTGTAATTTGTCTACAAGTCTCCTTACATTTTCAGCTAGATTTGGAGGGGTCTCCACTGCCCTCCTCTCATCAGACTCTTCATCTCTATTGTGGGAGCCATCCCCCACTTCATGGTGCATCGCCATCCTTTATGCTTGTGGTTTTCCATGATTCACTCACTGCTGGAGTGCTGACAAAAAAATTATTGTTATCTAACATTATAGTACTTCATGAGAAACACATAGTTCTTTTTTCTTAAATACACACACAGAGTAGAAAGTTTTCATTCTTTTATTTTAGTAATAGTTTAACCAGATTCTTTATGAAAGAGGTAAGGTAGGGTGTTGTTGGCCCTTGACCAAGTTTTGAGATATATTGATCAAGTTTGACCTATTTTGGGACTTCGACAGCCTATCGAAGGAGGAGCGTGAGACAAAGCAGAGATCATGGGACCTTGGCCCCTTTTTGGGTCCTTTTTGGGTTTTGGGATCGTGTAACGGGCATGGGATGTCGGCCCATGGGTTTACCCATGCTTAGGCCCACTTTTGTAATGTATAAATAGATATCTAGGCGATGTAATGAGGATTCAGTTGTAAGTGTATGCTAAGTGCAAATGTGGTTTGTAAATGCTTTGTGCATGCTGTGAGAGACTTGCAGAGCTAAGTGAAAGTGGTTGTAACAAATTGTGGAAGGATTTGTGCTATAACTTGAGGAAGGAGGATCTAGCAGGGTGCGCAGATCTTCTGTCCTAGATGGAGTGGGATTTTGGTGGCTCTGTGATTGTAACTGATTGACTGAAGACAATAAAGAAGAAGAGTTGGTGGACGTAGCCCCAGGGTGGGGTGAACCACGTAAATAATGTGTTGTCCTACTTTGTGCTTTGTCTTGATGTGTTTATGTCTTCTCTTGCTAAGTGCTTTGATAGAGATAGATAAATCTGCTTATGCTTTGTGCTAATGATGTATATGAATGTTAGATATGACATATGTGAATTTGCTTAGTGCTTGAATCTACTAGATCTAATATATCTCTTATGCTAAGTGCTTAGACGTATTAGATCAGGGTGAATGTTGCGATGCTTTTTTTTATCTGCAGAGTAGATATTGGTTACATATTGATGAATTTTCGGTGCTAAGTGCCCTATTAAGTATTACAATAACATATATGTGCCCAGCTAAGGTTGCAGACATCTGAGTCCTGCAACCACCCCTTCCTCTACCTTGGGTGAGACTTCATTTACTTCGTAGGTGTTGCCAAAAGCACTGGTAGTTAGGGTTTTGTTGGTGTGTTGTTGTGGCATTGAACCCTGGGTCTGCCTTGTGCCAAAAAATGGTTATGTTGCCGAGACCTGAAATTTTGATTGCTGGGAACTGAGGAAGAAGAAGCTTTCTGCAAAGATTTGACCTGAAACTATGAAAGCTCTGTGCATAGATCTGTTGCTCTAGTGCGCAACATTTTACTTGACTTGAGGAGCTCTATGCCAAGAAAAGAGGTCGGAACTGAAGAAAAGAAGTCAGATCTGAAGAAAATCTCGGTGCTCTGATAAAGGTAAGAATACTGAAAATTTTTGGATCTGGAAGCTTTGTGCTCTATAAAAGTAAGATAAGTGGAAAAAAAAAATTCTAGAGTATGGATCTAGGTATGTTTGATAGAGTCTGTCCTAGCTTGAAAACTAGGGCACTAATAGATGAAAGAAGGTTTGATATGAATAGATCTTAAAGATATGGTATACCTATGCATAGAAATAATGTTTGGACTAACAAATGGATGCAGGATCCTAGAAATAATTTGTTGCAGGTTAGCTCCTATGATCCTAGCACGCAGTACAAGAGAAGTTGGGGATAATTTAAATGAAAGAGAGGATTAAACCTTGGTTACAATTGCAAAAAACTAGGACATCTTGCTAAGGAATTCCCTGGCAGAAGACCTAGTTGTCTTTGTTGTAAAGCTATGAACCATGAAGTGTTGGATTGCCCTAGAATGATTGTTAAAGTTGAAAGAATGAATCTGAATCAAGAAAACCCTAAGGCAGATCCAGAAACTAAGGATATGAATGAACCCCAGAAAGAATCAGAGAAAGTATTGCTACAGATGAAAGAAACCCTAAATGACCACCGACATGTTAGATTGTCAGAGATATTCAAAGAAAAAGAATGCATTGAAGCAAGAACAGGAGACTTCGACATTGACTGTGTTCTAGATGAGGAAACACAGGTGAATGTTATGACAGAATGAACTTGGGAACTTTTAGGGAATCCTACTATGATTCCATCACTGGGAGGAATAGGATTATTCATAGGAAAGCTGGTGAACCTATGTGGAAAGCTCGCTCAGATACCTATGAGTGCCAATGGAACCTCGGCAGAGGAATATTTTGAGATTATTAAATTTATTGAGAACAGCGCCCCATTTACCATGTTACTAGGAAAACCTTGGATTGACAGAGATCAAGCTAGATGAAAGGAGGAAGAAGAAGTTTTGGAGCAGAAGAAGCAAGAGTTAAAAGATTTTATGACTAGAAGGATCGCACACTTGATTGAAGAATAGGAGAATAGATCGAAGCTATTTAATACCAGAGACCCGAATGTCTAATTTGCAAGAACATTAGAAGACCCTCAGAAGACTGAAGTACCTACCCCAGATAAAGAAGAAGTATTACCCTTGAATCCTAGGAAAGAATCTCAACAACGCGCAGTGACTATGTTCAAAGAAGATAAGAATCGGAATGGAAAGAGGAATACCAAGACAAAGCTCACTGGAAGGAAGGCTAAAAAGCTAAGTAAGAAGAGAGCTAAGATAGAAAAGTTGTAGAAGGTTCCAGAGGGAACTTCGCAGAAGGAAAATTTGAAGAATTGAAGCTTGGCTACGATATCAGAATAGCGACACATGGCACTTCATCGTGGCGAAGAAATATAGTCGTTGGGGATATTATAACCGTTCGACTGATGCTCTGAACGGGTTGAAAGGAATTTATGGTTCGCCACCAGACCATTGGACCGCACCATAACAGGAAGAACAAAGTTAATGAAGGCTCCATACCCATTGCAAGAGATCTGTTGCCGAGTTACCTATTTATCCTGTCGTGCCATGCACCGAGAACACTTTTTCTAACCGAGAGTTTGAGCCCGTAGACTAAATTGATTTTGCACAGTGATCATCGCATTGTTGTTGTCTATTCCATTGTAGTGTCTAAATTTAATCTTGAACCTGATCTAGTTAATATCAAGCGCGTATGTTCGAGGATCTCACCACAGTCAAAGAATCAATGACAGAAGTACTCCTCGACCTAATGACTAAAAGAGTCATGTCGAAGAGAGGATTATCTATAGGGGTCCAAGCTTCATCCACAAGAACAGTTCAAGCATCCCTGTCAACTTCTTATGGAGTCGGACCATCCCGGTCATCAGATGAAAAGCGAACCAAGCATAGGGATGACCTAGCGAATGTAAATCTCATTTCGACCATCTTACCTACCTATATACCACCTTTGAGCAGCACAATAAATCAAGACAGTGTGCCCAGAGATTTTGAATACACCTTGGTTACGGTGTACCTCCCGAAAGGGATATGTGCAGTTCGATCAGACCAGAATAAGATCGTAGCACTGAAATTTATTGACTTCAACCTCGGCGACCGAAAGGTATATAACATTCTCACCCCACATAAGTACCTGACCAGAACAAAGGGGAAGAATTTGAAGATAATCCCTCAGTCGTGGACCCATAACATCGCATAGTCCACCCTATTGAACATCATGAAGATCCCACACTTCAGAAGACACTAGGAAGTCAATGCATGTGTCAAGCTGCTGCTTTATTTTTACCATGGCGGTTATTTGTGGTTAAATCGTCGTATCACAGTGGATCCGATGTTGATCAATCGGATCACAGGATTGAGTATGCAAGGACCTTATCCACAGGAGTTTTACCCAGGAAAAACCATGGATTGCGCTCTAGCACAAAGGATCAAGGACACCTATGGAGATGTCGAGAAGGGTACACAAGGCTACAAGGTATCTTCTATCCAGAGTGGCGTAGTGTGCCTCGCCTGTCAATTGATTGTAGGGAAGTTAGCAAGAAATAATTGACCTACCCAAGTCACTGGATTCGTAGTTGACCTCATAGAGAAGTGCGTGGAAGGCCTACAGATGAACTGGGCAAATTACATGGTGAACCAGTTGGAACTTGACTGCAGATAAGCGCAAGATCAAGGTTACGAATTCCATTTTAGTTGGCTTTTAATCCTGATCGCATTCATCGCCTGGGAGATGTCGGAAGGCGCTGCCTTCCCCAACATCGAGCCATTTGATCCATTGGCCGCGAAGTTCAGTACACTTTAGTATTCAAGTGATATGAATAAACAATGGCATTCAAATGATGTTTTTTATACCTACTACAATCAACTGAAGATAGCCATCCAGTCTGAGCCTCGCATGACTCTGAACACTCTACATCAGTTTCGGCCTTTGATGAAGTTCAACGCAGACCAACATTTCATTTATATTACAGTGAGTTGTTATCGAACTAATCGGTAGGTGTGGACACTAACTGATCTCCCTAGATCCACCTAGATCTAGAACAAAACACACCAGAACATGACGCTTTCCTTAAGTTTTAAATATTGAATTTACTAACTAAAGAGGGATAGGTGGCATACCGTTTAAACGTCACTTCCTCTCACCATCGCCATCCTAGATCCGTTCCAACATTCATACAATGATGATCTTGAAAAAGAACGCAACCAACCAAAGTGATAGAAATAGCATAAACTCAATATAAACCTATGTATGTGATAAAGGAATCATACAATAAAACACAACAAGCTTTATAGGAAAGAATCATATTACTGTATCATATTAAATGTCGAAGAGAGATTACAACCATGGCCTTGATGTCATAAGGTCCCTTCCAACTGTCCTTCGTTCCCCACACACTTCTTGCTCCAAGGATTCTGAGAGCATGGATCCGATAGCTACTCACAATCTATCTTGACAAAGCAAATCTCAAAGCCACTCTAACCAAGCTAATAATTCCAAGCCAACCAAAGCTAACAAGATCAAGAACCCCTTCTCCATGAGAGTTCCTCTCCTTTTATAAGTTGAAGAGGATAAGGTGAGGAGGTTAGGATGATCCCACTAAATCATGAAAGCAAGTAAGATCCACACCATTCGGATGCCACCTCACCATGGAAGTTTCTCCTTCTAGAAGATTCGAGAAAATGCTCGGTTTTCCCACGTGTAGGCATTCTCGCACCCTGCCTATAGAGAAGCATGCGAATAGTTCACACCTTAAGTGTGGGCAGCCTGCGAACTTCCTTTTTAATAGGATTTTTACAAAGGAAAATGCAACTTCTTTTCTCAGGAAAAGTTCTTCTCTCTTCATTCTTCAGGAACTCAGGCCACTGACCCTTCTGAAGGAAACAGATAGGTTTACATCATTAACAATCATAGGGATGACGAAAATAATGTGTAACTGAGAGCCCCCCAAAGTATGAAGTTAGAACAGAGTGATAGCTGAAATACTTTGTTGAGTGTGTGTAGGGAACAAGGAACAGTTGGTCGGAAACCTACCACCAAACAAGGAAATACAGTACAATAATATATCATCACTGAGGTAGGCATTCCCATACTCAGAATACAAATGACTCAAAGCATAAATTCTGACATGTGAAGATCCATGTCGAGTAAGACAAGTCATGGCCACCAAACATACACTGTGGATCCATGCCGATATGACTCAAATCTGAACATAGCCACCAAAAATACACTGTGGATCTATGTGTTAAAGACTCAAATTTGAACATGGCCACCAGACATACAATGTGGATCTATGCAACAGTACACTGAATATACTCCAACACCACCTGAATCTGTCAGAAAAGATTCAGGGTCTTCATCTCCACCACTCTATAGTACGAATCTAACCATGTGATTACATGTGTCAAAGTCGAACATGGTAGAAACCACTTGATTACAGGTCATTAGTGTATACCATTAACAAGTGCGAGGGAAATCACCATTAATGTCAATGACTCCCAAGGTACGCTAGTACAATCCAACGAATGTGAATAAATGAGTTGAAGTCGAACACTCGGCGGAATCTTTCGATCAGGGGTCAATAATGAAAACCCATTGTTGAAAGCGAGGAAACCTGCCACTGAGGCATGCAAGTTCCAAGGTACCAATTAGTTTCTAAGTCTAATTCCTGGATAATGAGTTGAAGTCAACAGAAAAAGACTTGTCATAGGAGGGCCTTAATGTATCCCACATCAATGACACGAAACAAGTAACAAGATTTGATGTAGATCAGAGTAACAAGTGATTCAGGACTGACTCAGGGATGGTCGATGCAATAGAAGGCTTAAGGACTGCAGAAATGGCTGACGCAATAGAAGGCTTTCCGGGTTGAACTTCTCTTTGAACATATTGATGACACGACAACTGTCTTGGAAACACTGACTCAACAACAAGGATCACAGACCGATTTGTAATCTTATAAGGGAGTATGATCAGGATACAAGTGGATTTTCCAACCTAGACACAAAGCAAGTGAAAGGGTGTCATGTTCAAAAGTGACTCTTCCACAGAATACAGGTTTAGACACAATTCTTTCCCAATTTTTCCCCCATCATTTCTGGCGAGTACCTCTTTATTTTTACGCAAGCTTGAGGAGGATAACATATGCTTGTAAATTTAAGCTCATCCTTCGGATGAGTCCCTTGGAGTATGTTTAACGAACCCTAGGAAGGACTGGTTCGGTCCCATATGGGCCTTTCAATGTTTGTTTTATGAGTCCAAAGAAAGAAAACTCAGGGGTTTTTCATGTTTAGAGAGTCTGAAAAACACTTAAAGAGAACTCTCTCAGTTCCTTTTTCGTAAAGTAGTTCGATGAGACCGAAAAATAGATAAACTATCACTCAACAGACATTTTCTTCAAATACTTTATCGAGCGTGAAAATAACAAGGTCGCTCGGCAATCTTTTCATGTTTAGAGAGTCTAAAAAGAGCTTAAAGGGAACTCCAGGGGGTTCCTTTTTCGTATAACCTTTACGAGTCCGAAAAAGTGACAAAAGTATACTCGGTTACATTCTCATTGATTTACGAGCACGAGAAAGAACAAAGACTAAGCTCGGTAACTTATTCTCATGTATTAACGAGCATGAGAAAGAACAAGGACTAAGCTCGGGATTGTTTTCATTTTTATGCAAGCTTAAAAACTAAACAAAACTATGCTTGGACCTGGTTTCATTTTTACACAAGCTTGAACCAGAGGAAACTATTCTTGCGACTTCCCAACGCATAACACAGGGATGGTTGGTACTTAGCCCCCAACTTAAGAAACTAGCAGCTTTACTTCAGCATGAAGTCCAGAGGCTGTAAGCAAATGCCCCCCAAGCTTCGTTTCATCCAAATGCAAAGGAGAATGAAATGAAGCTTCAAATACTAGATGAAGGACTTGACTCAAATAGAGAGGGGGAAAACTATTTCATTTTTTAACGAGCTTGACATAGAAACAAGAACTATGCTCGTAACCTCTGTTTCATTTTTAACGAGGTTGCCATAGAGACAAAACAAACTATCCTCATAAGTGATTTCATTTTTTTACGAGCTTGAAATCAAAAAAATCATGCTCAAAGACCTCTGTTCTTGATCATGGATTCCAAGAGGACAATGCTCTGGAAGGAGACCATGTCAAGGGAAAAAACTTGGTCATGGCTTCCAAAAGGTCTTCACTGGAAGGAAGAAATACACTCTGGAAGGACACCATGTCGAGGGTCGTGACAGGAGTAAAGAGATCAGGCTCTAACAACCCTAACGAAGAGATCACCATGTCAACTACTAGATCTAAGTCAGCAGAAGTTGAAGCCATGGGTGACAATGCCACATAATTGACCTGTGGCGGGGGAGATACCATCTACATATAAGAACCATTCAGGGAGGCAATCCAGTTAGGGTCAATGAATGAAAGTTGATCAACAGTCACAACTCGTCCATCGTGAGGGAAACATATCACACAAAAAAGAGTAGACGTGATAGATTTCATGGCATAGACATAATCGCGCCCAAGGAGTAAAGCAAAATCCAAGGGGTCTTGGACTACCATGACATCAATGAAGACAGTTTTCCCTCCCAAAGTTATAGAAAACTGAGGAAGGGTCCCTAAAGGTTGACTAGTTCTTCTGTTAAAAGCTAACAGATTCTGCGTAACCAGCGCAAGTGGAGGACAACCCAAAGCTTGCCAAGCAAAAGAGGACAAACTACTAACAGACGAACCGTCATCTATCAACGTTTGGGGAACATCCCAACCACAAACCTGTACTATAATCTAGAAAGGAATGTAAGAGGGAAGACAAGGTCCAGTTAGCACACCTCAATCAAAACGGATGGCCTCATTACTTGGAGGGGGTCCTACGAGAGAAGGAGGAATAGCCCCCGGCGTGGTAGATTCTGTATCAACAAGAAAAACATGGGCAGTATTAGGTTTACTCTCAAGCGGGAGAGTAGGATCCACCGATGATGAGATCAGATCGACCACTTGGGTTTCATTCTCCAAGGGGGGAATGGGGTTGACAGGTGGAAACGGATCGACCACTTGGGTAATACTCTCTAACGGGAGAGTGGGATCGACCGATGGTGGGATTGGCTCGACCACTTTGTCAACTGGTTCAATTAAGGATGTGACCAGATTGACCACTTGATCAACCGGACTGACCGACAGAGGAACCGTATTGATCATTCCATCAACTACAGGGGGGTTGAGAGAAATCTTGCGATAAGCAGCTGGAAGTTGATTCTATGAAATAGTCATGTCTTCTAGTAATCTTGAGGCTTCTTCCATATGAGGGCAAAGGTGAGTTAGATGACTCCCTTTGCATAACATACACGGGAACTTGGCTTGACTTTTCTTCTTCCCAACTATATCCTGACTAATCAATGGTAAGTCATCAGCATGTTGTTCAGAGGCTAATGACATGGGTTGGCGAGGATGTGTAGACCATGCTTCTATAACCTTGGGTAGACCAGAGAAATCCTTAAGAATATGGCTACCCTTACAAAGCCTGCAAGGGTACTTGGGCTTACGGGTTTTTTGGGTGATCTTGACATCATCAAAACTCCCAGCACGATCAATAGTAACTGGTTTTTTTCCAACATGTTTTACAGTGGTTGGAGGTTTTGACCCTCGCTTATCTTTCTTCTTCTTAATCTTCCTTTTCTTCTTCTTCTTATTCACCGGGTTACTAGCTTCAGAACTTTCACCCGACGAAGAAGATGAAACGGAAGGCAACATTGCAAGCGAAGAAGGAGAAGAAGACCTTGCTGGTGAGGAAGGTGAAGGATCAACATGAGGTTGATGTTCTTGGGGGGAAGTGCTTGTGACTGAAGCACTAACTGCATTCGGGATTACTTGAGTGGAAAACAACCATACCGGTAATCCAATAGTGAGACCTGGAAGGCTCAAAGTAGCGATGT
>JZKD02S1672853.1:227604-266524 GCA_000966675.3 Picea glauca | reverse complement strand
GTTGTTGTTACTCAAAAGGAAGATGGCGTGGACAATATGGTGTTTTGACCGACTCGAAAATTATGCAAAGATATGAAGATGCAATCTTTTCATTTCGATGAAAGCTATGCTATGATAAGGAGAAAACATTTATCATTCCCATATGCAAGATGTCCCAAAATATATTAAACTCATCAATATAAAGATTCTCAAGAAATGAGAAAAAAGGTACTGTACACCAATGCACGATTCATGGGCCCCCCCGGCCATGAGGGGGAAAATTTTTCATAATTTAAGATCAAAAATGCCAAGAATCATGCAATTTCTCTACTTCAAATGCAAGGATGCCCCCAATCTAATATAAAGCAAGAAATTAAATCTTTTTGTTTCAAAAATTTCACTAAAAGCAATAATGAACTTTCTTAAAACAAAGAAACCCAAACTAAAAGTTTTCTTTTAAAACGAACTATTCAGAAGAAATTTGATCTTTCCCCAAACAATTTTAAAGAAAACACATTCTTTGTAATTGAAAGACACTCAAAGCAAGAGACTAATCCTTCAAAACCAAACAAAGCAAAGATGGATAAAAGCAACTCAAAGAATGTCAAGCAGATTGTAAACAGATCAATATAGGCTCCAAAAGTTCAATCCAGCTGATCAAAGCAAAACTGGGCATCAAAAAGACTTGAACCAAAAATTTTGCAAGTGGGTTCGTAGGCTGACAGTGTATTGCAGTGCGAGAATTAGAGATTCTCGTAGGATGAATGAAGGTTGACTGTGAAGGGTTCACACTGAACTTAACTGCAGGGTGCGAACTAAGGTAATTCTCGCAGGCCACTAAAGGATACAGTGCGAGAATGCCTGTAAACAAGCAAAATTTGGAAAAATGGATAAAATTTTGAGGGAACTTTCAGATCCAGAGAGTCTGGATGGATGTCTCACAGACTCAGAAACTAGAAAACAAGCAATCAAAGGAAGGGAAACTAGACTAACTAGGAAACAATCAGTTCCCCAATGGAGTCACCAATTTTGTTATCGGACTAATCGGTAGGTGCAGACACTAACTGATCTCCCTAGATCCACCTAGATCTAGAACAAAACACACCAGAACATGACGCTTTCCTTAAGTTTTAAATATTGAATTTACTAACTAAAGAGGAATAGGTGACATACCGTTTAAACGTCACTTCCTCTCACCATCACCATCCTAGCTCCGTTCCAACGTTCATACAATGATGATCCTACAAAAGAACACAACCAACCAAAGTGATAGCAATAGCATAAACTCAATATAAACCTATGTATGTGATCAAGGAATCATACAATAAAACACAACAAGCTTTATAGGAAAGAATCATATTACTATATCATATTAAATGTGGAAGAGAGATTACAACCATGGCCTTGATGTCGTAAGGTCCCTTCCAACTGTCCTTCATTCCCCACACACTTCTTGCTCCAAGGATTCTGAGAGCATGGATCTTATAGCTACTCACAATCTATCTTGACAAAGCAAATCTCAAAGCCACTCTAACCAAGCTAATAATTCCAAGCCAACCAAATCTAACAAGCTCAAGAACCCCTTCTCCATGAGAGTTCCTCTCCTTTTATAAGTTGAAGAGGATAACATGAGGAGGTTAGGATGATCCCACTAAATCATGAAAGCGAGTAAGATCCACACCATTCGGATGCCACCTCACCATGGACGTTTCTCCTTCTAGAAGATTTGAGAAAACGCTCATTTTTCCCACGTGTAGGCATTCTCGCACCCTTCCTATAGAAAAGTATGTGAACAGTTCGCACCCTAAGTGTGGGAATCCTGCGAGAATCAAGAATTCTCGCACCCTAATACATAGGCAGCCTGCGAACTTCCTTTTTAATAGGATTTTTACAAAGGAAAATGCAACTTCTTTTCTCAGGAAAAGTTCTTCTCTCTTCATTCTTCAAGAACTCAGGCCACTGACCCTTCTGAAGGAAACAGATAGGTTTACATCATTAACGATCATATGGATGACGAAAATAATGTGTAACACATGTGCAGAAGGACATAAGAAACAAATTCAAACTTACTACAAGATGACGGATGAGGACCTGGAGGAGATCAATAAGGATTGGTCGGTGGACCTCCTTATTCCAGCAAACCTTGTGGAGATATCTAACATAGACAGCCCAGAAACATTGCATGATACACCCAGACCCATCAAGACAAAGAAGACTGAAGAAGCCCAAGATGTAAGCAGTGCCTCAATTAAGACTGCTTCCATATCGCTAGAGCAAGGGGGTGATAGCAAAGAGGTAGATGGAACATAAGCTGAACAAAATAAAGGTGAGGTAACACCTCATAGAGATGAGGAGGACCCCTCAAAGAAGAGGAAGGTTTCACCTATGAAACCTTCTTCCCAAAATAAATCGAAAGCCTCCATGACCAAGTTGCAGACTATCCTCACCCCTGATGATTTTGATTTTATCATAGCATCCCTTAACGATGCTTCACTCGAAATAGAAGAAAAGAAAGAAGCTAAGCAGGAGGAGATGTACAACAAAATTGAGGTTGAGCTCCAAGGGGTATAGTAGGACTTGCAATCCAATCATCTAGTCTCCACTGTGCCTCTGTCATCGGGAACACCAGAACTAGGAGATGAACTAGCTCAACTCCACCAGCTAGCTGATACAGTCGAAGCTCGCCTTGGACGAGCACAAGAGGAAATAGAACAAGCCACCTAGTCTTTGACACAAGTACAGGGAGTACTTTTAGAACAATGCCAAGCTACAGAATAGGAAAAGATTCTCCTCCAAGCAAAGTTCTATGAAGAAAAGGCACAACTGTAGTAAGGAAAGGAATAGTTGCTCGTCGAGCAACTTGAAGTGAAGGAAGTAGTCAACAGAGAACTTCACTCTATGAAAGTCGTTGAAATCAAGGCAAAGGATCAAGTCATGAAGCAGGTAGAGTAGCTCGCAGAAGTGATCCAGCAGCTACAGTAATGCATAACAGACTTGGAGCTATGCACTGTACCCAAAACCCCACAAGATGTAAGGGACCAAAGAGAAGCAACTGCTCGCAACACAATTGAGAGACTAAAAGATATTTCCATGGAATTCAAGCAGTTGAGTAACCGCAGCACCCAAATGTATGAGAAACTCACCGAGAATTTGGAATTGTAGGCACTAGAGTCGCAGCTCTAGGAAGTGAAGCAGCACGCAGGGACACTACAGGCGCAGTTGAAGGCCATGTCGGTTGTAGAAAGAATGAAACGATCTCAAGAACAATACACCGCTCAGAAGCAAATCCATATGATTCAGAGCAAAGCTATGGAAGTAACTCAACGGCTCCAACCTATACAATATAAGGCTTACCAATTTTTCACAGAGGTTGAAAGCTGAGGAGCAGAGCTAAAGCAGGTTGTCACCACAGCAGAAAAATGCCTAGAGGGATCAGTCAACGAAGCAGTCATACAGGAGTTCGTTGAGTAAGAGGTCGTAGCACAGCAGCAAGTCCAAGAAACTCAAGCTAAGCTGGAGGATTTCAAAGTGAAACTACCCAGACCAGAGTGACTCGGGACGAGTCACAGGTGAGTGTTAGGGGCCTGGCACTTGACCAAGTTTTGAGAGATATTGATCAAGTTTGACCTATTTTGGGACTTTGATAGCCTATCAAAGGAGTAGCGCAAGACGAAGCAGAGATCATGGGATCTCGGCCCCTTTTTGGGTCCTTTTTGGGTTTTCGGATTGTGTAACAGGCATGGGATGTCAGCCCATGGGTTTACCCATGCTTAGGCCCACTTTTGTAATGTATAAATAGATATCTAGGTGATGTAATGAGGAGTCAGTTGTAACTGTATGCTAAGTGAAAATGTGGTTTGTAAATGCTTTGTGCATGCTGTGCAAGACTTGCAGAGCTAAGTGCAAGTGGTTGTAATAAACGGTGGAAGGATTTGTGCTATAACGCGAGGAAGGAGGATCTAGTGGGGTGCGCAGATATCCTATCCTAGATGGAGTAGGATTTTGGTGGCTCTGTGCTTGTAACTGATTGACCGAAGAAAATAAAGAAGAAGAGTTGGTGGATGTATCCCCAGGGTGGGGTGAACCACGTAAATACTATGTTGTCCTACTTTGTGCTTTGTCTTGATGTGTTTATGTCTTCTCTTGCTAAGTTCTTTGATAGAGATAGATAAATCTTCTTATTCTTTGTGCTAATGATGTATATGAATGTTAGATATGACCTATGTAAATGTGCTTAGTGCTTGAATCTGCTAGATCTAATATATCTCTTATGCTAAGTGCTTAGATGTATTAGATCAGGGTGAATGTTGCGATGCTTTGTTTTATCTGCAGAGTAGATATTGGTTACATATTGATGAATTGTCGGTGCTAAGTGACCTATTAAGTATTACAATCACAGATCTGTGTCCTAGATAAGGTTGCAGACATTTGAGTCCTGCAACCACCCCTACCTCTACCTCAAGTGAGACTTCATCTTCTTTACAAGTGTTGTTGAAAATGCCGATAGTTAGGGTTTTGTTGGTGTGTTGTTGTAGCGTTGAACCCTAGGTCTGCCCCTATGCCAATAGGCGTCAACCTTAATATTTTCTTTAAACATGGTTTTTAAGTGACTAGTCCATGAGCCCAAGCTGTCCAAGTGTTGTAACCATTCTCTGATACCAATTTGTAACACACCTAGTGTGGGGCGTCAAAATTATGTTCTTCTTAAGAAAATAAAAACCCCCATTCGGGGTTTCTATTCCTTTCTTCTCTTACATAGCTTTCCACCCACAGTCTCCATGCTCCAAACCGAGCTCAAAGCTAACAAATATCCTCTCCCAAGTTCTTTGGGTTCTTCATCCATCTATACTCGCATATGACCGTGGGCTATGCCCAGACGCCATGACAACAGGAGCCAAGACAACCACCACATGAATCATCTGGAGTGGAAAATCCCTGAAGTTCACAATCTGATGTCGTGTGGCCTCAGAGATTTTGACAGCCCTGATTCACTTCAGGACTTCAATGTTTGGGAGTTTCAAATGCTCCAAAGTCTTTTCTCCCCAAAGTACTCCGTACCTAGATTTATATATTGAGCGCCACATGTCCCTCGTAATCGACGGCTGTGATATACTTCGGGACTTTGACATTCGGGAGTTTCAAACAATCCAACGCATTTTTCCTCCTAACTACTCTGTACCCAGAGTTACAGATTAAGCACCATGCATCCTTCATGATCGATGACTGTCATCTACTTCAGGACTTCGACGTTTGGGAGTTTCGAACACTCCAACTCATTTTTCCTCTGAAATACTATGTACCCAGAGTTACAGATCGAGCGCCACACGTCCCCTTCCAACGGACGGTTCCGATGGAATTTGGCACTTCGGGACTTCACTCCCCATGTCCCTCTGGATTACTCTTCTCTGGAGTTAACGATTTACTACCACGTGCCTTCCTATTCCAACGACTAGGATCTACTCCGGCACTTCGCCACTTCGGGGATTTTTCGAAGCACCTCAACTTTTTCGGAGTCCCAAAGTCCCAGATTCCTGGAATTCTAGTCATTTCACCAACCACATGGGTGAGGTATGCATGTGCCAGGGGCTCACATGTAGTTGGTTCAGGGGTGACAAGTGCCCTCGTCTAGGATGACTTGTATCACGTTCAAAAGGGGCTATAGGGTAAGTGATGTGCATGAATCCAAGTGGTACGTGGCTCGTCAAGCTTAAATCCACGTCACCATGGATGGCGTCACTGAGCCTCGTCGCTCCGATCTGGTCATATTTCAACCTCCCTCAAGTTTCCATGGTCATGATCTGGCCAATACCGATTTGTTCACAGATCAACGGTTCACAGTGATTATGGGGCCCCAATGTGCTCGCTCTTTATCAAAGAGATCAATCTATGCAATCTGAAAAGTGCTCACCTGCCTCAGTCTAATCTTGGTCGTTGATCCTCCATGCCGATGATATCAACAACATTGGTTGATTGTGGTCTGTGAACTAGAATGTCCACTAATTTCACCTTTGCGCTCCGCAATGATTCTGAACCATCGATCTATGTTCACGGATCGACGATCCATAGTCATTGCGGGGCCCAATCTCCGCAATGATTCCGAACCATCGATCTATGTTCACGGATCGACGATCCATAGTCATTGCGGGGCCCAATCTCCGCAATATGGGAAGTGCTCGCCTGAATCTGTCTAATCATGGTCGTTGATATTCCACCCCAACGAGATCAACAACATTGCTTGATTGCGGGCTATGAACTAGCATGTTCGCTAATTTCACCTTCGCGCTCTGCAATGATTCCCAACCATCGATCTAATTAAGCAGTTGGTGTTTGATTCGTTAACTCCAGTGGGTCTTTGAGTCGATCTGATGACTGAGATAGGTTTTACTCCCAATGAATGACTTGTATTCATCTCCTCTGTCAGATTCTTGATTCATCTACAACTCTTGTTACTCATGGAGTTTGGGTAGCTTTGATTATTGTGAAGTTTGACATCCCAGGACCTCGAACTAATGAAAATCTGAAACCATTGTGAGATATCTCCTTTCAGTCTTAGCATAGGGTTCCTAGACCCAAGTCACATGGAACTCAGATGATTCTCGGGTTATGATCTCTAATCTTAGCCAAGTTTTGGTTAAGGTCATGGGTGCGATTTCAAGGTCTCTCAAGATGTTGGTTTGAAGGAAACACCTTCCTAATTCACAGAACTTTAAGTTTTGAAATAAGGCAAGGTAAATTGTGAGGTTACCGAGATGGTAGCAGTGCCAGGAGGCTTTCTCTGAATCTAGAGATGTGAGGTAGCTCCCTGGGGAAGACACCTTCGATATTTAAACTCGAGCAAGTAGAAAAAGTAGAAGCATAAGTTCTGAAGGAATCCAACGTATACACATAAATTAACCATTTCAATGCAGAAACCATTTATAGATATCGTGTGGCCCGAATTCCCAGTTCATGGTAAGGTCTCGAAGCCTTACAGATGGGTGGTGTATCCCATCCCCCCATTAACTCTTGAGGAGGTATTCCCACCTACCAACCTGACTGACATTCATTCCTGGGTCAGAGGTTTGTTCTGATATTGAGCAATTAAATCCAACAAAGTACTGGTTTGGTGGAGGTTAACGCAACCATTCCTGGTCCCCTCCACCATCTCTTTCATAACATTCATTGTCTCTTTTAGCACATCCCCTTTCTAGCAGTCATGCAACACTTATCCATTTTCTATTAAAATAACAGAATTTGCATTCATCGACCTTTTATACAAAGGTTCATCAAATAAAAAATTAACACATTTGAGTTTGCCATAGTTTCTTGGCCAATATAGTTATATTTACAAACTGGGGGAAAAAGGGTGTTACATGTCGCTATTATAGAGAAACATGTTGAACTGAAAACTGTCAAGATGATCCAGTTGGAATTTGGAACAAGTGGGTGGCCTCCAATATCCACCTGGATCATGCACTCTCATGTTGACTAAGTCATTTACTTTATAAAAAGGGGCATGTCAAAAAGAACAATGAGAAAATGTTTTCCCATGGTAGCCTTGTAAGGTAGAGAAATAGCCATGAATATAAGTATTGAATTATGATTGCATATTTATTTTTAAATACATGCTTATATTGTGGAGTTGAGAACTTTCGTTAATAAGATAATTGCTACATGATAATAGCCATAACATGTATTTTGTCTTGATGGTTTTTATAGGGATAGTTGAAAAATGAAGACATGAATTGAGTATTTGGAAAGAAGAACACCAAGGATGGTGTATTTCAAAGGCAAAAACGATGCAATACCACCTACAACCAAAGAGTATATTGGCAACAAGAAGGACACAATTCTTAGGAACAAAGACATGGTACAAGTAAAGGTCTAGTGGAGCTCAAGGATGTAATGTGGAAGGAATACCCACATTGGGTTTAAAACTTTGATGTAAAAATTGTATATATGTGTACACCTATATGGCGATGTGCATTGAAGACAGTGAAAAAATATTGGGGAGGGGAATGTAACACACTAATTTTGATCCCCATATATGTAATGTAATGTAATGTAATGTAAATATGTGAATTAGGCCATGAGCTAAATAGTATGGTCGAGGGCCAAGTAATGTAAATAATGTACATTAAATTTATTAATGAAAAAATATCAATGGTTGTGAGAGAACAGGGACTAAAATTATGGGGGGATATGACTCCATGAGAGAGGAATGAGAGGGGCATAAGGGGGGGGATATTGGAAATAACATATCTTATTGTAACAGAATATTGGTGTCCAAGTATATAGCCCCCCATATTTGTATCTGAGTATATAATGCACCGAGGACAATGAAAAAATAAGGGAGAGGGGATGTAATAACTCCAGTTTGACCCTAGTTCTAAATGTATATGTACATTTGTTTTATATAGATTGGTGAGTTGATATGTTTTTTGGGTTCGAGTGCATGTTTATGTATGTTTTGGGCTAGAGTTCATGTGTGATATTAGGTTGGAGAGCTTTTATGCTAAAAGGTCAGTGAGCCTAGAATTGTGCATTGTAATAACACTCATATATATCAATAAAATGCATCACAGTTTCATACCAAGTCAGATAAAAGAGTGTGGAGGGCTAGGATTCCATGAGAGGGGAAGGGGGATAAGGGATTAAGGAAAGGGGATAAGACAAATATATTAAATTAATCCTAAATCCTAATCCTAAATAGTATGTCATGAGTTTATCCTAAGTTCTTAAGTGATGGGATGAGTTCCCGAGTGGTGGGAGAGTGGTTCTTTGACGGTCACTTGTAAAAAAGGAAGCATGCATATATAAATTTTTGGATTAGTGAGAAATACATTCATTCCAATAATTCTGATCATTGTGCTTTGACATTTTGGTTTGGGTATGTTGGGTGTGAGATTAGGGAAGCCATTGTAACCATGTTTCTTGTGAACCTTATGAATCCTACTTGATTATGTTGCCAATTCTTCTTGTGTTTCCTTGGGGAAGGCTAGAGCTCTGGAGGGGGAATTGGGTGGGTAGGATTTCCCAATGTGTGAGGTTTGCAGGGTGCCTGAAGAATCCATTATTACAGTTGGAGTTCCTGGATCCATAGCTCTGAGACTTCCTAGCCAAACTGTGCTTGAGCCCTCAAAATGGCCCTGGAAGTACAAAAATATGTACAAAGATGAAAACTAACAAAATAGGTCAGTTGGACTAGATGGGTGACCATCAATATCCACCTGGATGTTGTGTAGGGCTTCAAGACAGCCTCAAAAGTGAAGAACCCATAATTCCAAAGAAGTGTCCCCATTACAGAGAAACATGTTGAACTAAAAACTATCAAGATGAGCCAGTTGGAATTTGGAACATGTGGGTGGCCACCAATATCCACCTGGATCAGTCCTCCCCCCTTAGGAATAAATGATCTCCATTGCATTGAGTGCCCGGGGAAGAGGGGAAAGACTTTGTTGAATATGAATCTTGGTGAGTTGTGTGCCTTGCTGGAGAAGCTACGCTACTTGGTCTGTGGAAGGCTTTCATGAACCTATTGTTGGCGGGGTTGAATATGTTCCACCAACATGTTGTCTCTGGGCTTGATGGGGAATTGTGTAGGCATCATCATAGGTGAAGAAACAATATCTTATTTCTTTTCTAAAATATTCTTCTACTGGATATAAGGTGTTGAGGTTACAGTGGTTGCAGTGGCATTATGTGCATCCTTTGAACAGATTGTGAAGAGGCTCAATTTTGCAGTACGAGAGATTACCTTGCAGCTATGTTTTGGTGGAACAATAGTCATAACTACCTCTAGTATCTTGTAGCGCTGACCCCCCAGAGTAATAATGACACTACGGGTTCGAGACTCATAAACAACATGACGTTTCCACATATATGGTTGGCCCAAAGAAACATCACAGACATCAAGAGGGGAAACATTACATACTATCTCATCCTTGAAGAGATGGATACCATAAGACAGGTGACACTTATGGCTAACATGGAGATCTCATCCCTAGTGAAACCACCCGATGTTGTATGGCTAGAGGTGTGGTATTTTCAACAACCGTAATTGTTTGACTACCTCTGCTAAGATGAGGTTGTTCTAGCTTCCGCTATCAACAATTAAATGAAATGGGGTCCCCTTCACCCACATCTGTGACTGGAAGAGGCGCTCCCCCTCCTCAGGATTTGTTGGTTCTTCTAGTTGAATTGTTGCGGTCATGACAATATTGGTGGGGTCTGTGTCAATGATATGTCTTCTTCATTATTTTTTGGATCAGATTTTGAATCAAGGTTTGAATCCTTGTCTTTTATCTCAGCCACCAATGAATGTTTTGAGCAAAATTCATCGGTGTTGTGTTAGGGGATTTTGTGGAATTCGCACCACTTCCCAGTGTCATTCTTCCCCTTTCCCTTACCTTTATTTTCCTGTGTCTTAGACTGGTTTTATGGAGGCTGTTGGTTAGGTCCTTCTTTATCTTGCTTTGGTTATTGCGAATTTGTAGAATCAAACTCCTGTTTGTTCTGGTGCCCAAATTTCTGCTCGATTTTGATATCATATCAATAGGAAACTCCCAGTGATGAGATGTTTAGGAAATCCATTTCGGTTTGGATGTACCTATGTAGATCCCCATGGTATTTTAGAACCATATTCTACTCAGAGTATTTGATACCGAGGTTGGTACGCAAGGTATGGAAAGTACTTTTGAACTTGACATTATTTGGTCCTTTTCTTCCTTTAATGTGGTCCATATCATGTACTACTCTTCATAGTTATCAACTGGGTAATATTGTTCCTTGACCACATCCACAAAAAAATTCCAAGTGGGCTCGGCCCCATATATTCCAGATTCCTCTATGGAATGTTTGTCCCAGTAATTTTCCCACCAATGTTTGACATGGGGGAGATCCTTAAGGAGTGCGAAGGTGATATTTTCCTTGTCAAAAAAATTGTGAACAGAGAAATAAACTTCTAGTAGATTTAACCATTTTTCTAGTGTATTTGCATCTATATAAACTTATGTTGGCCCTTTGTTATGTAATAAAGTGAAGATTAAGGAAGAAAGGTGAAGTACGAACTATGCGAAAGGCACATAAACTGAGGAAGGGTCGAAGTGGGTAAAGAAGCAGAAAAGGAGGAGCGATGTAAAGGAAAAGCTAGTCATTGGAAGAAAAGATCAAGGAAGATAAAGCATCGAAGAAGATGGATCGTGAACAACTCAGCAAGCAGAAAAAGGACACCAGTAGTTTCTTTGGATCACCTTGTGTAAAGTAAGGAAGGACAGGCTGGCAAAGCCCTGGAAACTCAGATCAAGTGGACCTATGGTTTTGGATCTAGGATTTTGACACCTAGACTTCGGTCTAAGGTTGTCTGAGAGTCATGTAATGTATAAATAAAGGTCTAGAAGAGTTGAGAGGGTTGTTCATTGTTTAATGTTGGTTTTTGTTCATTATTGATTATTGTTGAGAACAATATTGAGTCTGTATTTTGGATCTTCAGTTGGGTGCGAAGATCAACCCTGCAACTGGGTGCACAAAGGAGGGAGAGAGAGAGAGAGAGAGAGAGAGAGAGAGAGAGAGAGATCTACAGCTAAGTGCACAGATAGAACTGTATGTTTTCACCTAATATATCAAGAAACATAGTTTTGTGGACGTATCCCTAGGGGAGAGGGTGAACCACATATATCTTATTGTCTTTGTGGTTGATGTTGTGCTATTTGTCATCTGATATATTGTTACTTCATTGTTATGTTAGATCATAGATATAACTCGTGAAGTAAGCTTAAGAGTGGTAGAGAATATCTAGATTTTTTATGTTGTGTTTTGGGATCACTTTGCATTTTCTCTGGTTGTAGACACATGTGTCCTACAACCCCCTATTACTACTTTAGGTGAGACTGCATCTGCTTCGCAGGTGTTGCCTAAAGGGCCAATAGATAGGGTTTGTTGGTGTGTTGTTAGAGTTGAAACCTGAATCTGCCCCTGTACCAAAAAATGGTTCCATTGTCGGGACTGGGATATTCTTGAGGGAATGTCAATGTGGTTTCCACCGAATACAGAGATTCAGAAGTGGATATAAGAACAAGAAAGGGAATTCATCGAAGCCTAGAACAATAATCCTAGCATTAGTACAAAATACTGGTTGGGAAGGTACATTTTTACCAATATACACAAGATCTTCTTTGGAGGATTTATACAGGTGGTTAGCCAGATTAACAAACACCCGGTTTGAGGTTAGATCTAGACCACCTGTGGTTTGGACATCACCGTTGATCAATAAATTCAAGAGAGTAGAAAACATTGTGTCTAGAGAAATCGATCTTTGGTTTGATAGCACTATTGGAGGATACATTACTGAGTTTGCTATTGACAGAGTAGAATCGTATCGTCAAGCAGAGAGGTATTTCTTTAAGGGACCTAGAGGAAAGTTCCTACACTTTTGAAAGTTGAGGATTAAGATGTTATTGCATGAGAATAATATCCTGAAGATATAGTGAAGCTAATGTTCAAAAAGTCAAACAACGACAATGACACAGAGGCTGGACTCATGTGCAATGGGAGACCATTCAGAGAGGTTCCTCTTGTGAACCTATTTAAGAAAAACTATGGAGACGAGGGATTCTATAGTGGAGAAGAAGTAGATCTAACAGACGAAGAATATTTAGAGTCTGCAAGAACAAAAGAAGTAGAGGTTAAGTAACATCGCCAAGGAGAACCAAAAACTTCAGGGACTGCAACTACTATCGAAGTAAGTACTATTACTCCTCCTATTTTTTTAGCATCATTAAGTAACCAGAGTAGTCAGAGAAATCAGAGTACTATCACAAGTAGTTTAGCACATACTTAGTCAAGAAACCAAGGAAGATCTATGGCAGATGAAATGAGGTTACCCATCTTCAGAGGGGATGGATTTGAAGATCTTGACCAGCACTGGTTCCTATGCGAAGCTCTATGGAGCATTAAGAAAGTCATTGATGAAGCTATTAAGAGAGCTCAATTTAGTACTACCTTGAGGGACCATGCACTGAGCTGGTATGAATTTGCTTCAGGATCAACACAACCTAAACCGCTAAATGACATTAATACTGCGTTGAGTGTAGAATTCAAGAAACCTAAGTTGGAGTCACAGTGTATTGCATAGTTGAAGGAGATTAAGAAGAAGGTAATTGAACTTGTTTGGGAGTTTGATCAGAGGTTTAAGACTCTGATAGGTCATTTGAATTTTCAGATCCCAGATGAACGGAATAAAGAATGGTTCATTGCTTCCCTCTTGCCACATATCAAAGTTCCTCTGATGCAACAAAAAATCGCTTCATAGGCTGAAGCTCTGGAGATTTCCATGAAACTAGAAGCAGCCCCTGTAGGAGAATTCAGCCCAGGTATGAGCCAGATCTTGAATCAACTAACTAGTTTATCATTACAGGTGGAAGATATGAATAAAGATAAGGGAAAAGATAAAAGAGAAGATATTTGGTGTATCAGATGTAAATCAGAAGACCGTGACAAAGAACGTTGCCCCTTATTTCATGAATACTTAGCCTCTGGAGAACCCAGTCTATTGAAGCAAGCTATTGTACCCTGGTGTGAGGTATGTAGGACTAGACATCGCCCTGGAAAATGTTACTATATGAAAAAATATGTCCAGACACCTACCAATCTTTATTGCACATTATGTAAATCTATGAGACATGACGAGAAGGATTGTAGGGATTATGATCTCATGCATGAAATATCAAGGGATACATATAGAATTCAAGGTGAAGTACAGAAAGAAGGAAACAATGAGCAGTTCAACTCCCCATGAAGAGGAAACTTCAACCCTCGTGGTGGATTCATCGGAAAAGGATGAGGAGGAGGTATGGGTCGAGGCAGAGGACTGATTATTTTCTATAATTGTCAAGAGATTGTCAGAACCCTTGTACGACTTACAACTACTGCAAGTCGTTTGATCATGTTATCAAAGAGTGTCCAGTTTTGTTAGCCAAACTCTAGGAGAAATGAAGACAAAACCAACAAGTCCAGTTAATATCAGTCGAACCTCGTGGTGAGGACCCCAGATTCTTTGTTATTACTAGAGAAGGCATTGTTACAGGAGAAGATAGGGTGACTCCAGGAAAGACTACAGAAGGATCGGGGATTAGAAGAGCTACGGAGAAGGCACATTTGTTTGATCTAAGGAGGGAGATGCATACTTTTGAAGAAGCAAGGAAAGAATTTGGAGGAGAACAAGCTTCTTCATATAAGGTACAACCAGAAGTAAGGGAATGTGAAATGCCACCAAAATTAGATCAGTCTTCCCTAGCTAGACAAAGAAAAGAGGTAAGAAAGCTTATGGATTTCTTGTATACTTGTATCAATTTGATTGAATATGAAAAAGATGTACAAGAGCTACAACACCTGATAAAACAGTATGAAATTGGGAGAATAGATCCTATGTTGAGTAGAGTTGTGAATAAAGTATCTAGAAAAAGAAGGACAAACAAATAATTGCACCTTAGTGCTCAGATTGGAGACTATGACATGGACTATGTGGTCCTCGACTTGGGATCAGAGGTAAATGTTATGACAAAGTAGAATTGGGAGATGATGGGAAAACCTAGACTGGTTTACTCTCCTATCATGCTTAGGATGGCCAATTAGTAGGCAGTGAGCCCTTTTGGAAGACTAGAACATGTCCCTGTAGAAATCGATGGGGTAAGGACATTTGCAGACTTCAAAGTGATTGAGATTATTGATGATAGTTGTCCTTATCTTGCACTGTTACAAATTGATTGGGCTTTCAACAATTCTACTGTCGTTGACCTAAAGAAGAGAAGAATGGCATTTGAGGGTAATGGCCTTAAAGTCATTGCACCTATGGACCCAAACGAAGGTCGCAGATACATAGAACCTATCAGGGAATAAGACCGCCCATATGAACTAGAGAACATCTATAAAATGACAAAAATACATTAGGATTACATTAATCCTACAACAGATGGAAATCTCAGCTGGTGAAGTGAAAGTGCATGCTCATCAGATTCAGAAGAGGCATTGGAAAATTGGCAGAACAGGATGTATGAAGTCTCTATGCATAGGTGTTCCAGATTGACCAGAGAAGTTCGTTGGATTAGCACAGAAGTAAGTAATCTCCCTACATTTGATGGTCTGAATCATTTAGAGACATTTCTAGTTGAATTAGAGAATATTTTACTAGTACAACAGAGGATGTTGGCACTGGATGAAGCCTTGAAAGCCACACCAGCTAGATGGTGGGGAACACAAAAGAAGAACATCGCAGAGTGGGTACAGTGTCACACCTTTGATAGTGTGCTTATCAGACCAAGCTGCAGTATGCGAAGTTCAATACACAAGTCATATTTTCCCTAAGGATCATGTGCGAAGTTGTGAAGAATCCTAGAGAAACATTCCTAAAGAACAGTGGGTACATAAGTTCATTAACACTTTGGGTACCACGTCTATCAACTAGTATCTTCAAGTAGAGCTATGCTTCGAAACTAAATATTGGTATGGTATGACCCAAAATTTTATAGCTACCTTCTTATTTGAGAATCAGTACCCTACAGTAGACTGGTATTTACAAATTATAAGACATAAGGTCTTTGAGAAGGCACCTAACCCCCCTCTTGACCAAGAAAAATATGAATGGACTGCACCTCTTCAGCAGTTACAGGAGTGCTACAATATTAATGTTGATGAGGATGATGACTCGAGGGATGCAAACATTTTAGAAACTAAAGGACAAAGGGACATATAAGGGACAGGGATTGAATTACCCTTCATAGGACAACCTTGTTATCACTGAAATTTCATCCGTAAATGGTTACAGGAATCCAGCATCTTCAAACAACTATTAGTTCACCCATGGACCAAAAATTACCAAAAATGCATTTCCAAAAGGTCCAAAACTATACAACCAATTATAAAATCAGCATGCGCTAAAGATATACAGGAAGCGCGCGCACGTGTGCTAGTCAAAAACACCAGAAAAGCGCACATGCACCTGAGGCGCGACTGTGGACGCTAAAAGCCACGCACACCTCAGAACAACGCATTTATGATATTGGTCGGCCTCCCACCCACTTCTGGTTCAGCTTCCAAGTCTATTTGACATCCAAATCTCGGCTGAATCTAGCTGGGTGGCTAGTCAAAGACCTAAGGGTGCCCTAAAAGGCCCCTTGTTCACACTAAAGCTAATTGAATAATACGTCAAAGATGTGCTATAAAAAGAGGCCATGAGTGCACTACATTTTCAAAGAATTCATTTGTATTGTTATGCTGCCCATATTCTCTTGGAGGATCCTCTTTCCTTGTTAAGAGCATACAAGCACCATTTCATTTGATCCATTCACATCACCTCTTGAGTGAATGAGCTTGGGATTCTTTCACCATTTCTTTCAAGTTTGCTAGTTGTAAGAAGAGTTCAATCTTCGGGGTTCAAGAGCCCTCCCTTGGAGGAAGAGGGAACCCAAAGTCTCTATTCCTCTTTGGTTTTTTCTTTCCACTAATACAATCCTTTCCATTGGTGGCATGAGTCTTGTTTATTTCTTGCTCTAATGTCCTTATGCACTCTAGTTTAATTTCTTTTATTGTTCTTAGTTTAGTCCTTTTTTTAAATCATATGCTTGGTGTTTCTAACTCTTGCATTCACTATTGTCTTTCCTAGCTAACCCAACTGGGCTTGTAAGAACCTCTATTTTGCTCATTTAGCTGACAAAAGAGGCACAACAGATTGGCGACTCCACTGGGGAAAGGTATCAATTTACTACCCCATTTGGGTTATTTTAGCTCTTCTTTTTGTTTCTTTAACTTGTAGGGACCATAACCGGCCCAAGCCAACCTGCAAAAAAGCCAAGTTGAGAAAATTTCATCCGAAATTTTCTTCACGGCCGTGTAACAGACGTGTGTGGGTTTTTTAACCCACAGGCACGTCTTCAGTGCACGTCCGCCAAAACAATTGTATTGCTCAGTGCCTTCTGTGCACCTACGCCCATAAGTTGTTTTCAGTTCACGCACAAGCGCTCACAGCGCCTCTGTCTACTCTGCAACCCGTGCATCTGCTCAGAAAATCAAATATTGTAAGGTTTTTTGTGATCTATTGAGGGCCCATAGCCTTCTCAAAATTGATTCCATGCACATTGTAATATGCACTACACTTACATTCCCTCTCCATATAAAGGGATTAGTCAAAATATAGGCACTTAGGAGGTTAAAACCATTATTTTTCCTCTTTTTCTTTCATGTTTCCACATGGATGGCTTGCTTTGATTAAATTTTAAGTGGGAATCATTCTACATCACATATAAAACTTGCATTGGGACCAGAAATTGGATATCAATCATTGAGTATGCTCTTTTCTCGCGCTCCAAAGCGATCTTAAGAATTAGAAAGAGGTTGAAGGAAATTTTCATCTCCCTTAAAAAAGATAAAACCTTTAGGAGAGGACAACAACCCCTTCGGGACTCCTCTTAGTTTATTTTTCAAACACATCTCAAAATTGTAAGGACCCATACATGCCCACATGCTACAAAGATAGAATAGTGTTGAAATTTACTTTCTTAGATTAAATCACTAGGGAAGTTTAAAGGTTTAGTAACGGGCCCATACATGCCCACATGTGCACAATCTAGGATAGTTTCAAAGCTTTCTTAGAATTAAATCAGAATAGGGAGTTAAAGGAATAGTAAGGACCCATATGTCCACATGCTAGTTTCCTAGGGACTTTAAAATTCCACAAGGCTGTACCAATGACACATAGTAACTTAGGTAATAAAAACTTGTAAGGACCAAGCGAAGTCCACATGCAGCAAGGTGACACATAAATTATTAAAAAATTGGCACACTTTCACTTGTACACACACAAAGTCCACCAATCACTCACATAGTTTTTCTAGAAATCATGGAGGTAGAATTAAGTTTCCTTCAACGGATTCTGAAATGCCCCACCCTTTTCTCGATAAGACTATCCACTCCCACTTAATTTCAACAAGGTTGGTTTACACCCCCAACCTCTCAAACAATCACACCTAAAATATTTCTAAAAACTCACTAAGTTTTCCTCTACAGAAGGTACCAAAAGAATTTATTTTATTTGTTTTAGTCTAGGTAGGATTTCAGGGATAGGCATCCAAATAAATCATCGTTATCTAGTTCTCACATCGTCAAAACAGTAGAATTTGACAAATAGAGAACTTTCAAAATCCTCCAATTCAAGTGTTCCTACACCATAAGGCAGAGAGATACCCATGAAGGGTTGAAGGTTGAGGTCCGATTGTTCTGTGCATCCCCCCTTGAGGAACCCACCTCTTGGACGGGATCCAGCCCGTGACCCATTTCTAAGGCCGAAAATATAAATGGCACACTTTGACTAAGGTACCTAGTGACCAAATGTTAGGACATCTACCTAGGTGGCAATTGTGGGTTGCAATTGCACCTTGATCGGATTTTGTGTGGCTATTGGGAAATATAGCCAGCTCTTTCGGGATATGTACCCTTTACCCCTCATTATAACTGATTATTTCATCCTTCACTAGTTCCTCTTCCAGTGGCTTCAGACCCCACTGTCAAGTGTTATTGGAAGGTCCAGTGTTATTTGAGAGGAAAGGCATTATGTCTTTTAGGACACGAGCATTCATTGTGTTTTCTTTGTTCTCCCATGCAAACAAAATCTACCTATCCACATATATGCTTATTTATCAAATTGCTTTATGTATGATGCCCTTCTGATTACATCTTATTTTGAAATATATTGTGAAGGTTCAAAAAATTTATAGAAAAATATCTTGTTCATTTATTTTTCTCTCACCACCATTTGCACACATCCACTTAGTTAGTCGCACATCATAGGGGACCCATAGAATCATCGTCGTTCCAGACGCTTGCTAAATCTCCCACCTATTCTAGGGGGAGTTCCTAGTCTT
This sequence comes from Picea glauca, assembly GCA_000966675.3. NCBI lineage: Eukaryota > Viridiplantae > Streptophyta > Pinopsida > Pinales > Pinaceae > Picea > Picea glauca. Next base: position 247,655 of record JZKD02S1672853.1, on the reverse strand, counting down.
GCCAACTCATCGACTCCACCTTCTCACACCCATGTGAGTGCTACTGTCTTGGGATCAGCCTTACTTGGCTCTACTTTACTTGGGTCCACTTCCCAAGGTCAACTATCCACTCGCTCTCCTTTACACAGAACAGGGAAACCAACTTCTTCTCAAGGAGGAAGTACAAACCCACCTAGCCCCACTCAAGGGTTAGGTACACATAACACTCACACTATGTCCAAAACTAATCCTCTTCCACCACCTCAAATGTGATACTTGGCTTCCCTCAACATACCAGATCTGACTAAACTCACCAATGATCCTATATTGCATGACCCCACATGGCCTGCAATGCCTACCAAACTACCTTCAGACATCCCCAAGTTTGAAGAAAAAGCGGGAGATGATCCCGCCAACCATATCATGACCTTCCACTTATGGTTCTCTTCAAACGGCATCATGGACAATTTCGTCCGATTGAGGTTATTTCAACGCACACTCACTGGCCCATCAACCAAGTGGTATGTAGAAGAAAAATCTGGGTCCCATGTGACATTTGAATCCTTGGCCAAATCATTTTTGACCTTCTTTCAACTACCAATTCGTCATGATAATGGCCTCGAACTACTCTTGGAGTTTAAACAAACTTCCGCCATGCACATCGCTGATCACATTCACGAATCGCGTCGACGACGCAGTCTTTACAAAGCTGAAGCCACCCCACAACAATGTCTCAATTGGTTCCTCAAATCACTTGTTTCCCTCCTTACCAAATATGTGGCCACCACCTTCCCCTAGTCTGAAGAAGAATCCATTAGCAAGTCCCAACAGTTCGAAATCATTTACTCACAGTCAGGGTACTTATATACAGTACTACCAGACGCCCCGAGACCTGTTCCATTTGGCCAAGACAAACCAAGGATGTCTCACTCGGTGAATGGATTAATTGGTACCCCGTCACACCATAATCCATACCCCCCACAACCAACTACGTATGGTACACCTCCATATCCACCGGTATATGGATGAAATCCTTACTATCCCCCTCCCCCTTATCAACAACCTTACCCTATTGCCCTTCCTCCACCCATAAGTGGACCCCCGTCAGCACCCATTGCACGCCCTATTGTTCAACCTACTTCTGGAACTCCCTCTACCACGACTTATACCCTAAGAACTAGTGAAAGTGTCACACCTTCCTATGCACCCTACGGGTCATTATCACAAAATAATCCATACTTTCCACTCCCTAGTCCTCCCCAAACCATTGCTCCTCCACAAGGACAACCACACGTTGGGGTTAACTTTGTTCAGCCCTCTCTCGTTTAGCAATATCAAAATTTTGAACAGCTGAATACGGCCAATCCGACCCATCCGTCAAATAATTCCAAGAAGAAAGGAAAAAACTGGAACAATAATAATCCAGGACAACGAGGGAATCACCCCCAACAAAACCAATTGGCTCAGGGCAACCAGAACCCAGGAAACCAGAACCCTCAAGGGGGCAACAACAACAAACACCAAGGGAAAAATAACAACAACCTTTGTACCAACCTCCCTTGTGCCCTTCGTAGTGAGTTTGGCCACTATACTCATCATTTCCCCCAAATTGTTGACTTTAAATGGATGAAAGAATCTATGAATGGCCCACGTCCTCCAACACCGCCTGCTCCTCAGTTGGCCCCACAACAATATGTGCAGTAGCCACCCTCATTCGTGGTGCAAAATCCCATCCCACACCAAGGGATGATGAAAAACCAACAAGACATGCATCCTTCCCTACCACAAATGGGACAATATCCCAATCCAGGCAATCCTACAGATCGCACAATCCTCCCTTACCAATGAGGAAGAAGTCCTTCTACAAACGCGTAGTCGTCAGTACAGCGCACCCCATGAGTCTGCTCCCACCACCTCGGAAGCACCCCCAGTTACAATTGGACCCCCTTTGATGATCCCTTGCCCTAATACTGAAACACCCCTTTGTATTCCTCGCATCCCATTACGTAGGAATGTCCACAACCCTCAGGCTAGGGCAGCCCATAATTACAGCACGGTCGATGATTTGGCACAATCTCCTGCCACCATGTCAGTCTTAGAAGTCCTTCAAACTTGTCCCACTTAACGGAAGTTGTTACTTTCAGCCTTGGGGGCAATCGACCCTTCTAATACCCGTATTATCACATTTGACCTCGATAGTGGAGAACCTCACCTCCCCACTCTCGTTGCTTTTCAAATACCGATCAAAATTCGGAACATTACAGTTCATCGATGCATCATTGATGAAGGTGCGTCCACATGCATCATGTCCAAATCCATATGGAAAAAACTTGGTTCCCATGAACTCACACCATCTGCCATTACCTTAAGAGCTTATGACAGACGACCATCTTCTCCTAAATGTCTCTTTCAAAATTTCCCTATCGAACTCAGGGGCAAAACCATTCTTATTAACATTGAGGTTATCGATGCCCCACTCGATTACAATATCTTGTTTGGTCATAGCTAAATGTACGCTATGAAGGCTGTAGCCTATTCTGTGTTTCAAACTATGATCTCCCCCCATAACGGGAAGATCATCACCATATATCAAGTCTCACATTATGAGCCTAACCCATCGGCCAACCTCGATAACATCCTCCCTTTCATCCACACTAATCTCGATACTTACCCACTCATCAAGATGGGACCCGGGATTTTCAAAGACCCATCATTGCTAGGGACATACCATGGAGCACCACCACTCATCCATCCTTCTGCATAGGTATGTGTCATCTCATCCAACGGGACTGAAACTGGAGATACCCTTCCTCTCAATGAAGACTCTCTCATATCTGACGTCCCACCAATTGTAGAGCTCCCTCCTTAAGAATTACCCAACAACCCTCCAGCTTCACTTGTTCCTAATTTTACCTCACCCCAAGGTCACATCCCAGTTTGGGAGACAATCCCCCAAGCCCTTACACAAATACCCTTCTTTTACCATCCACCATGCATACAAGCATTCCAAGTAGACGCAACGCTTACCCTTCCCAACATGGTGCTATAAATCCCAGTATGATATCTACATCCACCAGCAATGGTCCCTCAACCATCTCTCCCTCCTCAAACAGAAGGAATCCTGATGCAAATTCTGGTACCTATGCCTACCACACCACCTCCACCCCCACTCCCTAGCACCACTACTATAGCTAGGGACAGATGAAAGAAGAAAGAGCCCACTACTCCACTACCCTAACATGTCCAACCTCCTTGACCACTATATGAGAAAGATAGACACCCCACCAACAAATGTTCATATCTACCGAAGCTACGCAATCTAATTCAACTCCCTCGGGCACCACTACTGCTCGTCGCTTCATCAAGTATTTTCGTTGTCTCCCCTAACACTAGTAGCAAAGGACTGCGAACCAAATTCGCCTACGCCATATGTTCAAAATATGGCCATTATACACACCATTGTCCAGCATTACCTTAGTTTTGGCAGACGCTCGCAGTAGTACGTCGAAGCTTTCAGCAAGAACCCACCCCATCTACCTCATCCCCAAAAAATGTCACCGACATCCATTATGTCACGACCTCAGTCAATGAACGTATGAGGTACCCTTGATCTCTCTGTGAATCGTTAGATCATTTCACATACCAATGTCCTATGATCATTGAATACAGGCAACGCCAAATGGACCTGATTCAAAACCCCTCACCCCCACCTGTAGAATCGGTGATTAACCCTACTCCATCACCAGAGGTTCTTCATATCATTTCCCCTACACCCGAAGCACTCCCTACTCCTCCATGGTTCTTGGATGATTTGTACGAGGATTTACCCCCAAACCCCCCCAATTCTCCAGTTCATTTTCCCACCGAAATTTTATGCCTGACTACCATTTTTAACCCACAATATCTCGATATTTGGTTTATGTCAAGTGAACCATCACAATCCCCTTGCATTCCCTCCCCCCGCTTCTTTACCACCAGAAGACAATGATGCGAAAATAGACACCAATTTCACTCCTCTAGATCCCCTATATTCTCGACAATTCCACTGCGACGAAGACATCCTCAAGGAGTTAACTACCCCCGAGTGCCCATGGGATGCACTCCACCACAAAGCACTCTTTATTTCACAGGAATCCTTCATGCTTCCTAATCAAAACCCCATATACACAGTCGAAACCAAATATTTTCTCCCATCATAGCAATAGATTGGTTTAATAACCCTATACCTACCCCCGACGTTTTCAAAGAAGGAAATATGGCCAATATTTCCCCCACCATCAAAATTGACATTTCCATCAAATATGGGGTCATAGAGGAAATCACCATTGGCGTCGCATGATCTCCTGAAGAAATCACCGCCTACAAAGATCTCTTCTAGGAATACCAAGACATTTTTTCCTGGTCATTCACAAATATGCCTGGCCTTTATCCCTCTATTGTCGAACATCGTATAGACACCTAACCTGATATCACCCCTGTCCACCAAAAACAGTGTCTGCTACACCCATCCAAAGCAGCATCCATCAAGGTCGATATTGAAAAATTACGTGTTGTTGGGTTCATCTACCCTATCGCCTATACGTCAGGGGTCTCCAACCCTATCCCTGTTAACAAAAAATAGGGCACCATTTGTGTCTGCACGGACTTTCATGATCTCAATCACGCCTATCCCAAAGACAACTTTACAACACCCTTCATCGACCAAATTATCAATGATTGCACAGGTCACGAAGATTTTTCCTTCATGGACGGTTTCTTTGGATACAACCAAATCCTAATTTACCTCGTCAATTAGTACAAAACCGCATTCACTACCCCCTAGAGCACCTTTTCTCATTTAGGTGACAAAAGAGGCGCAACAAGCCTATTAAAATCAAGAAAGTTAACATTGGAACAGAACAAGCACCTAAGTTAGCAAATGTTGGAGACTATTGGGATGATGCTACTATTAGCAAGATCACAGAGCTATTACATGAATATCAGGACTTGTTTCCAACTAAGTTCACAGACATGAAGGGCATTAAAGGGCCCATGGGAGAAATGAAGATCCCCTTGAGAGCAAATGCAAGACCTATCAAGAAGAGACCTTACAGACTGAATCCCAAATACAAGTAGAAAGTTAATATTGAACTGGATAGAATGCTAGAAGAGAGAATCATAGAACTTGTTGAAGAATCTGAATGGATCATCCCTATGGTGGTCCGAGATAAGAAGTCAGGAGAAATCAGAATTTGTGTAGATCTAAGGAAACTGAATGATGCATGCCCACGTGACCCATTTCCTACACCTTTTACTGATGAGGTTCTAGATAATGTAGGAGGACATGATTTTTACTCATTCACAGATGGATTTTCAAGCTATCACCGGATCAGAATTTCTAAGGAAGACCGACATAAGGCCGCATTTTCAACTGAATGGGGTTCTTTTCAGTACACGATGATGCCTTTTGGCTTGAAGAATGCACCAACCATATTTTCCAGGGTGGTGATCAAAGCATTTAAGGACTTTTTACATAAGTTCTTGGAAGCATACTTTGATGATTGGACCATTTTTAGCCAAATGAAAGATCATATTGAATGATTAATATTAGTGTTAGATAAGTGCAGGCAATTTCAGATTGCCCTGAATCTAAAGAAGTGCATTTTATTTTCACCCTTTGGAGTGTTGCTAGGGCATATTGTGTGGAAGTGGGGGTTGTTGGTTGATCCTTCCAAGATTGCTATCATTGTCGATCTACCTCCTCCCACTTCGGTTAGACAGTTTCACACTGCATTAGGACACACTGGATATTACAGGAATTTTATTAAGGGTTATGCATAGATAACAACACCTATGTATAAGTTATTATAGAAATATAGCAAGTTCCAATGGACATAAGATTTCTAGCAGAGCTTCGACACACTAAAGAAGAAAATGGTCATTGTGCCAATATTGGTTTTTCCAGATTGGAGTAAGGAGTTCAATGTTCATGTTGATGCCTCATCCATTGCATTAGGAGCAGTCTTGGCACAACTAGGTGCAGGAGACATTGACCACCCTATAGCCTTTGCTAGATGGAAGCTTTCCACAGTTGAAAAGAATTATACTATGACTGAAAGAGAAGGCTTGGCTATGGTATATACACTGCAGAAGTTTCGACACTATTTGTTGGGAGGACATTTTAAAATGTTCACTGATCATTCTGCATTGAAGTACTTAGTCAAAAAGCCAGTGTTGGCAGGAATAATATGTAGATGGATACTACTATTCTAGGAATATGATTTTGATATTATGGTCAAGCCAAGAAGAATGACTAAAGGACCTGATCACTTATCCAGGTTAGAACATGGAGAGGAACCTACCAGTTTGGAGGATACACTACCATATGCACAGTTGTTGGCCATCAGAAAAATCGATGATCATTTAGCTTAGATAGTACAGTTCCTATCCATAGGAATGGCACCTCGCGAGTATACAGTCATTCAGAAGAAACAGTTAGTAGTCTATGCTGCAGACTTTCAACTCATAGCTCGACAATTGTATAAGATGGGACCAGATGAGATCTTGAGGAGATGTGTTATGGAGGTCGAAAGACCATTGATTCTGGAAGAAGCACATGAAGGCATTGGAGGAGGACACTATGCAGGGAAATCAACAGTGTAGAAGGTTCTCAGAGCTGGCCTCTAGTGGCCTACTTTTCATAAAGATGCTATGGAATACTACAAAGCCTATGATGTGTTTCAAAGAATAGGAAATCCTTCTAAAAAGGATGATATGCCTTTAGCACCACAATTAACATTACAAGTATTCAATAAATGGGCTATTGACTTTGTGGGACCTCTTAACTGACCAGGAAAGCACACAGGAGCTCGATAAATTATCACTGCTACAGAGTATTTGACCAGATGGGTCAAAGCAAGAGAAGTTAAGGACTATAGTGCAGCCACAACTACGTAGTTCATCTTTGAGGATATTATAACCAGATTTAGATGCCCGAAGATTCTTATGAGTGATCAAGGTACACATTTCATCAACAAAACTATTGAAGCCTTGACTCAAGAGTTCGAAGTTCACCATTAGAAGAGCACACCATACCACCCACAGGCGAATGGTACAGTCGAAGCTTTCAATAAGATCTTGGAGAAAACACTGAATAAGATTTGTAGTGTCAACAAAGATGATTGGGATTTAAGAATTCCAGCAGTATTATGGGCCTACAGAACTACTTGCAAAAATTTAACAACATAGACCCCATTTAAGTTAGTTTATGGCTTGGAAGTAGTCGTACCTATGGAATACTTGGTGCCTAGTTTAAGAATTGCAGCATTTACAAGTATGGATGACACCGGTGTTGTCCGAGACAGGATTGCGTAGTTGTTGGAACTGGAGGAAGACAGGCTGATTGTAGGATTTCACCAACAGGTACAAAAAGAATGAGAAAAGGCTTACCATGACAGACATATCAAGAACAAAGTATTTAAGAAAGGAGATTTGGTATCGTTATATGACAGCAAGTTCATGAAGCATCTAGGGAAGTTCAAGACACATTGGCTAGGGCCATTCGAGGTTGCCTATGTTACAGAAGGAGGAGCTTCATAGTTGAAGACTCTTAATGGAGAATGGAAGGACGGTTTAGTGAATGGAAGTAGGTTGAAGTTGTATTGTGACAACCAGTTGCCTCACAACTCTCAGTAAAAGAATAAGAGGAAGGGTATAGGTACCAGCTGCAATTGAAACTGGGTACCAGACAAAGAAAATATATTATGCACAAGATAGGGAGGGACAGAGCAGAAATCATAGGTTGCTTCACACAGTCTACAGACGAAATGATATAGAAGGCTCGATATTGCAGTGACTCGGGGCAAGTCACATGTGAGTGTTGGGGGCTTGTTGGCCCTTGTTTATGTAAGAAAGAGAATATTAAGGAAGAAAGGCAAAGTATGAACTGCGCAGAAGGCACATAAATTGAGGAAGGGTCGAAGTGGGTAAAGAAGCATAAAAGAAGGAGCGAAGTAAAGGAAAAGACATTCATTGGAAGAAAATATCAAGGAAGATAAAGCATCAAATAAGATGGATCGTGGACAACTCAACAAGTGGAAAAAGGAAACCAACAGGTGCTTTGGAGAAACTTACAAAAAAGAAGTAAGGATAGGTTCGCGAAGCCCTGAAAACCCAGATCAAGTGGACCTAGGGTTTTGGATATAGGGTTTTGACACCTAGACTTCGGTCTAAGGTTGTCTGAGAGTCATGTAATGTATAAGTAAAGGTCTAGAAGAGTTGAGAGGGTTGTTCGTTGGTTAATGTTGGTTTTTGTTCATTATTGATTGTTGTTGAGAACAATGTTGAGTCTGTATTCTGGATCTTCACCTGGGTGTGAAGATCAACCCTGCTGCTGGGTGCGCAGGGGGGGGAGGTAAAGAGAGTAAGAGAGAGAGATATGCAGCTAAGTGTGCATATAGAACTGTATGTTTTCACCTAATATATCAAGAAACACAGTTATGTGGACGTAGCCCTAGGGGAGAGGGTGAGCCAAGTTTATATTATTTTCTTTGTGGTTGATGTTGTGCTATTTTTCATCTGATATACTATTATTGCATTGTTGTGTCAGATCAGAGATATAACTCATTACTCACGAAGTAAGCTTAAGAGTGGTAGAGAATATCTAGATTGTTTGTGTTTGTTTTGGGATCACTTTGCATTTCCTCTAGTTGTAGACACTTATTTCCTGCAACCCCCTATTGCTACTTCGGGTGAGACTGCATCTGCTTCGAAGGTGTTGCCGAAAGGGCCAGTAGTTAGAGTTTGTTGGTGCATTGTTAGAGTTGAAACATGGGTCTGCCCCTATACCAATACCTTCAAATATAGGAATATCAATGTTAAATTGTACCTTGAAGGAAGAAATTACACCAAAGTGGCCTCTTGATGAAGATGTGCATGTTGCTATCCAAAGGAATTGAACGATGTGGGAAAAATTCTCCATCATTTCGTCCCTCTGTCACACGAGATCTTGCTAAGGAAAAAGGTTAATAGAATCTTTCACTCCTTCGTTTTTCTTTTCTTCCGCCATGGAGGGTCTCTTGGGGGTGCGAGAGCAATTGTCCTCAAGAGAGACAATCTCTAGACCCAACTTGCTATACTCGAACCTCGTCAAGAACATGCACTGAAAACCAATCAAGAGTAACCTAATATGATACCACTGATCCAGATTATTTTTGGAATGAAATGAAAGCAGAGACATTACAATGAAATACACATAAATATTGCCAGAAACAGAGAAATACAACTATACTTGATTTCTATTAATGAAATAAATGTACATAGACTGTAAAAATACAGAGTGCAATAATTTCTAGAATGGTGGCATCTTTATCTCTGAGAAGAGATGTGATGGTTACACTCATTTGAAAGAAGATGAGTACAATGAGGCTTTGAAGGAATTTTTACAATAAGCATGAATTCCAAAACCATAGACATCCAAAAACCTAACTGTAACACCCCAGGTTTTGAAACCCCATTTTAAATAATGTATTGTTACAATGTTGAGAGGCCAGAGTGCCCAAACAATTATTAAAAGGCCAGTATGCCAAGACATGTAATGTTTCTTATCATTATTAATAATAAATACATCGTTGGCTGCTAGACGGACAAGGAATAGATTAATATGGGGCTATTATTCCACAACAGAGGGGGCTTGAGGGGATAAATTTGTATCTGTAATTTAATTACCTTTTTGCCTAAAGGGGGGGGATCGGTTACATGAGCTTCTTGGGGAGGGCAGGAGGTTCTTGATTTCCCCACAACATACTTAAACTCGCCCCTGGTCTAATTGAGGGGTTTTTCATTGGCTTGTCCACTCTGTCACCTTTGTGTTACCTCATTCTTACCCTCATGCACTCCCATGCACTTACCTACCTCCTCCATACATCCTCACCTACATATTGGTCTTGGGAAGGGGGACCGAACTGTGAAAGAATTAGCCACGGGATAGTTGGTTGTAGTGGCCGCTGGTGTGATCCAGTCATTCCTTGAGGCCTACATGTCTGAGATGTAGTGGCTTGTGTCCATCATGGCTCACAGCTGTGAGTCCTGAGAGTTCTAACATTTTGATTCTAGACCAGTTGCACTGGAGACCTGAATAAGGAGAAGGATTGTTTGAGGGACAGTGCGGCAGAGAAAGGTGGAGGATCGTTCTCTCAGGTGGTGTAAGCTGGGTAGAAGAGAGCTGGGTACTTGGATTTTTGTGGGTGTTGGGAAGCCTGTGAGAGATTGAGAGCTAAGTGGTTTGGGAAGCCAAGTTCACTCTGGAACCATCCTTGTGGATTCATAGCCCTAGCTCGGAGGTGACGTTGTTGTTAATTTTTGGAGCAGTAGTGTCTACGGTTGGGTGGAACGTCCTTGGTCTGCAACTAGTTGGTGTCATCTTTCATAAATATAAGTGCTCTCTGTTGTGGTATTATTATCTGTGTATGAATGTTATTTTCGTTGTATATTTAATTATCATTAATTGAATCTTTAGAACATGCATGTTTGTTGGATATTGCTATGCATTTTGTTAATTCTCTTATCTTATGAATCTTTAATAAATAAAGAAGGTATCGGTTTGAGAAAGAAGTCCAAGGGTGGGCTTGCAGGTAGCATACCCCAGCCTGTGGCTGGCTGGGTATGTTATAGATTGGTATTAGAGCTTCTAGTTGAAACATCGGGTCAGTATGGTCTGAGTATGTTGGTCAGAGTCTCATGGTCGAGATCGAAATCTGACCATGAAATTGAAAAGCTCAGGAGGAATGGCATTGCAGAAGCTGTGCAGGAGATAGAATGTCATAGATCCTTTGTAAGGGTTCGAAGGATCGTGATCATTCATGTTGAATTCAGGAGCGATCGCCACTGTAGGATCAAGAGAGATATGGGATCATTAGATCAGAGGATAGGTGAATAGGGGTCATCTGATGAAAAGGAAGCAAGGTTAAGGTCGTGACCATCGGATCCCATTGGAGAGAGAGATCAACGACTAGCAGGCATTGCGGGGAACCGAGTTGCATGGGAGTTAATTTCCCAAGGTGGTCACCCAATCAAAACCACAGTTTCTCTGAGGTGTTATGTGTCAGCGTCAGGAAAATTGTGAGGAGAAAAGTGGGTTACTCCAAACCGCTAATGTGTGCCCCCGCAATCTAAAAGGCATGTAGTGATGTGACATCCTGGCACTTGAGCGACGAACTTCTGAAGAGAAGACGTAGCTAGGGATCTTTGATCTGTAGGAGGACATGCGTCAACCGATCGTGTTCCCTGAGTAAAAGAACTATGGGAAAAGGTGAGTAGGAGAAGTTGAGAATTGAGATTTCCAGACCTCAGAGATCCAAAGTGAATCTCGATCATCCGATCCAGGAGGACACGTGACAAAAATCCATGCACTTCTAGAGAAAACGAAGGTTGAGAGTTGAGTTCTCCAAAGTACGAAGACCCAAAAGAATCTCGGTCGTCGATGTGCCGAGAGCCACGCATCACCAGATCCAAGGCTTCGGATAAAATTTAGTGGGGCCAGAAAATTTTTGAAAACTGAGCTTTCTAAAACCCGAAGACCTGAAAGGATCTCAGCCATTGATCTATCATGAGCCACGCATCACCAGATCTAGGGCTTCAGACAAAATATCATGGGGCCAGATAAATTTTTCAGTTTGATATTTCTGAAGTTTGAAGTCTCGAAGAAATCGTAGTTGTCAATCCACGGGGTGGCACGCGTCACCAGATTGCGAGCTTCGGACAAAATATTTTTCAAAAAAAGGGTTGAGGTTTGAGATCTCTGAAGTCTGGAGCCTCGAAGTAAAACATAGCCGTCAGATTGAGGAGGACACGTGGAGCAGATCCGTGAACTCCGGGTGAAGGCCCAAAGTTAATCTTAGTCGTCTGATCTGGGAGGACACATAGCGATGGATTGGCCAGTTTAGGAGAATTAGAAGTGTGCTAGTATGAAAACTCCCAAAGTCCCGAAGCTCGAAGAGTCGAAGTGGTGGGGAATGAAGATGTCACCTGGAGGTAATGTGGACCCCATAATTTTGAAGTGATGTGGCTTGCAGACGTCACCTGGGATGATGTGGACACATGGGATGTGTTCCATGTGTCAGTAAGTTTTGAGCATTTGGAGTATTGAAGAGTCGATTATAACGTGACACGTGGCACCCGCTTGATTGGGACATGTGTCCGCTTCCAGTATTTCACCACGTGGCGACAAATCGTGCAATCCAGAGACTAGGCATGCCAGAGGGGAAAGAGGTGATAGGTTGCATTGGGTCGAAAACTCCCGAAGGCCCGAAGGATAGAGTGCATCTCAACCATTGATTCCAGAAGACATGCGTCGAAGTATCGTCAACTTCGAGTGAAAGCACTCTGGGAGAAAGTGTAGGAGAGAAGTTTGAAACTTCTGAAGCCCGAAGAGCCAAAGCGATTCACAGCTGCTGATCTATGAGAGGACACGCATCGGCAGATCATGAACTCTGGGTAAAATCATTCCAGGAGGAGGCAAGAAAGGAAATTTGAGACTCCTGAAGCGTGGAGTCCCGAAGTGGATCTCAATCGTTGATCGTAAAGGAGGATGAGGACCGTTGATATGGTTCTGGTTGAAGGTTCTGAAGTCCTGAAGCTTCGGAAAAGCACTTTTTCATCTAAGCACAGGGTCATGGACATGGTCATATGAAGATTGAGAGCTAAGGGAAGGAGGGATAAGGGCCAAATTGGTTGTCTCTGTGACAGAAAAATGCTAAGGAAGGATTTTAGCCACGGTTTCTAGTCATGGTCACCTGGGAAGGTGGTTTGAGGTAAGCGCCTATGCATGATGAGATTCGGTGTCATCCCAGGGATAAAAGGACACTGTTATTTTCGGAGAATGGGGATATAATCTCCATGAACAAAAATAATAAAGATACCTGTAGGATGGTTTGACAATTTTTTTCTATCATATGCATAATTCTAACAAAATGGTTGCTTGCACATTTTACAGAATTAAGGGTAAGCACGTCATCTTAAGATGCATATTGAGGAAATAGAAGAAGTAAGAGTAGCCTCTAGTCATGATAAGGAGGCCAAAGGCCAGAATACCGGAGTTGGTAATGCAGAGACAGATTCCAACGGACGCAAGGAAAAAGGAGAGAATGAAACGTTGATAGAAATGGTAAGAAGCTTGAAGATGGAAGTGTAGAGCTACAAAGCAGATAACGAGATATTGATGAGGGAGAAAAGTCATATAAATTCTCAAGTGTTGCAAATTTTAAATCAGTTTCAGAGACAAACGAAGAAGGGATCAAACTCAAGACAAGAGGAAGGAGGCATGTGTCATGAAAGAATAAATGATCATGGAAGAGTTGGTTATTCCAGAAGTTCTAGCAAAGCTCATGGACACCACTCACCTCCTTACTCAGAAAGAAATACGTATGCATCGGATGATCCCGTAAGCAGTCCAAAGGTATCCCCTGTCAAGAAACAAACAAGAAAACAAGAGGTAGATAGTTTTCAAGGAGAGCTGAGGAAGCTCAATCCACCTTCCTTTGATGGTGAAAGATTAAGGGAAGATGATGTTGAAGCATGGTTTCTTGGGCTCAGGAGATACTTTCAGTTGCATAACTATTCATCAAACCTGGAAGCCAGGATTTCCACCTACCATTTACATGGGAAAGTTGAAGTATGGTGGGACCAACTAAAGCAAGTGTAACATGTTAATGAAAGTGGGATCACTTGGAAACAGTTCAAGAAGTACTTCCAGAAGGAGTACCTCTCAGAGCATTTCTATGATAAGAAAATGCAGGAGTTCTTTGAACTCAGGTTGGGAAGCATGACTATGGTAGAGTACAAGAAGAAGTTATTGGGATTGTTAAATTATTTCAAGTTCATTGGTGATGATAAAGTGAAAATACAGAGATTTCTAAGTAGATTTCCAGCCTTTTATAAGGAAAAGATCAAGTATGATGAACCCAAGACCTTGACTGAAGATATCAAGAAGGCTAAATACTTGTATGAGCAAGGCCAGGGAAGATAATCCCTCCAAAAATATTGGAATGACAAGAAGAATGCAAAGTCCGATCAGAGGATGAAGGGATTCAAACCTCCCTTCAATAAGAATGAGCCTAATATAAATCATCATTATCAGTGTGATAAGGGGGATTTCAAGAAAGAAGATTCCTTGAGAAAAAGGGGAAGACCACCAATCCAATGTTGGGGATGCAAAGAATATCACTTGTACAAGGATTGTCCACATAGAAAAGACAGAGTGAATACTATGCACAACATCCAAGAGGCTACAACAGTTGAAGATATGGGAAGAATCGATGCATCTTTAAATGATCAAAAAGAAGAGTACCAGTCCAATATGATCGAGGTGGAAGGTAAGATCATAAATCAGCTTGTTGTTATTTTGATTGATTCAGGATCAAGTCATTGTTACATTGATCCTAAGATAGTGGATAAATTAAATTTCGAGAAAAGTAAACTTGGAAAAGCAATCTTGGTTCAGTTAGCCACTGGAACCAAAAAGAGAATCCATGATATGGTCAGAAGTTGTTCCATAAGTCTTAATGGCATGAATACTAGTATTGATCTAAATATCATACCATTGGGGTCGTATGATGTTCTGATTGGGATGGATTGGTTGGAAAAGCATCATGTTTTCCTTGATTGTCATAACAAGACACTTACATGTCTTGATGGAAATGGAAAACAGAGCATTGTGAGAGGAGTTCCAAGACCCATCTCTATAAGGGAGATTTTGGCCTTACAACTGAAAAGATGTTTTAGGAAAGGATGTCAACTGTATGCAGGTCATGTGGAAGAGCCAGATAATACAAAGGGGCCAAGCCTTGAATATTTCTCGGTACTACAGGAATTTGAGGGTGTATTCCAAGAAATACCCGGATTTCCACCAAGAAGGGAGATAGATTTCTCAATTGACTTAGTGCTAGGAGCTGCCCTGATGTCAAAAACACCTTACAGAATTAGCACACCAGAATTAAAAGAATTACAAATGCAGTTGGAGGAATTTTTGAAGAAAGGGTACATACATCCAAGTGTTTCACCTTGGGGAGCACCAGCACTCTTTGTCAAAAAGAAGGATGGAACCTTGAGGCTGTGTATTGGCTTCCGACAGTTGAATAAGTACACTATAAAGAAAAAGTATATGCTACCCTGAATTGATGACCTCTTTGATCAGCTAAGAGGAGAAAAGATATTTTCAAAGATTGACCTAAGGGCAGGATACCATCAGGTAAGAATCAAGGAAGAAGACATGCATAAGACAACCTTTAGGACAAGGTATGGGCATTATGAATTTGTAGTGGTGCCATTTGGACTGACCAATGCACCAGTTGTCTTCATGTGCTTAATGAATGGCATATTAAGAAATTATTTGGACAATTTTGTCATAGTATTCTTGGATGACATACTTATATATTCTAAGTTTGAAGAGGAGCATGAACATCACTTAAGATTGGTATTGCAAGTACTGAGAGAAAATCAGTTGTATGCCAAGTTGAGTAAGTGTTCTTTTTATCAAAAGCAGATCCATTACTTGGGACACATTATTTCAGAGCAGGGCATAACAGTAGATCTAGAGAATATCAAAGCCATTAGAGGATGGCCAACACCCAGAAATGTGTCAGACGTCAGATATTTTATGGGATTAGCTAGCTACTACAGAAGGTTCATAGTAGGATTCTCTAAGATTTCTTATCCTATCACTTCTTTGCAAAAGAAGGGAACTAAATTTGAATGGACACTCAAGTGTGAAAATAATTTTAATATGTTGAAGGAATTACTTACTAGTGTGCCTGTGTTAAATATTGTTGACCCAAATGAAATTTTTGTGGTACGTACAAACGCTTGTAAGGAAGGACTTGGGGGAGTCCTCACTCAAAATGAACATATCATTGGATATGAGTCCAGAAAGCTTAAGGAACATGAGAGGAACTATGCCACACATGACTTGAAACTTTCTGCCATTGTTTGTGCCTTGAGGATGTGGAGGCATTATCTCATGGGGAAGAAATTCGAATTAAGAACATACCACATTGGCCTGAAGTATCTTTTTGAACAACCAACCTTGAATGTCAGGTAAACAAGATGGATGGAATTTTTAAGCGAATATGACTTTGATATCAAGCATATCAAGGGAAATGAGAATAAAGTTGTCGATGCACTTAGTAGGAGAGTGCATCTCATGAATGCTATTGTTTTCAGTATGCATCAGTCAGACTTGAAGAGAATAATTTTAGATGGTCTTGTTACAGATCAACATTACCTACAGGTAAAGGAAAAATTACGACAAAGAGATGTACAATAGAAAATAAAGGAGTATGAGATAAATGAAGACGGATTACTCGTGCATAAGAATAGAATCTATGTTCTTGGTTTCAGAGAACTAAGGAATGTGGTACTAAAGAAAATGCATGATGTTCCTTATGTTGGACATCCTGGTTACCAGAAAATAATTACAGTAGTAATAAGCTAGTTCTTTTGGCCGAGAATGAATAAGGATGTTGTTGATTACATTGCTCGATGTATGGAATGTCAGAAGGTGAAGGCTAATCATAGGCACCCGATGGGTTTGCTACAGCCATTGCAAATTCCAAAGAATAAATGGGAAGTGATCACCATGGATTTCATCACGGGATTACCCATAAAAAATAAGCAACATGATTCAATCATGGTGGTGGTTGACAAGTTAACAAAGGATGCTCATTTTGTGCCTGTGAAGACAACGCATACAGCAGCTAATATTGCAGAAATTTTCATGAAGGAAATTGTTAGGTTGCATGGGATACCTAGGACAATCATCTCGGACAGAGATACGAAGTTTACCTCCAATTTATGGAGGGGATTGTTTAAAGGATTTGGAAAAATTATAAACTTTATCACAACATATCATCCCCAAACAGATGGGAAAACAAAGAGAGTCAATCAAATAATTGAAGACATGCTGAGAATGTATGTGATGGATAAGCCATCTAAGTGGGAAGATTACTTACACTTGGTAGAGTTTTCATATAATAATGGGTATAAATATTCATTGAGAATGAGTCCATTTGAAGCCTTGTATGGTAGGAAATGCAATACTCCAGTAAGATGGGACAACCCAACATATAGAGTGGTACTTGGGCTGGAGTTGCTCAAGGACATGGAAGACCAGGTGGTCAAGATCAAGCGGAATTTAAAGGCAGCTCAAGATAGATAGAAATTTTATGCAGATAAGAATAGGACGGTTAGAGAATTTAAAGTAGGGGAGCATGTACTTTTGAAAGTGAAGCCCCAAAAAATATCTTTGAAATTGGGGAGTTGTACAAAGATGGCAGCCAAATTTTGTGGTCCATTTGAAATATTGGACAAAATAGGGCCAATTTCATACATGCTTGCATTGTTTGCTTCCATGAGTGTGCATAATGTATTTCATGTATATTTACTAAATAAATATGTACATGATCCTAACCATGTTATTGATTGGCATCAGATTCAGGTAGAGACGAAGGGATATTTTCAAGTTCAGCCAGTACGGGTATTGGACAAAAAGGTAAAAATGCTTCGGAATCGAGTTATAGAGCTGGTAAAGTTCAGTGGACCTACTACGGTCCTAAAGATGCTACCTGCGAGCATGAAGATGCCATGCAGGAAGAGTACTCACATCTTTTTGAATAAATTTGAGATTTTTATCTCTGTTTTGTATATGCACTAAGGACAGTTCCAAAATAAGGGGGAGAGGATGTAACACTCGTGTTTTGAAACCCCATTTTAAATAATGTATTGTTACAATGTTGAGAGGCCAGAGTGTCCAAACAATTATTAAAAGGCCAGTGTGCCAAGACATGTAATGGTTCTTATCATTATTAATAATAAATACATCGATGGTTGCTAGATGCACAAGGACTAGAGTTATAGGGGGCTATGATTCCACAAGAGAGGGGGCTTGAGGGGATAAATGTTTATCCCTATGTTGATTACCTTTTTTCCTAAAGGGGGGGGATCGGTTACGTGAGCTTCTTGGGGAGTCCAGGAGGTTCTTGATTTCCCCACAAACATACTTAAACCCGCCCCTAGTCCGATTGAGGGGTTGGTCATTGGCTTGTCCACTCCATCACCTTTGTGTTACCTCATTCTTACCCTCACGTACTCCCATGCACTTACCTAAATCCTCCATCCATTCTCACCTGTGTATTGGTCTCAGGAAGGGGGACCAAACTGCAAAATAATTAGCCATGGGATAGTTGGTTGTAGTGGTCGCTGGTGTGATCCAGTCGTACCTTGAGGCCTGCATGTCTGAGATGCAGTGGCCTGTGTCCAACATGGCTCACAGCTACGATTCATGAGAGTTCCAGCATTGATATTCTGGATCAGTTGTGCTGGAGGCCTGAATAAGGAGAAGGACTGCCTGAGGGACTGCATGGCAGAGAAAGGTGGAGGTTCGTTCTCTCGGGTGGTGCAAGCTAGGTAGAAGAGAGTTGGGTACTTGGATTGTTGTTGGTGTTGGGAAGCCTATGAGAGCTTGAGAGCTGACTAGTTTGGGAATCCATGTTCACTCTAGAACCATCCTTGTGAATTCATAGCCCTGGCTCGAGGGTGATGTTGTTGTTGAGATTTGGAGCAGTAGTGTCTACGGTTGGGTGGAGCGTCCTTGGTCTGAAGCCATTTGGTGTCATATTTCATAAAGATAAGTTCTCTCTGTTGTGATATTATTATCTGTATATGAATGTTATTTACAGTGTATATTTAATTATCGTTAATTGAATCTTTAGAACATGCATGTTTGTTGGATATTGTAGTGCATGTCGTTAATTCTCTTATCTTATGCATCTTTAATAAATAAAGAAGGCATCAGTTTGAGAAAGAAGTCCAAGGGTGGGCTTGTAGGTAGCATACCCCGGCCTGTGGCTGGCTGGGTATGTTACACTAACCCTAGGAGATGAAGCGCCAAAAGTCATGTGGGCCCCGTTGGGGTAAGTTAGTACATCAACTTCTCGGGGTCGTAACTTTTGCATACGATCTCTATTTTACGTGTGTGATAGCTCGTTGGAAAGGTATTTTCGAGAACTATAGATTATGTTGTCAAAATATGGCCCAATCATTATTTTCACTGTGGAAATCCAAAAAAAATGTTGTTTAGGTCCTCAAAATGGACCCGAAAGTACAAAAAGATGTACTGAGATGAAAACTACCAAAATATGCCAGTTGAACTAGATGGGTGGCCACCAATATCCACCTAGATGTTGTGTAGGGATTCAAGACAACCTCAGAAGTGAAGAACCCATAATTACAAAAAAGTGTCCCCATTATAGAGAAAGGTGTTGAACTTAAATCTATCAAGATGAGTCAGTTGGAATTTGGAACAGGTGGGTGGACACCAATATCCACCTAGATCATGCACCCTCCTGTTGACTACGGCATTTACTTTATAAAAAGGGGCATGTCTAAAAAAACAATGCGAAAATGTTTTCCCATGGTAGCCTTGTAAGGTAGAGAAATAGACATGAAGATAAATATTGAATTATGATTGCATATTAATTTTTAAATACATGCTTATATTGTGGAGTTGAGAACATTCATTAATAAGATAATTGCTACATGATAATAGCCATAACATGTATTTTGTCTTCATGATTTTTATAAGAATAGTTGAAAAATGAAGACATGAATTGATTATTTGGAAAGAAGAACACCAAGGATGGTGTATTTCAAAGGAAAAATGATGCAATACCACCTACGACCAAAGAGTATAGTGGCAACAAGAAGGACACAATGCTTAGGAACAAAGGCATTGTACAAGTAAAGGTCTAGTGGAGCTAGGGGATGCAATGTGGAAGGAATACCCACATTGGATTTAAAACTTTGATGTAAGAATTGTATATATGTGTACACCTATATGGTGATGTGCACTGAGGACAGTGAAAAAATAATGGGGAGGGTAATGTAACACATTGATTTTGATCCCCATATATTTAATGTAATGTAAATATGTGAATTAGGCCATGAGATGAATAGTATGGTCGAGGGCCAAGTAATGTAAATAGTGTACATCAAATTTATTAATAAAAATACATCAATGGTTGTGAGACAAGAGGGACTAAAAT
>JZKD02S1672853.1:208745-227561 GCA_000966675.3 Picea glauca | reverse complement strand
GGGGGGGGGATATTGAAAATAACATATCTTATTGTAACCCCATATTAGTGTCCAAGTATATAGCCCCCCATATTTGTATCCAAGTATATAATGCACTAAGGACAATGAAAAAATAAGGGAGAGGGGAAAGTAATACCCCCGTTTGGCCCCAGTTGTAAATGTATATGTACATTTGTTTTATATAGAATGGTGAGACAATATGTTTTTTTGGGTTGGAGTGCACATTTATGTATGTTTTGGTCTAGAGTGCATGTGTGATATTAGGTTGGAGAGCTTGTATGATAAAAGGTCAGTGAGCCTAGCATTGTGCATTGTAATAACACTCATATATATCAATAAAATGCATCACGGTTCCATACTAAGTCAGATAAAAGAGTGTGGGGGGATAGGAATCCACGAGATGGAAAGGGGGCTAAGGGATTAAGGAAAGGGGATAAGCCAAATATATTAAATTAATCCTAAATCCTAATCCTTAATCTTATGTCATGATTTTATCCTAAGTTCCTAAGTGATGGGATGAGTTCCCGAGTGGTGGGAGAGTGGTTCTTTGACCACCACTTGTAAAATTGGAAGCATGCATATATAAAGTTTGGGATTAGTGAGAAATCCATTCATTCCAATCATTCCGATCATTGTGCTCTGCTATTTTGGTTTGGGTGTGTTGGGTGTGAGCTTAGGGAAGCCATTGTAACCATGTTTCTTATGAAACTTGTGAATCCTACGTCGGATTATGTTGCCAATTCTCCTTGGGTTTCCTTGGGGAAGGCTAGAGCCCTAGAGGGGGAATTGGGTGGGTAGGATTTCCCAATGTGTGAGGCTTGCAAGGTGCCTAGAGAATCCATTATTAGAGTTGGATTTCCTAGACCCATCGCTCTAAGACTTCCTGGCCAACTTGTGCTTGAGCCCTAGAAGGGAAGTGACACAACTTGAGGGATTATGGTGCAGAGAAGGGGGTACACTTCCTTGGGTTATGCAGGATGAGGACAATGAGAGAATGTTAGTTGGAATTGTTGTATGAGTTTGGTACCTTGGCTTAGATTCCATTTGTGTTTTTGTGAGACCTAGTTGTCTTAGGTATGCTTTTCCCTGTCGAAAAAATTGTGAACAGAGAAATAACCTTCTAGTAGATTTAACCATTTTTCTAGGGCATATGCATCTATCTAACATTCAAATATGGGAATATAAAAGTTAAATTGTACCTTGAAGGGAGAATTTCCTCCAAAGTGGTTGTTTGATGAAGATGTGCCTATTGCTATCAGAAGGCATTGAATGATGTGGGAAAAATTCTCCATCATTTCGTCCCTCTGTCACGCGAGAGCTTGCTCAAGCAAAAGGTTAATAGAATCTTCTTCTCCACCAATTTTCTTTTCTTCTGCCATGGAGGGTTTCTTGGGCATGCGAGAGCGATTATCCTCAAGAGAGACAAGGTATGTGGCCACCAATATCCACATGGATCATGCACCCTCATGTTGACTACGTCATTTACTTTATAAAAAGGGGCATGTCAAAAAGAACAATGAGAAATTTGTTTCCCATGGTAACCTTGTAAGGTAGAGAAATAGTCATGAAGATAAGTATTGAATTATAATTGCATATTTATTTTTAAATACATCCTTAGATTGTGGAGTTGAGAAATTTCATTAATAAGATAATTGCTACATGATAATAGCCATAACATTCATTTTGTCTTGATGGTTTTTATAGGAATAGTTGAAAAATGAAGACATGAATTGAGTATTTGGAAAGAAGAACACCAAGGATGGTGTATTTCAAAATAAAAAATGATGCAATACCACCTACAACCAAAGATTATATTGGAAACAAGAAGGACACAATGCTTAGGAACAAAGGCATGGTACAAGTAAAGGTCTAGTGGAGTTGGAGGATGCAATGTGGAAGGAATACCCACATTGGGTTTAAAACTTTGATGTAAGAATTGTATATATGTGTACACCTATATGGCAATGTGCACTAAGGATAGTGAAAAAATAATGGGGAGGGGAATGTAACACCCTGATTTTGATCCCCATATATGTAATGTAATGTAAATGTGTGACTTAGGCCATGAGTTGAATAGTATGGTCAAGGGCCAAGTAATGTAAATAATGTACATTAAATTTATGAATAAAAATGCATCGATGGTTGAGAGACGAGAGGGACTAAAATGATGGGGGGATATGACTCCATGAGAGAGGAATGAGAGGGGCATAAGGGGGGGGGATATAGGAAATAACATATATTTTTGTAACCCCATATTGGTGTCCAAGTGTATAGCCCCCCATATTTGTATCCAAGTATATAATGTACTAAGGACAATGAAAAAATAAGGGAGAAGGGAATGAAATACTCGTAGTTTGACCCCAATTGTAAATGTATATGTACATTTGTTTTATATAGAATGGTGGGCCAATATGTTTTTTTGGGTTGGAGTGCATGTTTATGTATGTTTTGGGCTAGAGTGCATGTGTTATATTAGGTTGGAGAGATTGTATGCTAAAAGGTCAGTGAGCCTAGCATTGTGCATTGTAATAACAACCATATATATCAATAAAATGCATCAGAGTTTCATACCAAGTCAGGTAAAAGAGTGTGGGGGTTAGGATTCCATGAGAGGGGAAGGGGGCTAAGGGATTAAGGAAAGGGGATAAGCCAAATATATTAAATTAATACTAAATCTAATCCTAAATATTATGTCATGATTTTATCCTAAGTTCCTAAGTGATGGGATGAGTTCTCAAGTGGTGGTAGAGTGGTTCTTTGAATGCCACTTGTAAAAAAAGGAAGCATGAATATATAAATTTGGGATTAGTGAGAAATCCATTCATTCCAATCATTCTGATCATTGGTCTTTTCTATTTTGGTTTGCGTGTGTTGGGTGTGATCTTAGGGAAGCCATTGTAACCATGTTTCTTATGAACCTTGTGAATCCTACGTGGGATTATGTTGCCAATTCTCCTCTGGTTTCCTTGGGGAAGGTTAGAGCCTTGGAGGGGGAATTGGGTGGGTAGGATTTCCCAATGTGTGAGGCTTGTAGGGTGCTTGGAGAATCCATTATTAGAGTTGGAGTTCATGGATCCATAGCTCTAAGAATTCCTGGCCAACCTGTGCTTGAGCCCTAGAAAGGAAGTGGGACAACTTGAGGGATTGTGGTGCAGAGAAGGGGGTACACTTCCTTGGGTTATGTAGGATGAGGAAAATGAGAGAATGTTAGTTGTAATTTTTGTATAAGTTTGATACCTTGGCTTAGACGCAATTTGTGTTTTTGTGAGACCTAGTTGGCTTGGGTATCATTTTCCCTATCCGAAAAATTGTGAACAGAGAAATAACCTTCTAGTAGATTTAACCATTTTTCTAGGGCATCTGAATGTATCTAACCTTCAAATATGGGAATATAAAATTTAATTTGTACCTTGAAGGGAGAATTTCCTCCAAAGTGGATGCTTTATGAATATGCTCTTGTTGCTATCAGAAGGCAATGAACATTGTGGGAAAAATTCTCCATCATTCCGTCCCTTTGTCACGTGAGAGCTTGCTCAAGCAAAAGGTTAATAAAATCTTCTACTCCGTCATTTTTATTTTCTTCCACCATGGGGGGTTTCTTTGGCATGCGAGAGAAATTTTCCTCAAAAGAGACAAGCTCTAGATCCAACTTGCTATACGCAGACCTCGTCGGGGACATGCACTAAAAAACGATCAAGAGAAACATGCTTTGATACCACTGATCCAAATTATTTTTGGAACAAAATGAAAGCAGGGATATTACAATGAAATACGCATAAATATTGCTAGAAACAGAGAAATAAAACAATACATGATTTCTATTAATGAAAGAAATGTACAGAAACTGCAAAAATACAGAGTGCAAGACTCGCTAAAATGGTGGCATCTTTATCTCTAAGAAGAGATGTGACGGTTACGCTCATTCGAAAAAACATGAGTACAATGATGCTTTGAAGAAATTTTTACAATAAGGATGAATTCCAATACCCTAGACATCCAAAAACCTAACCCTAGGAGATGAAGTGCCAAAAGTCATGTGGGCCCCGTTGGGGTAAGTTAGTACATCAACTTCTTGTGGTCGTAACTTTTTCATACGATCTTTGTTTTAGGCGTGTGATAGCCCGTTGGAAAGGCATTTTCAAGATCTATAGATTATGTTGTCAAAATTTGACCCATTCATCAGTTTGACTATGGAAAGACCTAAATATGTGTGTGTGTGTGTGTGTGTGTGTGTGTGTGGGCCTCAAAACGACCCCAAAAGTACATAAAGATGTAATTAGATGAAAACTACCAAAATAGGCCAATTGGACTAGATGGGAAGCCACTAATATCCACCTATATGTTGTGTAGGGCTTCAAGACAACCTCATAAGTGAAGAACCCATAATTACAAAGAAGTGTCCCCATTACAGAGAATCGTGCTTGTTGGGAACAAGCCCATTTTGGGGAAAAGGCATGACATGGAGGAAAGACAATTGGCAGAAAGGCATGTGAGGTGCGCATGCAAGAATAAGGGAAAGAAAGACAACTGGTAGGAAAAGCAGTGGACGAAAGGATAACGTGCATGCAGAGGAGGAAAGCATGCAAGGCCAACATGCAAGAAGACCTAACTAGGTTAGGGTTTTGGTAAGAGAATGCAATCGTTGATGTTCTAGAAATACATATAAATAGACACCTAGGAGGTATAAGGGGGGTTCAGGTTTTTGGATAGAGTGTTGCTCATGTGACAAGGATTAACTAGTTTGTAACACTTCTATCATACGATCCAATCTTGTAAGTTGTTGAGTTGTAGACGGTCAGGAGGGTAGATCTAGAGGGTTAGATCATTGGTTGATGAGCCCAGTACAATATAGTTCACCTCATTATAGATATCGACCCAACGGAGGATGAGTTGTAAAGCACATGAAACTGTAGTTTTGGAACTAGGATAATAAAATATCTTGAGATCCAGATATTTGTGGACGTAGCCCAGGAGGGGGTGAACCATGGTAAAACCTGTGTCATATGATTGAATGTTTGAATCTTTTTTATTATTTGTGAGTAGATGTTAGAATGATGTATGAATGAATTAATGGATCCTATTACATTACATGCATAAATGAGAATAGAAATATATTTCTTTAATGATTATATAGAATTTACAGCACGCAACTCACAGATCCCCATTCAGTCTTGGATTGCAAGAACTTGAGTATTTCAATCACTCATTAAGACTATCTCGAGCGAGATTGTGCAGTGCACTCTATGTGTTGCATTGCCTTCTAGGTTACCGGGAGGTTTGATAGTTTTAGAGGCTTTGTTGGATCCCTAGTAGACCTGAACCTAGGTCAAGTCATGTAAATGTATAACTAAGATAGGCAACCAACAAATGGTTATGTTGCTGGTTGGAACAACATAGGATTGAGTGGATGAGATATATTGAATATTTGTTAAAAGAATGTTTGATCTGTTGAAAAATTGTTAAAAGAATGTAATATCTGTGACCGAAGTGTCAAAAAGAATGAAAATATAGGAGGGAATGTTTATACCCTAGAGGCCCATGAAAGAGGAAATAGAGAGATGGTTGAAAATAAAGGAGCTAGAGTTTGTGCAGCAAGATAACAGAAACCCTAGAGTAACACCGCACAAATATATTGAAAAATATGTGTTTACTGATCTACATGAAGTATTTTCCTGTGAGTTTCCATACTTATTGCAGTAGTGTATATTGAGGTTGAAGGAAAACCACGCAACAAATAGGATCCAACAGTTAGAGTGGAACTTAGTTCAAATCGCGTAGTTACAGCAGGAGAATAACAAATTCACCTGTGCAGTAGATTTTTGGCTCAACAGTATTGTAGTAGGATTTATAACAAAATTTGCAGTAGATATCGCTAAGTCGTACAGTGCAGCCGAGAAAGAGTTTCTACGCGGGCCTCGAGGAAGGTATATTAGATCATTGAACATTGATATTAATATATTTCTCTATAACAAAGGTGTAATGACAATAGAGTTAGACATCTAAACTTCCCTACATGCATGCAGGAAGGGGGGAAACACTAACAGAAAAAAGAGAAATGGAAGGAGAAGTGGATAAAGTAAAGAAGGAGGAAGCCTTGGACCCAATCATGATGGACAACGACCAGATCAAGTGGATCATGGCGACAAATGAAAAGACACGCAGTGGAGTACCGTACCAATACAAGGTGAACACAAAGTATAGATCCATAGTCGCGAGGGAATCCTTGGCAAGTGATGAAGAGGAGGTAGAGGATCTTCGAGTTGTGGAGCAGGTTGAGGAAATCTTGTGTGCAACATATGAGAGGAAGATGAGAGGTCCAAGAGTAGGAATAGAAGACAATAATCCTATCCATATTAATGTCAGTGTGGAACCCATAAATCCATGTGAGACTAGCACACCAAGAAGAAAACCACCATTTAGAAAACCGAATTTCGAGAGAAGGAAGACAGCAGGAAGTACATCTACACAAGGAAAAACAACTGAGGGAGCCAGTTCAGGAAGCATTAGTCAAGTATGTACAACACATGGAGGTAGCAGTTTAGCATTTAGAATGGCAGGACATGATCTCGCCATTCGATTACCAGAATTTCAAGGAGAGGCAGCAGAATACCCTGAGAAACACTTGTTCATTTGTGCAAAGATCTGGGAAGAAAAACAGATCACTGATGAAGATACTAAACTTGCGCAGCTAGCAATCATGCTACGAGACCGTGCACTAGACTGGTACATGAGTCTAGACGTAAACAGTGCACCTAGAACAACAAGGACACTGACAGACATTAAGAAATTACTAATTAATGAGTTTCAGAAGCCGAGCTTAGAGGATCAATACATGAACGAGATGATAAAAATGCTATAGAAATAAGGAGAATCTTTATGGTAAATTGACTAGCGATTTAAACGTATGAAAGGGAAATCGAGGTATGCCATGATTGACATGCAACATAGACATATGTTTGTGAATTCTTTGTTACCACACCTGAAATACCCACTCAGGAAACAAAAATTCCAATCTCAAGCAGAGGCTCTGTGGGAAGCCTTACAAATGGAGGAGAATCAGTACCACAAGACAGATTGAGCTATAGAAGAGTTGAAGGAGGATCTGAAGAATCTTACCTTTCAACTCAATCAGAACAAGGGAAAGGACAAGCACGAAGTTGTGTGGTGTAGCACATGTAGAACATAAGGGGCACCATAAGAATGAATGCCCAACATTCGCACAGTATATGTCAATAGGGATGCCAAATCCATTGCCGATAGGAGGACCCAAGTGTGAAATCTACAAGATGCACGTGCATGATCCATATCATTTTCCTATGATGTAGAAATACCAGACAGAACTAATGAATGCATACTACACTTTTTGCAAGTCAGTAGGACACGATGACAAAGTCTGCAAAACCATATATCTGATGAGGGAAAGGACGTCAGACACATATAGGGTGCAAGCCGAAATGATGACAGGGCAAGTTGCACCTCAATTTAATCAGGCACCACTGCAGTATAATATTGTGTCATAGCAATATAAAATTGTGTAGTTGTAGTATAACACTGTGTAGCCCAAGTATAACCCTACACAGTATAATCATGTACCTCAATACAATACACCGCGTGAAGATCACACTGGGTACAGAGGAGAAGGACGAGGCAGAGGAGGATTTGGATGAGGAAGAGGCCCATTAGTGTGCCATAACTGCCAACAACCAAGGTACTATGAAAGAGAATGTCCACTACCACCTGCGACATGCATGTATTTTCCGCGCAACAGATCACGATACAGAAGATTGCACAACATTGTTGGGGAAGATACATGAGAAATGAAATCAAAACAATCTAAAGGTCCAGTGGATCTCTATAGAAGCTAGATAATATGGCAGGAATATCAACATAGTGACGTGCGGAGGTGCTAAAACATGAGATGATGCGACTAAACAGGAACCAGTACAGCAACAGTGGCTTAAGAGAAATACCCACTCAAGCAACAAAAATTCCAATCTCAAGCCACCGAAGAGATTTGATGTTGAAAAGGAGTAGGAGACCTTTAAGGAGGCCAGGCAAGAATTTCTCAAGAAGAATGTTGCATCTACATCTACCGCGCAGCATACCCAAGATGCCCCAATGTATGAAATTCTGTCAACATTGGACCATACCAATGAAGTCCACCTGGGAAACCAAGTAAGTTGTATTAAAACTTTCCTACAATCATGTATTCAATTATTTAAGGATCCATCATATGTTATAGTATTACAGAATCTATTAGATATATGTACCACAAACTCTGAGGGAAATTTAGAACAGAGGATAGTCAATCACCCCCATGCCAGAAGGAGAACCAGCAGAGAGTTTAGATTGAATGCCAACATCAAAGATTTTAACATGGGTGATATGATATTAGACCTAGGATTTGAAGTGAATGCATTACCCAAAAAGAAATGGAAATGCATGGGAGAACATACCTTAGGCTACTCACCAATCCAAATGAAGTTAGAAAACCAACACAGAGTTCTACCAATAGGGAGGCTGAAAGGAGTGACAGTAGATCTAGATGGAGTGCGCACTAAGGGAGACTTCGAAGTGATCAAAATTATGGACGACACAACACCATATCCAGCATTACTGGGATTGGATTGGGAATTTGAAAATCAGGCGATAATCAACCTGAAGACTAGGAAGATGAAATTTGAGTCTGGTGAATACATGGTTATTGCACCCCTAGATCCATCAGAAGCCAAAATATTTGTGGAACCAACATGTTTAGATTTCAAATAAATTAACCAGATGTACCGGACCACTGTGTGCACCAAATATTACATTAATCCAACTGTCAATGGTGTAATTAGCTGGAGAAGTATCATGTCATGTGCTTCTAACTCAGACATTGGTCTGGAGAATTGGAAGCAGCGTCTACATGAGGTCTCAACCAGAAGATGCGCTCAAATAGACCGTACAATAAGGTGGGTTGGGACAGAAGTCAGAGAACCTCCAATTTCACTCAAGATAGCACCAGAATATCGACACATTCATTGATGGATTCTCAAGCTATCACCAAATCAAGATAGCACTAGAAAATCAACACAAGACTACCTTTGCAACAGAATGGGGATCCTACCAGTACACAGTCATGCCTTTTGGACTGAAAAATGCACCAGCAATTTTCTCCAAAGTAGTCATTGTTGCCTTCAAAGAATTCATCCATTAGTTTCTAGAGGTATATTTGGATGATTGTACAATGTAAAACCTATTGAAGGATCATGTAGAGGTATTGGTGCTAATGTTAGAAAGATGCGGGAAATGCCAAATATCCTTGGAACACCCTTCGGGATTCTATTGGGTCACATAGTATGTAGACAAGGTTTGATCGTGGATCTTGCAAAGATTGTAGTAATTGTGAACTTACCACCACCGAAATCAGTGCATCGACTGCGGGCCACATTGGGATATACAGGATATTACAGAAAATTTATCAAGGGGTATGTGCAAATCACTGCGTCGATGGAAAAATTGCTCAAGAAGGGTACTAAATTCCAGTGGAATGAGAGTTGTCAACAAGGATTGGACACCATGAAGGAGAATATGGTCACATCACCCATCTTAGTCTTTCCAGATTGGGAGAAGACATTCCATGTGCATGTATATGCATCATCCATAGCCCTGGGAGCTATTCTGGCATAACCAGGAGTAGGGGAGTTGGACCATCCCATAGCATTTGCAAACAGAAAAATGTCAGACTCTGAGAATAACTACAACACTACAGAGCAAGAAGGTATGGCAATGGTATATGCACTTCAAAAGTTCAGGAATTACCTACTTGAAAAACACTTTAAGATGTTCACAAATCATTTAGCCCTTAAGTACCTAGTCAACAAGCTAGTGTTGGGGGGGGGAATTTGTCGATAGTTATTGTTGTTTCAAGAATTTGACTTTGAAGTCATTGTTAAACAAGGGAGGCTGAACGCAGGACCTTTTCACTTGTCAAGGGTCACCAATGGCGAGGAGACCACAAACTTAGAGGATACCTTCCTTGACATGGAGTTATTTTCATTCCAGGTCATGGATGATTATTTTGTTGACATTATTGAGTATTTAAGTATAGGGATTGTGCCATAGGAATTTAACACTGCGCTGAGGAAGAATTTGGTTGTCTGAGTAGCGGACTACCAGATGATTGTAGGGCACTTATATAAAATGGGGGTAGACAACATATTGAGAAGGTGAGCGCTAGAACATGAAAGGCCTAGGATAATGGCAGAAGCCCATGAAGGAATAGCAGGAGGACACTGTGCAAGCAAAGCTACCGCATAGAAGGTATTGCACGTAGGATTATGGTGGCCAATATTCATCGAGATGAAAAGGAATACTTTCAACAATGCGATGTTTGTCAGAGGGTTGGAAAACCAAACAAGCAGGATGAGATTCCCTTACACCCACAAGTAACGCTACAAGTGTTTGACAAATGAGCTATCGATTTTGTTTGGCCAATTCAACCCACCTGCAAGAATATCAAGCGCATGATACATCATCACTGTGATGTAATACCTCTCAATATGGGTAGAAGAAACACCAGTTAAAGATTGCAGTGCAAATATAGCAACACACTTCCTGTTTGAACATGTGCCCACCAGATTTGGATATCCAAGGATCCTGATGAGTGACCAAGGAACTCACTTTATCAACAACACTATCAGAGCTCTAATTGAATAATTCGAGGTCTACCATCAGAAAAGTATGCCATACCATCCTCAGGCAAATGGAATGGTGGAATCCTTCAGCAAGATTATAGAGAATTCCCTAACCAAGATTTTAAATGTCAATAGGGACAACTGGGATTCAAAGATACCAGCAGTACTATGGGCATATAGAACAACCTGCAAGAATCTGACAGGGCAGAAACCATTTATATTGGTGTATGGACAAGAAGTAGTGGTACCATTAGAATTCTTGGTACCAAGTCTATGTGTCGCAGCAATTACAAACATGACAGAGTGAGGCACAGTACAAGAAAGGTTAAGTCAGTTGATGAGCATGGAAGAAGATAGGATTCTGGCAGGCTTTCACCAAAAAGTATAGAAAGCAAGGGACAAATCTTGGCATGACTGACATATCAAAAGAAAAAGTTTCAAGGAAGGAGACATAGTCCTACTATATGAAAACAAGTTTTTTCAACATCCAGGAAAGTTCATAATTCATTGGTTGGGACCATATGAGGTCAAGACTGTCACGGACTAAGGAGTTGTACAGTTGAAGGATTTGTGAAGAAAATAATTGAAGGGCATGATCAATGGGAGTTGACTGAAGTTGTACAAGGAAAGTCGACCACCCTCAACTTGAAATTTACCGTGCAGAAAAAAAAATTAAATTAAATTAAAATAAAAAAATAAAAATAAAATATGTGCGAGTAGGTGAGCAAATCCGTGCAATGAAAAGAAAAAGAGTTTGTGCACACAAGTCCTTGAGTCAGCGCGATGAAACAAGAATATTGCACCAGAAGCAAAGGGTATAGAATCCAAGGACTCCACGCGCTCAAAAATCCCAGTGTGCCAGAAAAAGGACCAATGGTCGGAAAGCGTGGCAATTTGGAAAATGACGACTGTGGAATTCAGGCACCAACTGGCAACGATGGTTGAAATTGCGACAATCCATACACAGAGGTAAATAATGTAGCGCGACAGAAAGGGAAAAGTCCAAAACGATGATGCACAAGATAGAAGTTCACAAGTACAACGGTACGACACACCGCCAAAAGTGAAAAAGGGACAATTGTCAGTGTGGAACAGTTGTCACTTCGTCATCCCTCTATAAAGTCGAAAAAAGGGGGGGAAAGAAAATCATTGTGTCAATTGATAAGGAGAAGAACACAGATCTGAGTGAAAGAGTGATAGAGCGAGAATTCGATCGAGCATCTGTCGTGTTCATAGATTTACAGCCTAGAGAAACGTGCACGGAGGGCCACAACCACAAGTAGAAGGGACCCTAGTTTTGCCGAATATTCCAAGTGGGGTGCGCGTAGACGATGACATGGTCGACAGAGTGACTACCATCAAATACTTAGACCATGATGTGGCGGATGTCACCAAATTTCTAGATCCGGCGTCCCAAAACTACTTAGAAAGAAGGGGAGAAGGTTCATCAGGCATGCCACTGTTAGAGTCGGCGTAGTGGATTATTGGACTGTACAACACAGGGATCATGAATTTACTAGATGTCCCCCATTTTGGGTGGGGGAAACATATTAACGCCTACATCAAGCAACTGCTTGCACGAGTGCACAACAGGATTTTATGGATGGATAGGTCGGTTCCTATCACTGTGGACCTCATCGCAGCAATCATGAGGCTACCCACAGATGGGGAAAAGCCAGAACAATACTTGGAGGAAAAAACCAGAGCCAAGGACATCTCAGACGAGATTAAGGCCAAGTATGGCACAGAGTGAGGAAACAGGGGCATCAAGATCAGTGACATCAATGATCATGCGACAAGGTTTGCCACCAGACTGCTCGGATGCAAAATAATGTGCAAGTGTCACAAAGAGGAAATGTCGGCCGGTGTGTTCGACGTTGTCGCGCATTGTGCAAAGGGGAGCTCGATGAGCTAGGCCCCATACCTCTTAAATTCATTCTTAGAGGACTGCAAGAACACACAATATTAGGGCTATGAGTTCCACTACTCATGGTTACTCATCCTCATTGGCCTCGTTGGATGGAAGGAACCAGTATACAACAAGTACCTGGAGAGACAAGGGAAAGGTGGCACAGCATGCTACTTCTCATTACGCAATAGCGCAGACCCCAAGAGAAAGAATGCTAACACAGATGTCTTTGCAAGGTATTTCGCAGAAATGCAGGACCTTATTGCGGATACATGGCGAATTACACCAGAGACAGTCCAGGGGTTTGGACAGATTGCCAACTTCAGGGCAACGCGCCATAGCTTATGGATGCAAGCAAATAGAGACAATGCCAAGGAATGGCTACATCTCAACTACTGCGTGATGCCGGAAGAAATCCAGAGAGAGGTCCAAGAGTGGCCCGAAGAATGGAAGGTACCAGAGATTCCAACCGCGGTACCAAGCTCACAAACTCAGACACAGGGAAGACCAGCCCCATCACACCAAACAAGAACCAATGGCATCGGAACTAAGAATAGGAGTGCCCAAGGCCAAGAGGGGGGAAGCACCCCAGCTAAGAAGAAACCGAGAACACATAATAGACCACTAAGGGGATCTACATAGGCTCCACCACACACAGAACAACCACCAATACACTCAACGGAAGAAGTGTGCATGGAATAAACAGGCACAGGGACACAGGAGATCCCTGAGGAGGAAGAACAAGGGACAGAAACCTAGGAGATCCCTGAGGCTAGAGAAATAGGGACAACCACTGTAGGGGATATCTAGAGGCCCATTAGTCCTGAGCCATCAGCCACCCAGGAGAAGCGGCCACGGGAGCAAACCAATGGTGGTCGAAAGAAGGTGAAGGCCCACAAGCCACAGAGCCATATATCACTAACCCCGGATGATGTGGAGTTAGTGGTGACAGCAATCAAAGAGAGACTGGCTGAGGTGTGGGAGAATGCAAAGAAGCATAGGGATTCAATAGCATATCAAGTGCAAGAAGTAAAAGCTAGGCTGGAGCATTTAAGGATCAGGGTAGCACATGCACCAAAAGAAGCACCCACAAAGGCTAAGGAAGGAGTCCCAGTGCCTGAGAAAGTGCAGTTTGTAGCGCAAACGAGCGCCAATTTCATCATCACGTCTGAGAAGATATTCCTTGATGAAGAAACAGTGCATAAACCTCTAAAGGAAATCGAGACGTTAGACGTGGCATTGGCCAAGATTCCAAAAAAGGAGTTGTATAAACTTCAGGTAAGCGTTGTGTAGGAGATTTAGTCCAGAGCAAGAGTGGACGTGACAAACCTACATGTATCCCAGATAGAAAATATCTCCATGAAGGAATCCCTCAACCTTGAAGCGCAACAGAAAGAGAGAGTGCAACAAAAAGTGGAGGAGATGGAGAACCAGATCCACATGTTGTTTCAAACAATTCCCGAGACCACAAATGAGGAGGCATGGTCATCGAAAGAGAAGCTATGAAGGATAGAGCATACCAGCCAGCAATACAAAGAGAAAATTAAAGAGTTGGAGGAGTGTGTCACACCCGCTACTCCCCCAGAGGTTAGAACGCAGTGAGAATAGGAGGCAACAACAGCTGCGAAGGACATCGGCCAAAGAATACAGACAACCACTGAACTATTAGAGAAGAGCGTGCAGCTGTGGACTCACCTCCTAGAGGATGGGAGCCTCCAGGAACTACAAGAGAAGGAGAAGAAACTCGACGCAACAATGGTGGAAGTGAAGCAGGGACAGAAAATAGTGTCCCTTCCGGAGAAGATCAAGACTACCACCAAACTTAAGGCTTTGCAATTGGAAGAGAAAGCATTGCAAGCACAGAAGACAGCAAGACAGACGTTGTTGGAGCCCCTGCAAGAAAAGGCGGAGTAGTTGTTCATGGAGAGTGACGCAGCTAAGAAAAGCATTGAGCAGATCAGGTCCAAGGGAGGCGAGATTTTACAATCTCCTATCACGGAGAAGATGGTCACTGTTATGGCCGAAAAGAGCACTCAAGATCAACAACAGTGCCATCGGATAACGAAAATGTATGACGCACTGCAGCAGGCAGTAACAGGCGCAAGAAGCAAGCAGTGACAGTTGCATAAGTCAGGTAGAGACTCGAGACAAGTCAGGTAGAGACTCGGGACGAGTCACGATGTCAGTGTTGGGGTCCTGTTGGGCACATGCCCATTTTGGGGAAAATGCATGACGTGGAGGAAAGACAGTTGACAGAAAGGCATGTGAGGCACTCATGCAAGAAGAAGGGAAAGAAAGACAACTGGCAGGAAAAGCAGTGGACGAAAGGAAAACATGCATGCAGAAGAGGAAAGCGTGCAAGGCCAGCATGCAAGAAGACCTAACTAGGTTAGGGTTTTGGTAAGAGAATGTAACGACTGATGAGCCAGAAATACATATAAATAGACACCTAGGAGGTCTAAGGGGGGTTCAGGTTTTTGGATAGAGTGTTACTCGCATGAGAAGGAGTAACTAGTTTGTAACACTTCTGTCATACGATCCAATCTTGTAAGTTGTTGAGTTGTAGATGGTCAGGAGGGTAGATCTAGAGGTTTAGATCGCAGACTAAGGAGCCTGGTGCGATCTAGTCCGCCTCATTATATATCTCGACCCGACGGAGGATGAGTTGTAAAGAAAGCGGCGTTGTAGTTTTGGAACTACCATAATAAAATAGCTTGAGAGCCAGATATTTGTGGACGTAGCCCAGGAGGGGGTGAACCACAGTAAAATCTGTGTCATATGATTGAATGTTTGCATATTCTTTACTATTTATGAGTAGATGTTAGAATCATGTATGAATGAATTAATGGATCCTATTACATTACATGCATGAATGAGAATAGCAGTATATTGCTTTAATGATTAGATAGAATTTACAGTGCGCAACTCATAGATCCCCATTTAGTCCTGGACTGCAAGAACTTGAGTATTGCAGTCACACATTAAGACTATCTCGGGTGAGACTGCGCAGTGCACTCTGTGCGTTGCGCTGCCTTATGGGTTACCGAGAGGGTCGATAGTTTTAGAGGCTTTTTTGGATCCCTAGTAGACCTGAACCTGGGTCAAATCATGTAAAGGTATAACTAAGATAAGAAACCAACAGTGTTGAACTGCAAACTGTCAAGATGAGCCAGTTGGAATTTGGAACAGGTGGGTTGCCACCAATATCCACCTGGATCATGCACCCTCCTGTTGATTGCGTCATTTACTTTATAAAAAGGGGCATGTCGAAAAGAACAATGAGAAAATGTTTTCCCATGGTAGCCTTGTAAGGTAGAGAAATAGTCATGAAGATAAGTTGAGTTTCGCTCTTCAACATTATTATTTCTTAGACATAATAATGTCTCAAAAAGACAACTGCGACGGGCAGGGCGGGAGGCTCTCTGACGTCCATATCAAAGCTCTACTGGTGAGATTTTGAAGATTGAAGCTTTACTTATTATTTTTAAAATAAAGTTTGTTTACTTACATTGATATTTAGTTATAATATAATTTATGTTTTCTTTCATATCTTCTTCTTTACATATTAAGTAAAAAAAAAGATATTATTTGTATCTTTATATTATATGATATGATGATGATTAAATTGGTTTAT
This sequence comes from Picea glauca, assembly GCA_000966675.3. Classification (NCBI taxonomy): domain Eukaryota; kingdom Viridiplantae; phylum Streptophyta; class Pinopsida; order Pinales; family Pinaceae; genus Picea; species Picea glauca. The sequence goes on along the minus strand of JZKD02S1672853.1, from coordinate 211,339 downwards.
TGGACAAGTCATCATATAAAATCATTCATTAAATAAAGATAAAGATCATCATTAAATAATAAAGATAGATATTATACCATCATTATCTATTTATTTTTAAAATATAAGATAGAGACGTCATCATTTTGGATAAAAGGACTATGATAATAGGATTTCACACTTTTTCATTTTAAAGATTATCTTTTTAATAATTTATCTTAATTTATAAAAATTAATATATATTTTTAACATTCAAAATTAATTATTTGATAATTTCAAATTAACCTTTATAACTTTTACACATAGATAATGATATATATAAACATTTAATAATATATTATTGCTCATCTGTTAAGGAAATCTTGGCTAAAATTCTAGATACGTCATCATTGGATAAAGAGATTCTCTGAACTATGATGATGGTCACGGATTTCAGTGAAGCATTTATTTTTTTAATGCGTTATGGTAATTCATAAAATTTAATATATAATTTTAATATTTAAAGTTGACGATTTGATATTTTTAATAAGTTACAATAATTATAACAGTTAATATATAAAAAGCTTGCGAGTAACGGTTTTTTTTCCATGAGTTGTAGTAACTTATAAAATCAATATATTAAAAATGGCCTACTCCAACCAAATAGACCAAAATTTTAGAGATAAGTTGAGTTTCGCTCTTCAACCAAATTTTCAGAGATAAGTTGAGTTTGGCATGTATGAATATTCTACGCATTTAAGAACTTTATGCTCCTTTAAACCAAAGGAATCGATCGATCAAAATTCTAAATTGACTTTAAATTTAAACTAAAAGTAACGCAGGAAAGATTGATTGCGAGTTAACCCAGTCCTTTTCGACAATGATCATAATTTGTGGGAGGAACAGAAACAAAAACAGATTTGCAGGAATTTCCGTCTGTGCGAGGCGTGGAAGATTTGCTGGTGCTCTCCGTGGGAACGCCAACAGAGCAGACTGTTCGCGCCGCTGGTTATTGCCGGCAAAGACGACTGTACGCCCAAAGATTGAAGACTGTCCGCATCTGTGCCACGTGGTTATTGCTAAACCGTCCGATTCCTGCTACGTAAACCGTCTGATTTGCTCCACCGTAACCGTCAGATTTATGACACGTTGCACTAGAAGCTGCACATCCGTACCATTTTCGTCGTACGGTCTGTCAACCAATCCGTTCAGATGTCGACACGTGGCAGAGATCGGACGCTCAGATCCGACGTTCAAAAAGGAGAAACGTGGCAGAGATCGGACGGTCAGATCCGACGCACAAAAAGAAAACACGTGGCAGAGAACGGACGGTCAGATCCGACGCGCGGAAAGGAAACACGTGGCAGTGATCCGACGATCAAATCCGACGCGCCTAATAGAGCCACGTGGCAACGATCGGACAGCCAGATCCGACGTGCAGAAAGAAAACACGTGGCAGCTATCGGACCGTCAGATCTGACGCGCAGAAAGAGCCACGTGGCAGAGTCGGACAGTCAGATCCGACGCGCCTAATAGAGCCACGTGGCAACTATCAGACGACTAGATCTGATGCACCTAACTGAGCCACGTGGCAACGATCGGACGGCCAAATCCGACGTGCCTAATTAATCCACGTGGCAGAGATCGGACGGTCAGATCTGACGTGCAGAAAGTAGCCACGTGTCACCGATCTGAGCGTCATAAATATGCCACGTGGTATAGATCTGACTGTTAAATCGTACGGTCTTAAAGAAGCCACGTGGCAAAATTATAATGGCCAGATCCGATGGTCCCGGAGGGATGAGATGTGTGGCCTAGACAGTGCGACGTGTCGAGCGTAGGACAGCCCGGTTGGCTGACCGTACGACGAAAATGGTACGGATTCTACAGTTTCTATCTCCACGTGGCACAATTCCAACGGCTAAACGGATCCAACAGTATGACAAGGGACACGTGGACAAATCTAAGGTTTAGTCGACAGTTTGACAAGCTCCACGGAGAGCCGAATGCGAACTGTCGGTGTGTCGAATGCGGCTACCTTGGGAGGTCGAATGCGAACTGTAGGTGAAGACGGAGAGCCGAATGCGATCTCATCTTTTCTTTCACCGCACTGACTTTGTTGTTTGATTTCGCGGATAAACACAGAGACGCTTACAGTCGGAAGTTTGTCCATTCTATTGCTCATACTCGGGATATCATGTAAATGTTTTTCATAATTCTCTTGGCATGGGCTTTTGCTTGCAGGACGAATTACGAATTACTGTGGGGAGCAGCATGGTTGCGAAAAGCCTCAAGGAGCGTATCATATCTTAATGGCCAGATTCAGAACCAGAGTCCTTTTGGCATCATTCTTACCCACACAATAAAATCTCAAGCTGAAGAAAGTTTGCAGCAACCAGCGGGGCTGGAATTACCCGTATAAGTCAAATAGACATTAGAAGACCGCAAAACGACGCCTCCTCTGCCAAATATATTTTAGATCGCGTATACATAGGAACTACTTATGTAGAAAGCTGCTAGTATCTCACTATTTATAATGTATGTATATGTCTATAGCTCACTCTGTCGATGGATACCCACCTAAAAAACGATCAAGCTTTCCTTTAATTCCGATTCCAGTTATGTGGGAACGGAAT
>JZKD02S1672853.1:177113-208427 GCA_000966675.3 Picea glauca | reverse complement strand
TTATTCAATATGTTAAAGATAACAATTATACTTAATTTATATCTATCAATGTTATATATCTAACAATGACATAGACAATAAAACAACAAAACAACAAGTCTTCACGGGAAATAGATGGGAAAATATAATTTGGTTTACTCTAATTAATACTCTAATAAATGTCCAATGGGATTTTGTGATGAGATTAATTTGGTTTACTCTAATTAATATTTCAATTAATGTTCACAATTTTTTCTAGTCTTTCAAAACTACATTTTGTTTTACTCCTCTTTTTACAATTCTCTCATGTAGTAAAAATGAACTGAAATACGTTTGCAGTTTTGTAAGGTCGTTGGCACATATTAAGCCTCAATTTGTTTCTAGGGAATATATGGAGCAAGAAAGTACAAAACATTGTCAAAACAACATATATATTATCATCACATATGCACCTTATTTTCTACAATTTTAGGCAACTAAGAAAGCTTTTAACAGTGATCATAAAGGAGGCAACATTCAATAGTTTCACAATATCGTTGGACCCATTAAGGCACCGATTTGTCATTGTGTCTATTTGGAAAAATTATACTTCAAAATGTTGCAAAATAGATTGTAGATGGTTCTAGTTAATACTATGTAAGGTTGAGAAGAATTTTACTGCTTCTGGAAGACTCAACCAAACAAGCTCTTCCATGACTAAGAGTGAAACTAAGAAGAATATTTTCAATGTTACAAGTTCTGAGAATAAGATGATGACCTTTCTAGTTGATGTTATGAAGATGATGGGAGCCATTTTTTTTTTAAAACATAAACCCTCCAACAACAAAATCAAGCTATGCAAAACAAGATACTCCATCTGGAAAGGCAAGCCCATCAAAATAGATTTCAAACTAGAGGGTGAGGTGGTTGGGATAGACCCAAACAAGCTCAACATGATCCCAACCCCTTAGAGGAAAACAATGCAGTAGAAGAAGAGCCTTTTCCATGGTGTAAACCCTGTGATTTGTTGCATAAACAAGACACTTATTTGATTTCCAAGGAATCTATTAGATTAGCAAGTGAGAGTTACAATGATGGGCCAAGAAACTCTATCAACTATCAACTATGTCGGTTATTTTTGCAATGATATTAATTTTTTCTCCAACTCTCCTAATGAAAAAGTTAAATGGGAAAAGGAAAGGGACCTTGATCAATCCAATATTTCCAAAGCTCTAGCCCCTCAAACTCTTCAGGAAGAAATAAAGAGGATAATCCTAGAAAAGGACTGGGTCACTTATCAACAAAGGGCTAAACAATTTCAACCTCAACCCCAAGAGACTCCAACCCAGTCAAGTGTTTCTATTCCATAACCTCAAATGGCCCAATATTTGCAACCCCAAGTGATGTTAAAAAGAGAACAATGAATTCAGCCAACAAAGACTTCAAGTGATGTTTCGGACATGTCAAAAGCTAGTTGTGAAGATATCAATATTGATTTGAAATCCTACTTTTCCAAATCCCATATCTCTATCCCTTTCTTGGAGTTTGCAAAGATACCATCACAAAGAAAGAAAATCAAATAAATTTTGGGATTAGGTGAAGGAAAGGAAGAGTCATATGACAATACACCTGTAATCTTGAAAGATGTGGAAAAGGGAGGATTGAATGGAGGACGTGGCTTGTTTTACATATCTTTGAAAGTGAACAATTTGTTATCACAAAATTATTTGTTGGACTCTCGGACATCAACCAATGTCATGCCTTTGAAAAAAATGCAACAATTAGTCCTCAAGGTAACAAGACCATACTGGAACATATGTGCCATGGATATGAGAGAGGTAAAAGTGCTTGGTGTGATAAAGAATTTGGTTGTAATATTGAATATATATCTGGATGTCGCGGTTATGACAGATGTTGTCGTTGATATCCCAAACTCTTGGGGGTTTCTTTTGTTGAGGAAGTTCACTGCTCATTTAGGGGGATCCTTTCAAATGGACCTTTCATATGATACTATCCCCATCATGATGACACATTTGTGAAGTTGGATAGGAAAAATTATAGAAGATATCATGTTGAAGACCCTAATCAACCCAAGAATGAATATGCAAGAAAGTTGGATGAAGAATCGAGTAGTTAGGAAATCCTCTCTTTTTATTTGGCACTTGAATATAAGGAAGCTAAGGATGAAGTATGGAAGAAGAATGATCACTTAAAAGAACTGCATAATCAACCTTTGGGAGGATGTTATTAGGAAAGAAGACCAATCTTAAGTCATATGGGTTATTTTTTTTCCTTTGATCATGGTAAATAAGGAGATTCAACTATACCCGTAGTTGGAGCTACCTTGCCACTTTATTACATTATCCTTATGTGTTGTTGGATTCAAAGGAATTGTGACACAAGATTTCAATTGAAGTTAGGTCTCATATTTGTACTTCAAGATCACTATCCTACCTTGTGTTGATATTATGGTAGCTATGGGAGGTATTAACCTCCATGTGTAACCCTGACAAGAATAGAATATTTTGGGAAGCAAGAGAAACCCTAAAACATTGGATAATAACCCTATGAGGCAAGTTGTCTCAAGAGAATATTTATTATTGAGTTATTAGCTTCTCACAACTGCATAAGGCCAATGGTGCACAAGTTTGGAGAGGAGTTGCAGTTGCAACTAGACAATTTCTGTTTTGTCTTGGACTCTCTCTTGCTTATTGATGCATGAGCATCGTCAGCAAAGCACACATGGAGAGACAAATCAGTGCCCTAGCGTGCCTTTTGAATCATTTTGGAATCTTGAGAGTTGGCGTTTCCTGCAAATCTTTTTGAATGGATTGAAAATTGAAGAAGATCTAAACGCTTGGAAATAATTGAATGATCACGAGAGATCTGGGAGTTTCACTCTTAGACTTTAATGTAACAGAGCTTAAGTGGTAGTTAGTTTTTACTTCGAGAAGATAGGTAGTCAAGGGGAACCCTAGGAGCCCTCTGATATAAGTAGAGGTGTTGTATGCCCAAATGATGCTGCTAGAGATGAGGCTACTAGATACGATGGTAGCTGCAATTTAGTAGGAGATTGCAAATTTTAGTTATTGTTTTTTCTTAGCTGTAGCCATTTACATTTGAATGAAGATAACAGAGAGATATTGATCCAAATGCGTGGTGTTGTTTTTGTTTAATATTCTCTGTTATTTTGTGTTTCATGAATGTATGAATCTGTGAAACATTAGATATGTTTCTCTTCCATGAGCTTACGCAAGGAGTGTGTATTGTCCGCAAGGAGTGCGTTGACATAGTTTAATTAGACTCAGAGCTCAGGAGAGATAATGTGGGAATTGTATGTCGAGCATACATATCGTCCTCAAGGAGTGCGTCAACAGAGTTTTTGAACCAAAAACTCAGGAGGAGTAGCTCGAGAGGTTACTCGCAGAAGTGTGTTTGAAGGTCTAGTGCAAGGCATGTACAGATCTGAAATCCGACTAAGTGTCGAAGAAAACCGTTTAAACAGTTAAAGGTTTGGAGGAAGACAAACTCCGAAGAGTAAACAAGAGAAATCTTCAAAGGGAGGAGTCCTTTAAAGTTTCCCAAAATCGACAAGATCCGTTCCGGAGGGATCAAAATCATTCCATACCATCGGATCTAGAGAAGTTGCACGGAGGATAGCCGTGAAGTGTTTCGGCATTTCAGAGTTCAGAGTATTTGAAGTGTTTGAGAAGCGGGACCGACGAAGTCGCGAAGGGATCCTAACCATTGGCTGCAAAGAGGACAAATGGTAACAGATTAGAAAATCTGGGAGATAGAGGTCCGGAGGAGTTGAGTGTGGGGTGAGTGAATTATTCACGAAACCCGAAGTACAATTGGACCATCAGATCCAGGAAGACACACTGCAGAAATCCGTGAATTCGGAAGAAAGTGTTTCGGAAGGAACGGAGGGTGGAGGTTATGGAATCATCGAAGCCCGAAGTTGTGAAGGAGTTGGCCTGAGGTCACGGCCTTGGTCACCTAGAAGAAAGAGAGTCTAACACAAGAGATAATGCTCACGAGTTGGTGTTGCCAAAGCACCGGAGAACAGGGGTTGCGAGAAATTTGAACCTGCAGGTGACATCAAAGGGACATGTGAGTTAATCATTCAGGGTCTATTGAAGGCCTGAAGAGCCAATTTGGCTCGAGAATTTGGAGATCCAAGGCCAAGAGGTCACAGAACCCTTAGGAGAGAAGGGGGGTAAGGCACCCACTTCTTATTTGGCATTTTTAGAAACATTCATGGCGTAAGACTTTGAGGAAACAATGGATGTAGGCATTGATCTCCACCTCTAACAAGGGATATGTGTTGTGGTTGTGCAATCTACTGAGAAGTTGAAGGGGTTGGAGTAAGCATTGATACATGAAAAGGATTAATAGGGAAAATTGTAAGTCATGTACTATATAATCCACTTGAAATGGGTAATTGTTACAATTTGTGAACTTCAAATGTGATGCTTTGCAAAATATCATGTTACGAAGCACTTGGAAATTCCTACAAACTATTGGCATTACACAGAATTATCCAAGTACCAGTAAAAAGGAGAATAGACATAAACTATCATGTTGAAGTTTTGGCACTCATTGATGTATGATAGCTTGATCCCTTTTGCTTCCTATATGAAGTATAAACATGCTAGTATCAGTTGACTTCATTGGGGTTAGTGAGAGCTCCAATGCCCAACCTTCCTATATTATTTGATCTTGGTGGAGGGAAGGGGAGGTGGAATACAATCACCACTTGTATGACTTGGTTGGCTCCCTTTCATCATCATGTTGTTTGGCTCTCTAAAGGTTTAAATTTGAAAAACTTTAAAACTCTTTCAAGGATATATGAAAGTAGAGGAATCATTGTCGAATATACAAGGGGCTCAAAGGGGGGAAAGGCACCCACTTCCTATTTTCATTTGGAAAAACATTCCTATTATAAACCCTGGAGGACAAAATGGATATGAGTGATGATATCCACCTCTAACAAGGGGTAGATGTTGTGATTGGGTAGTAGTCGATTGTGCAGCTAGAGTCACTAATGAATGAAAACGTTGAGAAATTGATGAATACTACATATAGGGATACCACATTAGCTGCAAAGGGTTGAGATGTCATTCAATTGAACTAAATTGTGTACTCAACAACAAAAATTTATCATGTTGTAACAATAGGATAGGGTTTTTTTTTTCCTTCTTTGTTGATGACTGGGAGTTTCTTTATGAAACTAAAAACCATTGAGGAGGTTTTTGAGTGCTTATGGAATTCCTAAACCAGAGAGTCAAGATTAATGTATCAATGGAAAACAAAAAAGGCAAGAAGCTTCTACAGTCAAAATAAGTACCTGTTGGACCAATATATTTGTGTTGCAAAGACTGAGATGTCATTGAATTGAATAGAACTGTCTACCCAACACTAAAGATTTGTGTTGTTGTAATAGTCCTATGGGTTTATCTTGTTGTGCCTACTCTAATGATGACTGGGAGTTACTACAATCAAAATCAATGCCTGCTAGACCAATATATGGTTGTATGGTTGTTGGCTAGAGGATCCTTTTAACTAGTCCAACTCCAGCTAAACTATACATAGTTTCACTGTCATAAACTTCCCTTGAATCCCAAAACTGTAATATATTTTGTAGACGAGAATGGTTTGCATCTTTTTTAGGATTGTGATAGATCCTAGCAATCATGGATCCCAACATAGGTACGAGCCTCGGTACGAGCCTCGAGGTGATAAATGATATATATCAAGAGCCTCATTGTCTAGATCCTCTGGATTTATACGAAGGAGAAAACCATTGATGATGAAATAGAACACAGTTAAAGTTAATATTGGAATTGTGCTTTATCATGAACAGAATAGAGAAAAATACAAATCCCCAAGTATTAATCTAAAGGAAAGATAAATAAAAAAAAATATAGACCCCCAAGTGTTAATCCAAAGAAAATATAAACAGGTGGTCCACCTATCAATGTGCATCGCAATATCCATCATAGCCTTAAGGAAAACAACATCTTTGGCAAACACCCAAAATTCTTATGACTAAATTAACGCAGTTGCAGAAATTTCAATGTGAAGCCATCACTTCTACAAAATATATCATGGATAGAGGCGACATTTAGTGGGATGGTTAAATTGTATTGGAGAATGAAAATGTAATTTTCCATTACATTATTTTACTTCTACAACATTCCACTACAATATTAAATATTTCTTGAAAACGTATTGTTGTTTTTATATAATTTATAATAGTGATAATCATTTCTTAATATAAAAATATAAAGGCAAGCTAATGAGGCGTTGGTTAAATCATGAGGTTGATGAAGAGTAACAGGTTTCATCTCTGCTATGTTTTGCCCTGCTCAAATGGCATGGGTTTTAGGAGGTCGGTTGTTAGTCCGAAATGAATTTGGTAAATAAATACCCCTTGGCATGAGTTTTAGGAGGTCAGTTGTTAGTCCCAAATGAATTTGGTAAATAAATACCCCTTGGATCTGGGGAAGGATATATGTTCTTTATAAAAATTGTAATGTAGAGATACCCCTCAGATTGTGTGTTTTATATCAGAGAGAGAGAGATGTAATGAAAATAGTTTATAGACTACAAGAAACCAAAATATGTTATATGGAACTCCCAAATACATCATCCTACACGCTTGTTTTCTAAAATTGATTTGTAATTATTACACAACTAATTTCTCAGATGTAGCAATGGTAATGCAAGGGGTAACAAGATGTTGAGAAAAGTATAAATAAGGAAGGCTTACACAAGTGGCCACGAGAAGCTGTCACACCTACCACAAGTAAATAAATGTGGTCACTTGACCTCAATCAAACACAATCAAACAAGGGGAATGACCATGCACCCTCATGATATGAGGGCTATATTAACCCCAAGAGAAGGATCAGAAACATGTTGTTTCCCCCTCAAGTCGTATTAACGACTAGAAATCACATTATCGTGCATGTGGATACGATGTTGAGAAAGGAGATAAAGAAATGGCTTCACTCTTATCATGCATTTGTTGCTTTTGTTTCTTTCTTTTATTTCCTTCACTCCTATCATGCATGTGTTGCTTGCTTTTATTTCCTTCACTTCTGTCATGCATTTGTTTCTTACTTTCTTGCTTTTATTTCCTTGTTGTCTAGTTAATCTTTGTTCAGTTTTAGTTGGTTTGTGTTGCTAGTTTTTCTAAGGCTAATGCTTAAATAAGAAAAGATAAGATAATTTTATTAATGTCTGAATAATGACCACAAAATTAGGTCAAAGGGATTGTTGAGTACAATGATGTCAATACAATGCTGGAGTACCAAAAGGTCTCCTATAAAAGGAAAATTGCAAAAACTAAAGTGCAACAAGTTAAAGTAGTAGAGAGTGAGATCAACTATGAGGTATGAAGAACCCTCAACCCCAAGCTCAGATACCTTCTCTGATGATAAAATGTAGCGCAGGTGACAATTTATGGACAAGAGGAGCCAGAAGAAGAAGAAGAAAGGAAATGGGTTTGTCATGTAGTGGACCTGTTTCTCCTACCATCCAAGGCTGACTGAAGGAAGATGAGCATAGTAGGGTGTCCTAAGGGGGAGATAGTAAGTTGTATGGATCGTCTATTACGTTGCTCACTGGTCGAGGTAGTGCACCGATGAGGTATGGGAGATCTCCTTTGTCTCCTCGGAAGGGATATGGTCTGGTCATGTCACTGAAATCTTGTGGGACAAGGGAAAGTATCACATATCTGCAACGATACGGATTCCAGGGATGCGTTGGTGTCGGTGTATCTCTTAGTTCCCCTTATAGAGGGTAGCACCATGAAAAAGGAAGTGATCCACCGAATAGGATTTGATCTCGTAGAAGGCTAAAGAGTATGGGCCTAGAGCTTGAAGGCCTCTTTATGTACAAGGCTAAGCATTGTTGATTTGAATACCTGAATAATCCTGTGAGGGTATGAGCCCCCCTAAATAAGAAATGAAATTGCCCCCTGATCTCATAATAAATGGGGAAACAAAATATTAAGTGCTCCTCGATCTTGACCTCCTAAAGCTGGAAAACCTGACAAATCATGTATGGTCAATCGATCTGATGGTATGTCTCTACCCGAAGTCTATGAGAACCCACTCTGAACTGGCTTAGAGGAATGCAAAGAGCATGTACCCAGTGGAGAAATGTAAAATGTGGTCCAGCGATGAGTCCATCCCTAAGCATCAAGAAATTCTCATCATAGAAGGCCATCTTTAAACATAACCCACCAGTAGGGGTAACCCAAGTGATCTGAATAAATCTCCTATAAATGTCATCTATGATGATCTTGTTCAACACTTGTCTGGTCGGTAGGAGATGGTCAGGTGCATCTAAGGAATACCGAAATGGAGGGAGGAAATCCACCTGAATTCCCATGGACTTTAAACTAGCACAGCTGCAAAATGGCTGGTGAACATCAAAAGGCGATGCCAAAGCTTCCTCTCGGACAGTTGAAATGCACATAAAGCTGAGGAGATCTAAAAGTTAATTTCAAATGTGGTAATTCCAAAGGTTAATCAGTTAAACGTGGCAATCATATGGTGGTACAGTAATTTCTTAATATGAGTAGGTAAATGTTAAAAAGTAAACAGGTTAACTGATGCATTCAAAAATACAAGGAAGTTATGAAGAGTAAATCACATTCATTGATTTGGGAGGACGACTAAGAATATGCCAGCATCTTAAATTGTTAGCCATCAAATTAGAATTTTAGATTAAAAGGTGATTAATTGTGCCCATCTCCAATAGGTATATGCCTTTCGGCGTAAAGATATAAAACCCATGTGAACCAACCTCAAGCCTGACCCACTCGGCTAGAGAGGGAAATATTCTACGAAGAGAAATATGCCAAGTATGGGTACCGGTATCACCCCTTCACTGAGTCAACTAAGCTCTAGATGAGATGCAAAAAAGAGACCAGTCTGAACACTGTCTCGAGTGGGAAGGGTCGAGCCCCAAAATGGGAAGGGTCGAGCCCCAAAATCTGCTAGGATGGTGTGATGAGGAACTGTTTTCTTGCATCTAATGATGCAACGGAGGAGAAGGGTATGGACTCTCTCAATCAAGGCCCAATCCAACTCTAGTAAGGAAGGCCCCCAAATATTTGAGCCATAAAGAATAGGGAGTCGGATAAGGGATTCCATGAGAGACATCTTGGATGAGATGTCTAGAAAATGTTGGTGGAAAGTACATTGTCTCTCAAGAAGGGTTAAGGTCCCATATCCCTTAGCTATATAAGGTCGTAGGGCCAATTGTAAGTTGAAACAAGGTCCTAAAAACTATACTCCTAGGTACGTGTAGGCAATGGTGATCTCGATCTCCTCCCCTCTAAAGAAGAAATGAAGGTCCACGGACTTCTTCAACCCATTGAAGATCATAACCTTGGTTTTACCTAGGTTGATCGTCAATTGTCGAAGGTCGCAGAAGAGAGCTAGGGCATCCAATTGTCTCTGTAATCCCTCTAGAGATGAGGCTAGGAGGACCACATCATCAACGAAAAGAAACATAGATATCTTAACCTAGTGGAGGAAACATATGTCATTGTCTTGGATATGCTCTTGGAGAAAGGCCTCTAACTCATCAATATAAATCCCAAACAATGTGGGGGATAGGGGGAAACCATGTTTAACTCCGATGGTTTAACAATGTGGGGGATAGGGGGAAACCATGTTTAACTCTGATGGTACTCCCCATGAAATATGACATCTTTTGAACTGTGTGTGGAGACGACCAAGAACCGACTCATAAAGGTGCATTTTGACAATCAATAGGGTATGGGAGATACCAATGTCTCTAAGCCTCTAGAACAAGGATTCTCTCGAGACAAAGTCAAAATCCTTCCAAAAATATATGAAGCAACAATAGACTTTTGAAGACCGATGTTGTGCCTCCTCAATGATGGCTTGAAGGGTAACGATTTGATCAATGGTCTCATGACCGAGCCAAAATCCTATATATCCCCTATAGATCGAAGGTGTCTATGCTCAAGCTCACTAGATAAATTCATATGGAGAGTCGTAGCATAGAGCTTTGAGAATGTATGGCCCACCATAATCGTCCTATAATTGTTGGGATTCGAGTTGGGGCTCGATTTTTTTATCAAGTGAATGATGTGGTGTGACCAAGCCGAAGGAAAACCTATACAGACCACATGGTTGAAGAGATCTTCCTAGTGAGAAACTAAAGCACGAAGATCATGCTTAAATAACTCTACCTGAAAACCTTCCTCATTTGTTTCTTTGTTGTTGTTCATCACCCAAACAACCTCTTGGATATCCCTCTCTAAGAATAATAAACATGAGGATGGTGGAGAGGTGACTTGAATCTGGGCCTAACCAAGAATGTCATACAGAGTGGATATGTGGGAAAACATGGAGCCTAGATCTAGATCAAGTGGGAGGGGGGAGCGGCGGGGGAGGATGGTACTCCAAAATATTTTAGGAGAGTAAGGGAGATCGATAAATCATGTCTTCTATGATATACAAAGACGTGTTTCTTACAGTGAAGGAGACAACGGTACGGAGCATTGAGGTTGATGTAGGAGGGGTGAGCACGGGTGAATGCATGTCGAAGTTGGCGATAGAGGACCTTTCATTCTTTGTCGTACCATTGGTTCATAGATATCGATGTTAATGCCAGCCTACAGGGGTAACGAGAAAATTATAAACAAGGAGGCTTGCACAAATGGCTACTAGTAGTGGTGACCCATTTCACAGGTACAATAGGGAAAATATGTGTGTGATAGCATGATTGAACAGGGTGAAAGAGCATGCACCTTCATGATATGAGGAGGATGGAACTTAACCCTAAGAGAAGGATCAAAAGAAATTTTTTTTACCCTCTACCAAAAATGAAGGCTAGAAATCATGTTATTATGTGAGGTCGCAAAGTGGAAGAATCATAGTCGGTGCAAGTAAATAAGGAGTTAAGAATGGAGAATTGATGAGTAATGAGAACATTACAAATAGGGAGGCTTGAAAAAGTGGCTACTATAGGTGGTCACCCCTGTCACAGGTACAGTAGGGAAAATATGTGTGGGATGGCATGATTGAATAAGGTGAAAGTGCATGCACCCTCATGATATGATAGAGATGGAACTTAACCCCAAGAGAAGAATAAAAAAAAATTGTTTTACCCTATACAAAAAATGAAGGCTAGAAATCACATTATTGTGCAAGGTCGCAAAGTAGAAGAATCATAGCCATTGTAAGTAAATAAGGAGTTGAGAATAGAAATAAATATATGGCTTTAGTCTTCTAATACATTTGTTTCTTTTGTGGCTTACTTTCATCTCCTTGTTGTCTAGTTAGAGACCTTGTCTAGTTTTAGCCAACCTAAGTTACTCGATTTTTCTCAGGCTTGGTCTCAAAACAAGTAAGCACCTCCTTGGAATCCTTAACTTCAATGTTGTAAAGTGCAGGCATCTCACTTACCATCCTCCCTACCCAAGGAGGACTATTAGCTCTATGCACAAGATGTTTGTTCACTCTGAATTGCTAAGAGGTTGGACTCTAATTATTTGTGACTAAATAGTGCATTTATGAGGCTAATGCTAAGAGATATTGATGTTAATGCTAGCCTCCAGGGATAATGAGAACATTATAAACAACAAGGCTTTCACAAGTGGCTAGCATAAGTGGTCACCCCTATCATGGGTACAATAGGGAAAATATGTGTGGAAACAAGGTGAAAGTGCATGCACCCTCACGATAAGATAGGGATGGAACTTAACCCCAAGAGAAGGATCAGAAACAAGTTGTTTCACCCTCTACTAGAAATGAAGGTTAGAAATCACATTATTATGCAGGGTAGCAGGATGGACGAATCATAGCTAGTGCAAGTAAATAAGGTTTTGAGAATGGATATAAATCTAGGGCTTCAATCTTCTAATACATTTGTTGCTTTTGTAGCTCACTTTCATCTCCTTTTTATTAAGTTTTTACTATTGTTATTAAGTTATTTCCAAATTTAATGATCATTCAATGCATTTCCAAATTTAATGATCATTCAATGCATTTCCAAAACAATGGTATAAAGAGGATCATTGAAAGAAAGGCAATCACAATGTACACAACGTTTTATCCTGGGAAACCCTCATGGGGAAGAAAACCCAAAAAAACTTCCTCAATAATAGATTGTCAGTACAATGCCAATATTAAGAAAAAAACACCAAAGACAGACCAAGACCAAGCATGTGCCTCTCTTCTCCTTCATTAGACTTCTTCCTGCAACTGCAACTGTCTTCAAGATGTGTGCACTAAATGAGTGAGTGAGTGTGTTCAAATGAGACACCATACTCACATATAAATCAAAGTTGTGAGGTGGCACTAGGGTTGTGACTCTTCACTTGGTGGAGCTGACTTCTCCTAGAAGTGGCTAGAACCACCTTACAATTACTAGGGGACGACTTTACAAATACCACCATACAAATACATGTTGACCAATCCACAAAAGGGGATTTGATCTTATACAATATTTGACTTGATCAATCCACAAAAGGGGATTTGATCTGTACAATAATGACTCAAATACAACTAGAATATTCTTTGAATTTACAATAATTCAACACTCCCCCTTAACGAGAAGGTTTTTCTACCGACATGACTCAATACAACATCATCAAGAGAAGGAGAGGGCAGCATCATCATCAACATATGGAACACTGACTGACACGTCTATAAATCATCGGAAGTTTTTCTCAACATCACAGTAATAAAAATGGAACATCAACATCTATATGTGGCAACAAAATAAGGCAAATGCATCAACAACAACATTTGTGGTACTCTGAAAGACCGTCCTTACCGGACTTTCAGGATCTGCCCAAGAATCATAAGATTCCCTAGGATATAGAATCCTAATAGAGGTACCACTAATGACCACAAGTGGCATATACATGCACAGTTGCTCTGACAGACCATCCTTACGAAACCTTTGTGATCTTCCCAGGGATGATCAGTCCCCTAGGATATAAAATCCTAACTGAGCTACCCGTTGTTGGTCAGGATACCATAGTATCATCAACATCACTCCCCATTTCGAGGGAGTTCCTTTTAGACTACACCAAGCTTGTCTCGAAAGTACTCAAACTTCACACGAGATAGAGGCTTAGTCAACACATCTGCAACCTGCTCATCTGTGCCAATATATTGGAGCTTTACAGCTCCCTTCTGCACCATGTCACGAATGTAGTGATACTGGATCTCTATGTGATTCATCTTATCATGAAACACTGAGTTCTCTGTCATATTTATGCAACTATAGTTATCACATAGAATCATAGTAGCTTCCATCTCTAGATCGAACAAACTTGTCAA
The DNA here is from genome assembly GCA_000966675.3 of Picea glauca. Classification (NCBI taxonomy): domain Eukaryota; kingdom Viridiplantae; phylum Streptophyta; class Pinopsida; order Pinales; family Pinaceae; genus Picea; species Picea glauca. The sequence continues at coordinate 195,126 of JZKD02S1672853.1, read as the reverse complement.
CAACTTCCGAATCCATATGGATTCTCAACTAGAAGAACATGTTGCAATGTACTCTGCTTATGTTGTGCTGAGAGAAATACTAGACTACTTCCTTCTTTTCCATGAAGTCGTGACTGACCCCAAATTGAAACAACATCCTGAAGTGCTCTTTCTGTCTGAAGCACTTCTAGCCCAATCTGAATCAGTATAAACATACACTCTGAAGTCATGATATCTAGTATAACAAAGAGCATAATCCAACGTACCCTTAAGGTATCTCATCACATGTTTTGCAACTACAAGGTGAACACATCTGGGCTCCACCAGATACATACTCAAGGTGTTCACAACAAATCATATATCTGGCCTCGTATTCGTCGAATACATCATGAACCAATAATTTGTCTATATAGAGTAGCATCAACTAAATCTGACGAAGTATCAACCAGGAGCTTCAAATTCGTCTCCATGGGTGTGGCCATGGATTTATATTCCAACATGTCAAACTTCTTCAGTGTTTCAACTACATACTTCCCTTGGTTAAGGAATATCTTCCATGGGATATGCCAAACTTCAAGACCTCAGAAATAATTCATCGAGCCTAGGTATTTCATCTCAAATTCTTCAACGAGCTTCCTTTTGCAATCTGTGATGAACTTTTCTTCTCCTATCAAGAATAAGTCATCCACATATAGTAGCAATACAACTAGCTCATCATTCATAACCTTGAAGTAAAGATTAGAATCAGCTTCACTCTTGGTAAATCCCAAGCTATCAGAGCTTGCTTCAAACCGTACAGAGCTTTCTTCAACCTACAGACATCAGTTTTTCTATCTTCAATTTCAAACCCTTGTGGTTGTTCTATGTACACTTCTTCAATAACACCATTTAAGAAATTTGTTTTCACATCCATCTGGTGAAACTTCCACTTCATTTTGGCTGCAAGAGCTATGATGGTTCTGATAGAAGTGTATCTTTCTACAAGAGAAAATGTTTCTTCATAGTCAATACCTTCCTTTTGAGAAAATCCACGAGCCAAAAATCCTGCCTTATATTTTTCAACACTTTCGTTTGTTGCATGTTTTATTTTGTATATCCACTTGGAAGATACCACATCTTTTTTCTTTGGCATGGGAACTACTTCTCACACATCATTCTTCATAATGGACTATTATTATTTTGTCATGGCATTCATCCATTCTTTCTTATGAATGGCTTCTTCAAAGCAAATAGATTCCTTATCTACGAAATCACACATCAAGGCCACATAGTTGGAGAGTGACTTAGGATTCTTTCTTTGTCTCATGGTTCCTTCTGGGGCACCATACTTCTCTACATCTTGAATAATTTCTCTCACCCAAACTTGCTTTCTCTTTTGAGAGATCGTCATACGGGGAGGTTCTTGAGATTATATCATATCATGATCTTCTGGAATTTCATCATCATTGGTAACTGAAAATTTCTTCATGGGTTCTGCAACTCTAGGAGCTACAGGTTCTTCTTCATACACTTCTTCTAACTTTCATTTCCTTGATCTCTTGAGTGTTGCATCTTCATCAAATTTTATGTCTATGTTGATCTAAATATGATGGTAACCTAGTATGTAGATTATGAAGGCCTTAGAGACCTCACAGTATCCAACAAATATTCCCTTCTTTCATAAAGTATCCAACTTAGTTCTCTTTTCTTTCGGAATTTGTACAAATACTAGACAACCAAATATTTTGAGATGACTTACTTATGGCTTATTTCCGGTGAAAATTTCTTTGGGGGTTTTGAATCCAAGTGCACTATGAGATAATTTGTTCTAGACATATACCATTGTTCTTATTGCTTTAGCCCATAAGTGCATTGGAAGATAGTGATCATGAATCATAGTCTTTATTGCTTCCATAATCATCCTATTCTTTCTTTCTGCTACACCATTTTGTTGAATATTATAAGGAGTGGTGAGCTCCCTCTTAATCCTAACATCTCTGCAAAAGCTTCTAAATTCATTTAAAGTGTACCCTCCTCCATTGTTTGACCTGAGTTTCTTGATTTTCCTTTCGGAGAGTTTTTCTACCACTATCTATGAGCCAAGTATCCTTTCCAGGTGTCATAGATCCTGAGAGAGTGGAAAACAAAACATATTCTTCAATCTCTTCTTTAGATAACTTCTTGGGTGGATCATCATGTTCAGTTGCATGGGCATGATGTCTTTTGTTATTTCTCATCTTGTATTCTTCCCTTTTGGTAGGACAATTCTTAGCAATGTTTCCCATATTATCAAAATGATAACACTGGTAGGAGGAGAAATCTTTTTTTCTTCTTTGACCTTTATGATATTTACGGAATCTCTTTGGAGAGTGAGACTCTTTATGAAAGTGAGTCTCCTTTTGAAAATGAGACTTTTCCTTTCCACCCTTAGCATGAGAAGCTTGTTGACGCTTGAAATCGCAATGATGAATACTATGCTCGCAAATGATTGCCAAGATTTATTATTTAACCATACTAATAATATACTAGTAGTTGGGACCCCCTTGTTTAACTTATGGCACTATGATGGATAAGCGAAACTTATATTTTGTTTGCCTATGTATTGGTTGCGACAGATTTCTACAACTCATTTGCTTCAAATCATGGTTAAAATGTTTATGGTAATATGTGGTGGTTGGGTGATTAAAACAAGGAACAATATGGTCTTGATTATCTCTCATGAAATGTGATTATACTGCCTTTTGGATGAAATAATTGCACTCCAGTTTTAATGTTGATATTGTATATTATCCATAGCAAAGATTGGGTGATCTTGACCCTTGCTACTATTGGTATGCGCATTGGTTGAGTTGCAATTGGGTTGTGTTCCTAGCAAGTTGCCATATGAGGAAAATTGATAGTGGCAAGGGGTGGCACACTTTGGACTATAGCGCACTTTGCAAATTGTAATATGGCAAGTTTGGATATTTGGTTGTATTAATGGTTTTGAATGTAATGGTATGGTAAGCTAGCTAGTGGGCTTGGCTCGTACTAAGATATGAATGAGGATCTGAAGGAAGAAGCGACGTGCAGTAAATGCACGTCACTCAAACTCCCATCGAGTCCGCCACCCAAATCATTCTTGCATTTGTGCTTTGTTAGTTGTTGTTGCTCTGCCTTGCTCGGTCGTGGAGGAAGTATACAACCTTGGTTTCTCTCCTCGTGCAATCTTTTACAGGTATGGGGTTTTCTTACTTTTCCATCCATGAGATTTGTTTTTCCCTTAAATCAAATGTTGGCTCTGGTTGCTCATGGTATGTGTAATTATCAAGCTATTATGATGGTTTTGGAACTGTGTATTTATGGTTGCATCATTGGTTTCCTGTGGTGGTTGTTTTGAGACTGTTGGCATTAAAAAATGGTCGCGATGTCCTTGTTGTGTAATTGTTTACAGGGAATAGCTAAGTAAAATTTGTGGCTGAGCCTGCCTCGCCTATGGTTATGTATTATGGGTTTAGCCTCCCTGTTGAAATGGGTTATCTCAGTCAGCCTTACCTCTGGCTTTTGTGAATATCCCACCTATAGATTGACATTGTTGGTCTCTGTGGTTAGTATACCCACGTAATATTTCGACCCTGTGCTTGTTTAAGTGAAATATGACTAAAACCTTTCGTGCATTGTCCTGGCAAAACCCTCAGTTGTTAGCCTACTTTCTTATGAACTCATTGTCACTGTTGTGTGGTGAACATTATAAAGATATGAGAACATTGCTTACCTATATTTTGATGGGAGCACTATTCATACTATTTTGGTTGGGCATGGGTTTTTATTTGGTCACTTGTTATGTTGTGTTGAAGGAAGTGTTGTTTTCACTTGTTCTTTGGAAGTTACAACCTGTTATACGAAGCTCATGCATTCGATAGCAATGTTGTGAATTATTGTTATATTATCCTTGATCGATTATAATAAGGCACCTATGGAATGAGTTGTATGTTCTATTCAATTGCCAAACCCTCTGTTTAAATTGTCTCATTGTCTCTTCCCTTGTTGTCATTGACATATATTAAACCCTACACATTACAGTGAAAGCGTTGCTTACTCCAATTTGAGTTGATGAGAGCATTGTTCTTGCTTGGTTACTTGGGCACGAGTTTAGTTGGTCCCTTGCTTGGAAATTATGGAAAGGAGTTTGTCCATTTTGAGCTTGGAAACAGAGGCACGGGAAATTGAAATCGAGGCCATAGGAGGCCTAGATTTTCTATCCATTTTGACGTTGACCTACAAGAATTGAACCAGTTGTTCCAAGATGGGTTCTTTAATTGGGTTGGCCATGGGATAATGCACCCTCGACCAAAAATAACCCCTTTCCATCCTCCTCAGAATGTTCCCAGCATTCTCGTTCCTCCACATGTGTCTTTGTAGACCAAAGTCCCTGCAAATGATGGTTGGCAAGAGATTTTCAACCAACCTGTCTCTCACCATCGTGGTTGGCCCACTATGTCATTGCCTTTACCACCACATGTTAATTCCAATGTCCAAATTGCCCATGCTATTTCACCAGCTCAGACTTCACATGCCAATGAGAGATTGAAAACTAATATCCCCCAACCTATGCAAGACAGGAAAAGCAGTTGCCTCCCCTTCTTCTCCCTCCACTGATTCCTCAGAATTGGTGTCCTCCCGCCTTCATTTAAAGGATGACTGCTCCCATGTGATCAACGAGATATAGCCCCAAGGGTCCAATCAACCACGGGCTACTTCAGAAAAGTATAAGGGAAACAACAGTGAAAAAAAGGAAAATTGTCTAACAAAGTGGCAAATTTGGTTTTTAAATTAAATTTTATATTATTCAGTTGATGAGGGTAGTGCTTAATGGTTTTTAGCATTTTTGGACAGCAAGCCCTATTTTTTATATTTTCTGGATAATGTGGATATATATTCTTTTTGGATATGATATAAATTATGGTTGATATTTAAATATCTCGTTTAAAAGATATTCAAGGGAGTTACAAGGGTGGCATATGATCAAAATGATTATCTTTTGTGTGTTATATTTCATGATTTAAAAGGAAGAAATGACGGAAGTCATAAGGGGTCCCACCTACCTAGTAATTATTAATTAAGACCCTTAACTATATTATTATTATTTGTTTCTCCTAAACTAATTAGTTAAGTTAAACCAACTTAACAAATAAATTAGTTGAACTACTTGAATATATTGGGAAAGAATAAAATCTCAATGAGAAGAAGAGACAAGGGGAGAATAGAAGGAGAAAACAAAACTAAGGTTTGCTCTTTAGTTACATGAGATAGTTTCAGTTTTTATTCATTTCTAAGTTTATTCAAAGCCTAATTCTCTTATCGATAGCAGGGTCTTATTGTAGACAGGAAGGTTCAAGACTGAACCACACTTTTCAGACGCTTGTTTTAGAGGTGTTGATTCATTCTTGATATTCTATGGATTCTTGTTTGTTTGTGAATTAAGTTTCATGGCTAATAAAGGGTATCTTGCAGAGTCAAAATGGAAGCAGTTTGTGGCAAGTTGATCCAGATTCTTAATTTCATTTTTACTTTACTGTCGGAGTCTTTTTTCATGGTGTTCATCGAGGATCTCTAGATCAGACTTTGGTCCATGCCCTCGTCGGGGTTTTGTGAAGAGAAAAACACTTTTGGTATCTCAGAATGAAATAAAATCAGATTGTTATTCTGTCTCATACATGTGTATTCGTGACTTGGTTACTTTTCGTTTTTGATCTCCATGTTTGCTTTATCACAAAATCTATGTACATTCCAGTAGCTTTTATAAATTTTATTTTATATTGCAACATATTTAAATTATAAATCAGCCTCGGTCCTTGTAATTAATACTTGCGGATTGAGTGAATATTTTGAGGCTATAAACTTCAAGTGACATTCTCAACTATCTTCTCCTAGCAAGGCAAGATCTGAAAATGATTGAGTAAGGTAATCAATACATTTTCCCCAACACAGTTAAGGCTTGATCTTTATCTCTTAATAGAACGACTTCTCGGTTAGCCACTCTTACTTCTTCTTGAACACATTCTTCCCATAAACTATCAAATTGGAGTTTCTCTTTTCTTGCACAAATAGTTTGGATGAAGGCATCCCAAGGTCTTGTGAGACCAATAAGAGTTGTCATCACGAGTTCATTTTCATCTAACCTATCTCCAATTGCCTATAATTGTTCCTTGAATTGAGAAACCCTAGAGAAACAACCTTGAATTGTTTATCCTTTTTGCATTCTTGTATTCTTGAGTTAAGTTATCAAGTTCATCTTCCGGTTGATGTTCCTTCCTTCATACATTCCGGTTATGGCATCAAACATATATTGGAGTATTCTTAGAAGACACTTGAGGGATCAAGTGGTCTTTAATAGAATCTGCAATTATTCTTTTAGCCCTAATCATATCCTTCTTGTACTTCTCTTTGGCTTCATCTTCGGGCTCCGATACATTTTATTTTATGAATTTTGCAAGGTAATTATCTTCAAGAATGAGTCTAATTATGTACTTCCAGGCATGGAAATTTTCCACACCTTCTAACTTGTAAACAAGCTTGGTGCTTGTAGACATCTTGATTTGGAGCTAAGAAAATGACCAGAAAATGAAAGTGCTCATAAAATGAAACTGAAATTACCAGGAGATGTGTTGGACTGAGGTGTGTTTGCTGGAGAAGACCGTTTTTTTTAATTTCAAGTTTCACCCCTTGAAACTTGACCTACACAATTCTGGACTGGTACTTTTGGTATTGGTTATGGTTTCCTAGTTTTCTGGTACCAATCAAAACTAGGGTTTGACTTTCCAGAGAATCTATCCACTGAAAAGGTTCGCACAAACTTCCAAAAGATGCACTAGGGCAAGGTGCACTTCCCAAGGTAGTCTTTGGTCAAAAATTCATTTTTAGTGAAAAGCCCTAATTTCATTGTATGACAAAAGAAACATCTAGATACCTAGTGAAAGATGCTCTATTCAGTCTAGCTTTGATACCATGTTAAGTTTTTACTATTGTTATTAGGTTATTTCTAAATTGCATGAGCATTCAATGCATTTCCAAAACAACGGTATAAAGAGGATCATTGAAAGAAACACAATCACAAGGTACACAACATTTTATCCTCGGAAACCCTCATGGGGAAGAAAACCCAAAAAAACTTCATCAATAGTAGATTTCCAGTACAATGCCAAGATTAAGACCAAAACACCAAAGACAAACCAAGACCAAGCATGCACCTATCCTCCTTCGTTGGACTTCTTCCTGCAACTACAACTGTCTTCAAGATATGCACACTAGATGAGTGAGTGAGTGTCTTCAAATGAGACACCATCCTCACATATAAATACAAGTTGTGAGGTGGTGCTAGGGTTTTGACTCTTCACTTAGTGGAGTCAACTTCTCCTATAAGTGGCTAAAACCACTTTACAATTACTAGGGGCCGACTTTACGAATACCACCATACAAATACATGTTGATCAATCCACAAAAGGGGATTTGATCTTATACAAGACCCAACTTGATCAATCCAAAAAATGGGATTTGATCTATACAATAATGACTAAAATATAAGTAGAATATTCTTCGAAGTTACAATAATTCAACACTTTTGTCTAGTTAGAGACCCTATATGGTTTTAGTTGGTCTAAGTTACTCGGTTTTTCTCAACCTTGGTCTCAAAACAGGTAAGCACATCCTTGGAATCCTTAACTTGAGTGCATCATACTTGCCATACTCCCTACCCAAGGATGTTTGTTCACTCTCACTTACTAAGAAGTTGGACTCAAATTGTTTTTGACCGGTTAGTGCATTTCTTTGTTGTTGGTGAATGCTTTATTAGCTTGAACTCTTGATCCAAACTCCCTATGGTACCTACACTAGGATGTATTTTCATCTAAGCTTCAATCTTATAACTCTTGGTTTCTTGCCTAAAGACTTTATCAAGAAAAGGTAAAGGCGCACTTGGGAGGATGGGATGAATGGTAGAATGTAGTACATTGAGGTCCAACTGAAGTTCACTAAAGAATGAAAGAATAATGTATATAGAATAATCTCTAAAGGGAGTCCTAGATTAATATTGAATTTTGGCCCTCTTTAGACCCTTGACATACTAGAGTTGGATGCACTCTTTCCCAACCTTTTATGGAGGCCAAATTTTTTTTTCTCTTTGTTATATTGCCTTATTAGGGTAAGTCCCTGTAAAACATGCATTACTCCATCATTGAGGCACTTTATCATAAAGTGATGGAAGGAGTCCATGATGATTTTGGCTCCTTCATGCAAGATGTAGATGTAAAAGTTGAAGCATAGATGTGTATCTAGGGGTGAGATAGAGAAGAATATTGGTAACATGAGATCCATGGCGCAGGTGGTAAATATTATGGAGTTGAAAGGCCAAATGTGTCACTCTAAAGAAAATGTGGGATTGAATGACACAAGTGAGAAGCCCACACCCTCCATTGGCACGAAGAGCCTAGTACCCCTCCCAACTGCAAATGAAGACTAGTATGATCATAACCAAGATTAATTTTTTTTTTTCTTCCATATCTACAAACTCTACTTAATTACAAGCAAGTTTTGTCAATGCATGGAGTTGAGATGGAGGATCTACGGTTTTCCTCAACCCTTTAGTGTCTTATGCTAAGGTTGCAGGTCGAGTCTGAGGGCCACCCAAAACTAGCCCCTTAGCGTCACGTTGAAGGCCGAAATAAGGTGTTTGAGCCAGTCTTCATTCCCGTCGAAGGATTTCCCGTGTGATTCTCCAGTCACATCTGGATCTGAAACATGTGGAGTCATATACGAGGTTAGGCTAAGACACATAAACATGACGAATGAAGAGGAGAAATCCCTTGATTATGAACTGATCCCTTACGTCAGTCGAGCTTTTGTTACCCCCCTCAAGTTTTCCAAAAGAGCCATTTCACATGGATCACATGCCTCAACTCACGATGTCAAGGCAATTGGTTTTAATGCAAGAGGATCTAATTGTTAACTAGCTCTTGTCTCAAATACAACATTCAATGGTGGTGTCCATCCCAAAGCCCTGAACCTTCACCGTTGACCCTCGAGCCACAGACCGCCCCACTAATCCAGAAGATGGAAAGCAACAAGGGTCTACCTTCTTATGGTGCCAAGGCAGCATCCACTAATACAATGGGAAAACTTTCTGACAATTTATTGATGAATTTGCGTCGCAAAAACGTTGATCTTCCAACGAACACTTCAACTTGTTTTCATCGTTAGATAGGGGTTGCAATATCGACGAACAAAAATATCATCTAAAGATCGACAAAATTTCATCGCAAAAGTTCATCTAAATATCTAGATAAGTTAGTCTCATGTTCCATCGTATGTTCGTCTCAAGATCGACAAAAACTTCATCTAAAGATCGACAAAAATTTTGTCTAAAGATTGACAAAATGGTCATTTAAACATCGACAAAAGTTCATCTAAAGATCGACAAACTATCAAACAAAAAATTGTCTAAGAGCACCAAAATTTTCATCTAACTTCTATCAAGGATTTCTCAAAATTAAAAAAGAAAAATTATATAGAATGTCTTAACCCTTGTGGAAATTGAACCTCGGTCAATGGTTCACTAATCCTCACTCTAAAGATTTGGTGGACTGCTCTTTCGACTCTCAAGGAAAATATGAGACGCCAAATTCAATGTAACTTATCTCATCTATACCAATGTCAAGGGAATATGTAACACTGTAACAAAGGTTTCCCTAGTGACAAAATATTACTAAATCTTCTTCTGCAAAAAATTATTGAATATTGAGGGTTTATCACTAGAGACAACAAGTACAACCTAGAGTTTCATCTCAAAACCCTAATTTCAAAATATCCAAGGGATACAACCCTAACCCTAGTGTTCAAGATGCTTTACCAATCCCAAAATCCCAAGTGACTGACTCCAAGACAGAGAGAGATCAAGAACATAAGAAGATCCAAGAGAGAGGGGAAGTGGTGCACTCCTCTTGATCACATCTCTTCACAAGAATGAACCAAAACGAGTTACAAATTAAATGATGTGTGAAGGACTCTCTCCTTCCTCTATATATACGATAGGTAAGGGAGACCAATAATACATATGCAGGACAATGCCCTTACAAGCAATCTACAATAACACATGAAGGTTCACACATGTCAAGTTCCAAGGTGATAACATCCACAAGCAAGGCTCTAAATGCAAAGGCATTGCACAAGGTGTGTCCAACGCTTCTACAAGCCTCCAAAGACTCCAACAATCCTCCTGAGCCATGTACTCCATCGGGTCCACTCCCCTACATGAACATTGTCACAACCTAGGCATTTCCAAGCCAACTCCAAGCCTCCATGCAAAACTACCATGTGTTGTTTGGGGCCCAATGCCCTCCTCTGGGATGCAAAATGCTCCTCCTCCTAACCTGGGCATTCTCCAAGCAAGTAATCATCTCCATGTGGGCATCATGTAGAATGTCACCAACATCGTCATGAGATCTCCAATGCCCTAGGGAAGAATATAATGCACCCAACTAAGGTCCAGCGACCACTAAGTAAGTGATCACCAATGTGCAAATCCATCACAAGCCATCTCTCATGCGCAAATCTATCATGGACCATACAGGGAATGGTCATACACCATGTACCCTAAATCTCATGAAGTACCCGCAAATATGGTGTCAATGCTTTCTAAGTAACCCTAAAAGCTAACAATTTCCCTCTATATTCTTCACACCAAATTCTCAACAATTTCTCTTTAAATTCTTCACACCAAATTCTCAATCCTCTATCATAGAAGAGAGCAAAAGGAAGTTGTAAGAAAACAACAACAATGTTTTTCTCAGCCAAGATCTTGTCATTTTTCCCAGCAAGCACCACTAAAAAAATGAGGAAGCCACCTCTATGGATCCTCACTCTAACTAAGCCCCATAATGTCAATTTTGAATTTCACTTTATACATTATATCTTCCCATATCTTATGTATTAGATGTTGTATTATTGAAATTACACATTAAAATATATAGCAATTTTCAAAATATTTTGACCAATATTGATTTGTATTCTGATAATTTTCTATCTTATTGAAAGTAAACTTGTGTGTATCTTATGTATTAGATGTTGTATTATTGAAATTACACATTAAAATATATAGCAATTTTCAAAATATTTTGACCAATATTTATTTGTACTCTGATAATTCTCTATCTTATTGAAATTACACTTGTGTGCCTCATGCGAGAAAGCCAAATTTTATCAAACCAAAAGAAACAATACAACCATGACAATATTCTAGGGCTGATAAATTCCAATATTTATTTGTATTCTGATGATTTTCTATCTTATTGAAATTACACTTGTGTGCCTCATGCAGCCATAAAGCCACATTTTATCAAACCAAAAAAAACAATACAACCATGACAATATTCTAGGGCTGATCAATTCCAACTGCCATATAGTTGATTATTTAGAAGGTACACAGATAAGCAAATTAAAACAGTATAGAAATACCAAGAAGCATCTCCCTAATTTGAAGCAACCGATTTAACAAGGGAACTCATGACCATAGAAGAAAACATCGGAATCGGCAAAAAATCAACAAGGGTCCTGAAAACATCTGATCGGAAAAAAGGGGGAAAAAATCGAAAAACCTTAACAAACATTAAAAAATACATAATTTATTCATTTTTTTCAAAATTTTTAACATTTTTCAATATATAAAGCAACAAAAACATCATATAAACATTGGCACATAAATATGGAGAAAAAATTGATATATATGATATAGTGGATGTCAAATAAAAACCAATACATCAAAGTCATCACTGAAACTCTGAAACCAATACAAAATGACATCAATGATCACATATATAAATGTATATGTCCCAAAACTAGCAACTAGTTATATGATATCACTGCCCTCTCCCCCTTTTATAGGGAAAGATCGGGTTATGTTTGTTAGGCCTTGAACTAGAGGCAGAAAGCCCTGGTCGTGCATCAACTATATGACGATTAATGCTCCACCAAAAAAATCTTAAAAATTTGTGGATGAATTTGATACCCTGCCTTTGCACACCTCAAATATGCTTGATGGCCTCCACACACCTCTTCCCTTGCTGCTCCACATCAAGGGAAAAACAAGATGATGAAAAAAAAAAAAATCAGGTTCTTAACCCACGACCTGGGCACGATAGGGCGGGTTTTTCAAAAACAGCGGCGAGTTTTTATTAAACAAAAAATCATTTCCTTGAAACAATCACGATTTTTCCAATTTTCGGATTGATCGACAATTTTTTCTTCTAATCTCATGACAACCAATGGGAAATCACAACCTATTTGTCAAGGTATCTAATCTTTAAGCATAAAGATTAGACAGTTATAATGATAATAGGTTGTCCTGTATGGGTCCATGTAATTTACATGTCGTGTGAACAAGGATGAAACTCCTGAATATTTTGTTTGCATGATTGTTACAGACACTGTTAGAAACTTTGGACAACTACCCACATCAAGGGATTCACATCTTTAAGCATAAAGATTGGAGTTTAAGGACAGTACCATTCCATAGGTGCTTTCTTCAAGTGTAAGAAATGATAATGTTAACTTACATTCAGCTTCAACAAAGAGGTATTCAAAACATTCATCAAAATTGACAGCTGGATAATAAATTCAATGTAGGATTTGAATACAGGTAAACAGTTCTTAAATGTACAGGTAATTTGCTGCAAAACAATACGACTACCTTCACAAGGAGCAACACTCAACTTTCCCTTTCAATACTTTGTCCCACGTGCAGAGCATTTGTCTAGGAGACTTATAATGCGCAGTGTAGTAATCATGTGTACATCCATATTGGTAGAATTTCCAATTATGAGAGTATTGAACACGTGAAGAAGCATTGAATCCTTCAATCCACATCTCCATGCTAACATCTTCCATCTTGAAAAGCTGGACCAAGCATCTAAGATGAGTCGGATAGGAGACAAGTGAAAATTGACCAAAATAAACATAGTTCAAATTACAATACATTCATAATGCTTGCAAAAAAGAGTTATCAGATATAATACACTCAAAGTGTGATTAGCATATTCAGATACAACAAAATTCGCTGTGTCATTTGAAATGATATATCCTGGTCCATTTGCGTAAGTAGGGTACTCTTTTTCTGGCCATTCCTGAACCTCAAAAAAAAAACAATCTATGTTATATTAATTCAAAGAGCACAAAACCAAATGTAAAAGCGGACAGAGTATACCTAAATATTCTAATTCGATAAAAAGAACTGATTAGGTAAACAAGCAAAACCTTAATCAGGAACACCACATAACCCCATTCTATAGCATTCTAGGAGAGGAAAACTCAATATTCACTTGATAAGAACATAAAACACTTCCAATAGTCTCAAACTTAACCTCATATGTTAAAGACCAGTTGCCTGTACGAACAAGCCTGTGGAAAAGATTAAGCTTACCCATAAACAAGACATGTACATGGGGAGTTCTTTTGATTTCCTTCAATACGGTATCCACTCTCACAAAGGTATCATAATCACACTTCATAATATATTTTGCAGAAATATTCTGGACCTGCACAGAGTTTTAAGTACAAATCAACCTATAAAGCAGAACCCATTTGTCTAACCTATAGGAAATGAATGCAAAACTAAGAAAAAGAATCGTTCAGACAATCAATGAGGTGGTCGAAATATAATTCACCAATATCCAATATCTGGTTAAACAACACCGACTCTTATTCCTTAACTTCATGGGGATCGAGAAGGAAGCATGAAAGAGATACAACTCATATTTTTATACAGAACACTACAAATACAATGCTTAAAGCTATTTTACAAAGAAAAACAAACTCATCAGTTGACCCTTTAGAGTCAAATTTAAGGGCTGACCACATTAGAAACACTTCTAAAATGTCCTAATTGAGAAACACATTTAGGAAAAAATGCTTCCTCCAAATCCAGTGACAGCAACATGTATTATGTCCATCTTTTTTCTTACAGCATATGTACCCAAAGGAAATCAGAAGAAGGAAATCCTAAAGGAATGATCCCTGTAGACGTTCAACTCTTGATTCATCTCACTTATATCTGTCTTTTTTCTCACAGCACATGTACCCAAAGGAAATCCTAAAGGAATGATCACTTTAGAAGTTCAACTCTTGATTCATCTCACTCCTAAAACGATTACAAGTTTTCAAAAAGGTTATGAAGAAAACATGGATTCAAGACAACAACTGATATGGAGCTTTTATTTCAAACAACATGCCTCTTATAATGTAAAGACAGAATAGTAGATAATCTTGAAAATGCATGGAGATATATTGCAAATTTTCCAGGTTAAAGGCGACCAGTGCTACCAAACGACCAACTTTTACATTTTGCTACCAAATCTGAGAATACCCCATATTCACAAATTGCAAGTCTTCAACACTACAAGTTCATAACGGTCCATAAACGGAACAAGCCAACACAAGTTCACAACGGTCCATAAACGGAACAAGCCAACACAAGACAACAACTAGATATGGAGCTTTTATTTCAAACAACATGCCTCTTATAATGTAAAGACAGAATAGTAGATAATCTTGAAAATGCATGGAGATATATTGCAAATTTTCCACGTTAAGAGTGACCAGTTCTACCAAACGACCAACTTTTGCACTTTGCTACCAAATCTGAGAATACCCTTTAAAAGGGTACTGTATACTTACCACATATTTCACAAATTGTAAGTTCATAACGGTACATAAACAAAACAATAATAATATCTCCATAAAAATCTGCTTCGTTCTTTAGCTGCCCATTGACCTCCTTCCTTGCATTCTACACAGTGCCCAGAATATGGTTGTTATTGATCTCAATATGCATCATACAATTTCAGAATAAAAAAAAATTGAAAAACTTATTACAGCTGAAGTCTATAAATATTTCCTTCATGGCTTTATTCTAATAAAGTCTTATTTCTGCCCATGTTCAGGGACAGTAGGCACTTTCTTTAAGTAACGAATAATAATATACATAAACAATCATAAAAATATAAAAGATAGCCAATGTACATTGATTAACATAATTCAGGTTAAGGGTGCCAAAGGAAATATTTGTATTAATTATGAACCCAGCACACAACGGAAAAGAAGTACTCAATCACTCTCAGCAATTCTAAAATGAAACTTTAACAAAGACTACTCCGTTCAATGTACATCAGCGTATGGTCTAGTGGTAAGATAGAGAGATTTTCATAATAATGAACCAGGTTCAAAAACCAGGCAGGCATGCTCCCCATCATAACGTAGTTGACGGAATCTTTCCAAACTGTGAGGTCATGTTAATGCAATAAACACTGGTTTCATGCTAATGTGGAGGTGTTGTTAATGGTGGGCACCATACTAATGCAGTCTTTAAAGATGAGGGCAGGTGCAAAGTCCTAGGCAGCTTTGATAAATAGATACCCCTCAATGGTGAAAAATAGCAAGGTCACCATGTGGTAAAGTTGATATCGTAAGGAGTTTTATACCCTCTCCAGTCAAAAAGGGGTTCATCAACCTCCAAAAAAAAATGATACCACTTGATATCCCATCATAATGGGGTTGACCAAGTCTTTTTGAGGTGTGAAATCATGTTAATGCAATAAACATTCCTTTCATGCTAAACATTGCAGAGGTGTTGTTAATGTTGATCCTCGTGTTAATTCTTTGCAAATGAGGATGAGTGCAAATCGTGAGTGATTTGACAGAGTAGATGACCCTCAGTCGTGGCTTCATAGCCAAAGGTCACCATGTTGTGAAGTTGATATTATAAGGAGTTATGTAGTGTTGTGAAGCTGATATTATAAGGAGTTTTGTAACCACCAGTGAAAAGGGGTTTACCAACCCAAACGAAGAGAATGACTCCACTCAATACCACCGTCGTGTACATGTAAAAATTTTAGCATATGAATATCCCTTGTTTGCTATTCAAGAGTCAGAAAATATAAAATCCATAAATGACAAAAGTCAAAACAACACTACCACCCTTTCATGGCAAAAATGAAAGAATTAGATGAGATGGTAGCTAGTTAACTAGTACCCAAAGATTTAGCAATATAGTCTTCCTGCTTTAACTGAATGGAATAGATTTAAGGATTGTCTCGTAAACTCACTTTATGGCTAAGAAGCTACTATGTTCTACAATGAACTCCAACAAAATCACCCAGGAATCGCATCTCTCAATAAATGTTAGTCACTTAGCAGCTGATTGCCCGACTCTATGTCCAAAGTGGTGTGACCATGCATAATTTTTGAAGGTAGGTTTGTGCGATTCCAAGGTCCTCACAATGGTGCTTATGCAGGGAAACACCCTAGACTTGAAAGTCTCCTAATCATGCCTAGATAACGCATAACTTCCATAGTGATCTCTTGTGGGAAGCATTTAAGCATCAGCACAACAACAGTTATGATCACAGTCAACAATGTAAAGATACTTGCATACAAGTAAAACACAAGAAGAGCATGCAGTCACAACAATGTAAATATACTTGCATACAACACACGAAGAGCAAGTATGCAAGCATGAGATGAGGAGTGTGCCCATATTATTATGGGAGTGTGCATATATATTTGTAAGAGGATCTTGGATAAGGGCCACATCAACTATGTGCATGGAGAAGAAGAAGGCCAAAAAGGCCACCAAAAGGAGATATGGGAGGATGATATTAAATACCGATGTTCCCCAAAGTTTCCAGGATGCAGGAGCAAGGAAACACATCTTGGGGACATATGTAAGCACTGTTAAATTTGGCAACATTGACAGTCATTCTTCAATGAGAGGCCATATGGGCCACCCTAAGGCTAGCTAGGGAGATTTGGAGAATCAATCAGTCTTGTGAGGTATTGACAAAATCCAGGGGGAACGTACAACCTATGTGAGTCAAACCAAAATTCAGGACGAACGAGATGCTATGTAAGTCTAATGCAAAAGTCAGGGGGAGCGTACAACCTCTATGAGCATAGACAGTCTAGTGCAAAAGTTAGGGGGAACGTACAACCTCTGTGAGCATAGATAGACTAGTGCAAAAGTTAGGGAGAACGTACAACCTCTGTGAGCCTAGTCAAGCCTTGTGAGCCATGAGAAAAAGTCGAGGCATCTAGCAAAAGTTAGGTTGAATATAAAATTCCTATGAGCTAGAAACAAACAATATTCCTAATATTGCAAATGATATAAACGTATTGATCCAATGTGTTGGCACGTGTAACATTATCCACCATGAAGAGAAATTTGAATTGCCTTGTAAAGAGTTGAGTTCTCACTGAAGTCTCAAGTCTAGTTCTATTTTCGAACTAAAGTGTAGTGTTGAGTTGTAACTAAAGTCTCAAGTCTATTTCTATTTTCAAACTAAAGTGTAATGCTGAGTTAAGTCAAGCATGCTTTCACACCTCTATTTCAAGCCCTTTCCTCTTCTCCTCTTCATTCCTTTATAAGGAGAGGTCAACCCCTCTCTTCTACACAGTTTATATGCAGGTTAAGGGTGAAGCATATAGAGGTGTGTATCAGTGAGATAGAGGCAGCACAATAGAGGAGCATATCAGTGCTATATACCAGCATATAGAGGCGCATAAAGAGGCAACAAACAGTGTTTTGTAGCACAGCACACAGAGGCAACATATTAGTGATGTATATCAGCATATAGAGGCAGAAAACAGTGTTGTGTAGGACAGCATACAGAGGCAGTGTTATCCCCGATATCTAGGGATAACTAGGAGATCATGTCTCGAGGCCCATAGGTCCTAGACATGGAGTACCGAGAGCATGATTGACTTGAGCATGGTCCTGAAGGAACCTTATTTCTTCTTCTTCGCCTGATTTGTCCTATCAACAGCAACAGCTGCCATCACCACCGGCTTGGGCTTGCATCGGAGAGGACTCTTACTCCATGAGGTAATCAGTCCAAGGTATCATGATATGTGTCATATTTGATCATTACAACCCTCTTATATATGCATTAGGTTCCTTTCATTTCTGATGACTGCTTGGATCTTACACTAATCCACTTGACCACTGTTGGGGTGATTGATGGGGTGACTTGGCAAG
>JZKD02S1672853.1:138872-177103 GCA_000966675.3 Picea glauca | reverse complement strand
CCTAAGGGGGAGATAGTAAGGTGTATGGATCGTCTGTTGCATTGCTCACTGGTCAAGGTAGTGCACCAACGAGGTATGGGAGATCTCCTTTGTCTCCTCGGAAGGGATATGGTCTGGTCATGTCACTGAAATCTTGTGGGACAAGGAAAAGTATCACATATCTGCAACGATACGGATTCCAGGGATGCGCTGGTGTCGGTGTATCTCTTAGTGCCCCTTATAGAGGGTAGCACCATGAAAAAGGAAGTGATCCACCGAATAGGATTTGATCTCATAGAAGGCTAAAGAGTATGGGCCTGGAGCTTGAAGGACTCTTTATGTACAAGGCTAAGCATTGTTGATTTGAATATCTGAATAATCCCGTGAGGGTATGAGCCCCCCTAAATAAGCAATGAAATTGCCCCCTGATCTCATAATAAATGGGGAAACAAAATATTAAGTGCTCCTCGATCTTGACCTCCTAAAGCTGGCAAACCTGACAGATCATGTATGGTCAATCGATCTGATGGTCTGTCTCTACCTGAAGTCTATGAGAGCCCACTCTGAACTGGCTTAGAGGAATGCAAAGAGCATGTACCCAGTGGAGAAATGTAAAATGTGGTCAAGCGATGAGTCCATCCCTAAGCATCAAGAAATTCTCATCATAGAAGGCCATCTTTGGACATAACCCACCAGTAGGGGTAACCCAAGTGATCTGAATAAATCTCCTATAAATGTCATCTAAGATGATCTTGTTCAACCCCTGTCTGGTCGGTAGGAGATGGCCAGGTGCATCCAAGGAATACCGAAATGGAAGGAGGAAATCCACCTGAATTCCCATGGACTCTAAACTAGCACAGCAGCAAAATGACTGGTGAGTGTCGAAAGGCGATGCCAAAGCTTCCTCCCAGACAGTTGAAATGCACATAGAGCTGAGGAAATCTAAAAGTTAATTTCAAATGGGGTAATTCCAAAGGTTAATCAGTTAAACATGGCAATCATATGGTGGTACAGTAATTTCTTATTATGATTAGGTAAATGTTAAAAAGTAAACAGGTTAACTGATGCATTCAAAAATACAAGGAAGTTATGAAGAGTAAATCGCATTCATTGATTTGGGAGGACGACTAAGAATATGCCATCATCTTCAATTGTTAGCCATCAGATTAGAATTTTAGATTAAAAGGTGATTAATTGTGCCCATCTCGAATAGGTATACGCCTTTCGGCGTAAAGATATAAAACCCATGTGAACCAACCTCAATCCTGACCCACTCGGCTAGAGAGGGAAATAGTCTACGAAGAGAAATATGCCAAGTATGGGTACCAGTCTCACCCCTTCACTGATTCAGTTAAGCCCCAGATGAGATGCAAAAAAGAGACCAGTCTGAACACTGTCTCGAGTGGGAAGGGTCGAGCCCCAAAATCTGCTAGGATGGTGTGATGAGGAACTATTTTCTTGCATCTAATGATGCAACGGAGGAGAAGGGTATGGACTCTCTCAATCAAGACCCAATCCAACTCCAGTAAGGAAGGCCCCCAAATATTTGAGCCATAAAGAACAGGGATTCGGATAAGGGATTCCATGAGAGACATCTTGGATGAGATGTCTAGAAAATGTTGGTGGAAAGTACATTATCTCTCAAGAAGGGCTAAGGACCCATATCCCTTAGCAATCTCAGGTCGTAGGGCCAATTGCAAGTTGAAACAAGGTCCTAAAAACTATACTCCTAGGTACGTGTAGGCAATGGTGATCTCGATCTCCTCCCCTCTAAAGAAGAAATGAAGGTCCACGGACTTCTTCAACCCATTGAAGATCATAACGTTGGTTTTACCCAGGTTGATCGTCAACTGTCGAAGGTCGCAGAAGAGAGCTAGGGCATCCAATTGTCTCTGTAATCCCTCTAGAGATGAGGCTAGGAGGACCACATCATCAACGAAAAGAAACATGGATATCTTAACCTGGTGGAGGAGACATATGTCATTGTCCTAGATATGCTCTTGGAGAAAGGCCTCTAACTCATCAATATAAATCCAAAACAATGTGGGGGATAGGGGGAAACCATGTTTAACTTCGATGGTTTAACAATGTGGGGGATAGGGGGAAACCATGTTTAACTCTGATGGTACTCCCCATGAAATATGACATCCTGTGAACTGTGTGTGGAGACGACCAAGAACCGACTCATAAAGGTGCATTTTGACAGTCAATACGGTATGGGAGATACCAATGTCTCTAAGCCTCTGGAACAAGGATTCTCTCGGGACAAAGTCAAAATCCTTCCAAAAATCTATGAAGCAACAATAGACTTTTGAAGACCGATGTTGTGCCTCCTCAATGATGGCTTGAAGGGTAACGATTTGATCAATGGTCTCATGATCGAGCCAAAATCCTATATATCCCCTATAGCTCGAAGGTGTCTATGCTCAAGTTCACTAGATAAATTCATATGGACAGTCATAGCATAGAGCTTCGAGAATGTATGGCCCACCATAATCGTCCTATAATTGTTGGGATTCGAGTTGGGGCTCGATTTTTTTATCAAGTGAATGATGTGGTGTGACCAAGCCGAAGGAAAACCTATACAAACCACATGGTTGAAGAGATCTTCCTAGTGAGAAACTAAAGCACGAAGATCATTCTTAAATAACTCTACCTGAAAACCTTCCTCATTTGTTGCTTTGTTGTTGTTCATCACCCAAACAACCTCTCGGATATGCCTCTCTAAGAATAATAAACATGAGGATGGTGGAGAGGTGACTTGAATCTGGGCCTAACCAAGAATGTCATATAGAGTGGATATGTGGGAAAACATGGAGCCTGGATCTAGATCAAGTGGGAGGGGGGAGTGGCAAGGGAGGACGGTACTCCAAAATATTTTAGGAGAGTAAGGGAGATCGATAAATCATGTCTTCTATGATATACAAAGACGTGTTTCTTACAATGGAGGAGACAACGGTACGGAGCATTGAGGTTGATGTAGGAGGGGTGAGCATGGATGAATGTATGTTGAAGTTTGCGATAGAGGACCTTTCATTCTTCGTCGTACCATTGGTTCATAGATATCGATGTTAATGCCAGCCTACATGGGTAACGAGAAAATTATAAACAAGGAGGCTTGCACAAATGGCTACTAGAAGTGGTCACCCATTTCACAGGTACAATAGGGAAAATATGTGCGTGATAGCATGATTGAACAGGGTGAAAGAGCATGCACCTTCATGATATGAGGAGGATGGAACTTAACCCTAAGAGAAGGATCAAAAGAAATTTGTTTTATCCTCTGCCAAAAATGAAGGCTAGAAATCACGTTATTATGTGAGGTCGCAAAGTGGAAGAATCATAGCTGGTGCAAGTAAATAAGGAGTTAAGAATGGAGAATTGATGGGTAATGAGAACATTACAGATAGGGAGGCTTGAAAAAGTGGCTACTAGAGGTGGTCACCCCTGTCACAGGTACAGTAGGGAAAATATGTGTGGGATGGCATGATTGAATAAGGTGAAAGTGCATGCACCCTCATGATATGATAGAGATGGAACTTAACCCCAAGAGAAGAATAAAAAAAAGTTTTTTTACCCTATACGAAAAATGAAGGCTAGAAATCACATTATTGTGCAAGGTTGCAAAGTAGAAGAATCATAGCCATTGTAAGTAAATAAGGAGTTGAGAATGGAAATAAATCTATGGCTTTAGTCTTCTAATACAGTTGTTTCTTTTGTGGCTCACTTTCATCTTCTTGTTGTCTAGTTAGAGACCTTGTCTAGTTTTAGCCAGCCTAAGTTACTCGATTTTTCTCAGTATTGGTCTCAAAACAAGTAAGCACCTCCTTGGAATCCTTAACTTCAATGTTGTAAAGTGCAGGCATCTCACTTACCATCCTCCCTAGCCAAGGAGGACTATTAGCTCTATGCATAAGATGTTTGTTCACTCTCAATTGCTAAGAGGTTGGACTCTAATTATTTGTGACCAAATAGTGCATTTATGAGGCTAATGCTAAGAGATATTGATGTTAATGCTAGCCTCCAGGGATAATGAGAACATTATAAACAACAAGGCTTTCACAAGTGGCTAGCATAAGTGGTCACCCCTATCATGGGTACAATAGGGAAAATATGTGTGGAAACAAGGTGAAAGTGCATGCACCCTCACGATATGATAGGGATGGAACTTAACCCCAAGAGAAGGATCAGAAACAAGTTGCTTCACCCTTTGCTAGAAATGAAGGTTAGAAATCACATTATTATGCAAGGTAGCAGGATGGACGAATCATAGCTAGTGCAATTAAATAAGGTGTTGAGAATGGATATAAATCTAGGGCTTCAATCTTCTAATACATTTGTTGCTTTTGTAGCTCACTTTCATCTCCTTTTTGTTAAGCTTTTACTATTGTTATTAAGTTATTTCCAAATTTAATGATCATTCAATGCATTTCCAAAACAACGGTATAAAGAGGATCACTGAAAGAAACACAATCACAATGTACACAACATTTTATCCTGGGAAACCCTCATGGGGAAGAAAACCCAAAAAAACTCTCTCAATAATAGATTGTCAGTACAATGCCAATATTAAGAAAAAAACACCAAAGACAAACCAAGACCAAGCATGTGCCTCTCTTATCCTTCGTTAGACTTCTTCCTGCAACTGCAACTGTCTTCAAGATATGTGCACTATATGAGTGAGTGAGTGTGTTCAAATGAGACACCATACTCACATATAAATCAAAGTTGTGAGGTGGCACTAGGGTTGTGACTCTTCAGTTGGTGGAGCCGACTTCTCCTAGAAGTGGCTAGAACCACCTTACAATTACTAGGGGAAGACTTTACAAATACCACCATACAAATACATGTTGACCAATCCACAAAAGGGGATTTGATCTTATACAAGATTCGACTTGATCAATCCACAAAAGGGGATTTGATCTGTACAATAATGACTCAAATACAGGTAGAATATTCTTTGAATTGACAATAATTCAACACTCCCCCTTAATGAGAAGGTTTTTCTACTAACATGACTCAATACAACATCATCAAGAGAAGGAGAGGGCAGCATCATCATCAACATCTGGAACACTGACTGACACATCTATAAATCATCGGAAGTTTTTCTCAACATCACAGTAATAAAAATGGAACATCAACATCTATATGTGGCAACAGAATAAGGCAAGTGCATCAACAACAACATTTGTGGTACTCTGAAAGACCGTCCTTACCGGACCTTCAGGATCTGCCCAAGAATCATAAGATTCCCTAGGATATAGAATCCTAACAGAGCTACCACTAATGACCACAACTGGCATATACATGCACAGTTACTCTGACAGACCGTCCTTACYAGACCTTTGGGATCTTCCCAGGGATGATCAGTCCCCTAGGATATAAAATCCTAACTGAGCTACCCGTTGTTGGTCAGGATACCATAGTATCATCAACATCACTCCCCATTTYGAGGGAGTTCCTTTCAGACTCACCAATCTTGTCTCGGAAGTACTCAAACTTCACACRASATAGAGGCTTAGTCAACACATCTGCAACCTGCTCATCTGTGCCAACATATTGGAGCTTTACAGCTCCCTTCTGCACCATGTCACGAATGTAGTGATACTGGATCTCTATGTGATTCATCTTATCATGAAACACTGAGTTCTCTGTCATATTTATGCAACTCTGGTTATCACATAGAATCATAGTAGCTTCCATCTCTAGATCGAACAAACCTGTCAACAACTTCCGAATCCATATGGATTCACAACTAGAAGAACATGTTGCAATGTACTCTGCTTATGTTGTGTTGAGAACAATACTGGACTACTTCCTTCTTTTCCATGAAGTCATGACTGACCCCATGCTGAAACAACTTCCTGAAGTGCTCTTTTTGTCTGAAGCACTTCTAGCCCAATCTGAATCAGCATAACCATACACTCTGAAGTCATGATATCTAGTATAACAAAGACCATAATCCAGCATACCCTTAAGGTATCTCATCACATGTTTTGCAACTACAAGGTGAACACGTCTGGGCTCCACCAGATACATACTCAAGGTGTTCACAACAAATCATTTATCTGGCTTGGTATTCGTCGGATACATCAATGAACCAATAATTTGTCTATATAGAGTAGCATCAACTAAATCTGACGAAGTATCAACCAGGAGCTTCAAATTCGTCTCCATGGGTGTGGCCATGGATTTACATTCCAACATGTCAAACTTCTTCAGTGTTTCAACTACATACTTCCCTTGGTTAAGGAATATCTTCCCTGGGATATTCCAAACTTCAAGACCTAAGAAATAATGCATCAATCCTAGGTATTTCATCTCAAATTCTTCAACGAGCTTCCTTTTGCAATCTGTGATGAGCTTTTCTTCTCCTGTCAAGAATAAGCCATCCACATATAGTAGCAATACAACTGGCTCATCATTCATAACCTTGAAGTAAAGATTAGAATCAACTTTACTCTTGGTAAATCCCAAGCTATCGGAGCTTGCTTCAAACCGTACAGAGCTTTCTTCAATCTACAGACATCAGTTTTTCTATCTTCAATTTCAAACCCTTGTGGTTGTTCTATGTACACTTCTTCAATAACACCATTTAAGAAAGTTGTTTTCACATCCATCTGGTGAAACTTCCACTTCATTTTGGCTGCAAGAGCTATGATGGTTTTTATAGAAGTGTATATTGCTACGAGAGCAAATGTTTCTTCATAGTCAATACCTTCATTTTGAGAAAATCCACGAACCAAAAATCTTGCCTTATATTTTTCAACACTTTTGTTTGTTGCATGTTTTATTTTGTATATCCACTTGGAAGATACCACATCTTTTTTCTTTGGCATGGGAACTACTTCTCACACATCATTCTTCATAATGGACTAGTATTATTTTGTCATGGCATTCATCCATTCTTTCTTCTGAATGGCTTCTTCAAAGCAAATAGGTTCCTTATCTATGAAATCACACATCAAGGCCACATAGTTGGAGAGTGACTTAGGATTCTTTCTTTGTCTCATGGTTCCTTCTGGGGCACCATACTTCTCTACATCTTGAATAATTTCTCTCACCCAAGCTTGCTTTCTCTTTTGAGAGATCGTCATACGGGGAGGTTCTTGAGATTCTATCATATCATGATCTTCTGGAATCTCATCATCATGGGTAACTGCAAATTCCTTCATGGGTTCTGCAACTCTAGGAGCTACAGGTTCTTCTTCATACACTTCTTCTAACAGGCATTTCCTTGATCTCTTGAGTGTGGCATCTTCATCAAATTTTACATCTATGTTGATCTAAATATGATGGTAACCTGGTATGTAGATTATGAAGGCCTTAGAGACCTCACAGTATCCAACAAATATTCCCTTCTTTCATGAAGTATCCAACTTAGTTCTCTTTTCTTTCAGAATTTGTACAAATACTAGACAACCAAATATTTTGAGATGACTTACTTATGGCTTCTTTCCGATGAAAATTTATTTGGGGGTTTTGAATCCAAGTGCACTATGAGATAATTTGTTCTAGACATATACCGTTGTTCTTATTGCTTCAGCCCATAAGTGCATTGGAAGATATTGATCATGAATCATAGTCTTTATTGCTTCCATAATCATCCTATTCTTTCTTTCTGCTACACCATTTTGTTGAATATTATAAGGAGTGGTGAGCTCCCTCTTAATCCTGACATCTCTGCAAAAGATTCTAAATTCATTTAAAGTGTACTCTCCTCCATTGTCTGACCTGAGTTTCTTGATTTTCCTTTCAGAGAGTTTTTCTACCACTATCTATGAGCCAAGTATCCTTTCCAGGTGTCATAGATCCTGAGAGAGTGGAAAACAAAACATATTTTTCAATCTCTTCTTTAGATAACTTCTTGGGTGGATCATCATGTTCAATTGCATGGGCATGATGTCTTTTGTTATTTCTCATCTTGTATTCTTCCCTTTTGGCAGGACAATTCTTAGCAATGTTTCCCATATTATCAAAATGATAACATTGGTAGGAGGAGAAATATTTTTTTCTTCTTTGACCTTTATGATATTTATGGAATCTTTTTGGAGAGTGAGACTCTTTATGAAAGTGAGTCTCCTTTTGAAAATGAGACTTTTCCTTTCCACCCTTAGCATGAGCAGCTTGTTGATGCTTGAAAGCGCAATGATGAATACTATGCTCGCAAATGATTGCCAAGCTTTATTATTTAACTATATTAATAATATACTAGTAGTTGGGACCCCCTTGTTTAACTTATGGCACTATGATGGATAAGCGACATTTATATTTTGTTTGCCTATGTATTGGTTGCGATAGATTTCTACAACTCATTTGCTTCAAATCATGGTTAAAATGTTTATGGTAATATGTGGTGGTTGGGTGATTAAAACAAGGAACAATATGGTCTTGATTGTCTCTCATGAAATGTGATTATATTGCCTTTTAGATGAAATAATTGCACTCCAGTTTTAATGTTGATATTGTATATTATCCATAGCAAAGATTGGGTGATCTCGACCCTTGCTACTATTGTTATGCGCATTGGTTGAGTTGCAATTGGGTTGTGTTCCTAGCAAGTTGTCATATGAGGAAAATTGATAGTGGCAAGGGGTGGCACACTTTGGACTATCGCACACTTTGCAAATTGTAATATGGCAAGTTTGGATATTTGGTTGTATTAATGGTTTTGAATGTAATGGTATGGTGAGCTAGCTAGTGGGCTTGGCTCCTACTAAGATATGAATGAGGATCTGAAGGAAGAAGCGACGTGCAGTAAATGAACGTCACTCAAACTCCCCTCAAGCCCGCCACCCTAATCATTCTTGCCTTTGTGCTTTGTTAGTTGTTGTTGCTCTCCCTTGCTCGGTCGTGGAGGAAGTATACAACCTTGGTTTCTCTCCTCGTGCAATCTTTTATAGGTATGGGGTTTTCTTACTTTTCCATCCATGAGATTTGTTTTCCCCTTAAATCAAATGTTGTCTCTAGTTGCTCATGGTATGTGTAATTCTCAAGCTGTTATGATGGTTTTGGAACTGTGTATTTATGGTTGCATCATTGGTTTCATGTGGTGGTTGTTTTGAGACTGTTGGCATTAAAAAATGGTCGTGATGTCCTTGTTGTGTAATTGTTTACAGGGAATAGCTAAGTAAAATTTGTGGCTGAGCCTGCCTCGCCTATGGTTATGTATTGTGGGTTTAGCCTCCCTGTTGAAATGGGTTATCTCAGTTAGCCTTACCTCTGGGTTTTGTGAATATCCCACCTATAGATTGACATTGTTGGTCTTTGTGGTTAGTATACCCGCGTCGTATTTCGACCCTGTGCTTGTTTTAGTGAAATATGACTAAAACCTTTCGTGCATTGTCCTAGGAAAACCCTCAGTTGTTAGCCTGCTTTCTTATGAACTCATTGTCACTGTTGTGTGGTGAACATTATAAAGATATGAAAACATTGCTTACCTATATTTTGATGGAAGCAATATTCATACTATTTTGGTTGGGCACGGGTTTTTATTTGGTCACTTGTTATGTTGTATTGAAGGAAGTGTTGGTTTCACTTGTTCTTTGGAAGTTACAACCTATTATACGAAGCTCATGCATTCGATAGCAGTGTTGTGAATTATTGTTATATTATCCTTGATCGATTATAATAAGGCACCTATGGAATGAGTTGTATGTTCTATTCAACTGCCAAACCCTCTGTTTAAATTGCCTCATTGTCTCTTCCCTTGTTGTCATTGACATATATTAAACCCTACACATTACAATGAAAGCGTTGTTTAATCCAGTTTGAGTTGATGAGAGCATTGTTCTTGCTCGGTTACTTGGGCACGAGTTTAGTTGGTCCCTTGCTTGGAAATTGTGGAAAGGAGTTTGTCCATTTTGAGCTTGGAAACAGAGGCAGGGGAAATTGAAATCGAGGCCATAGGAGGCCTCGATTTTCTATCCATTTTGATGTTGACCCGCAAGAATTGAACCAGTTGTTCCAAGATGGGTTCTTTAATTGGGTTGGCCATGGGATAATGCACCCTTGACCAGAAATACCCCCTTTCCATCCTCCTTAGAATGTTCCCGCCATTCTTGTTCCTCCACATGTGTCTTTGTAGCCCGAAGTCCCTGCAAATGATGGTTGGCAAGAGATTGTCAACCAGCCTATCTCTCACCATCGTGGTTGGCCCACTATGTCCTTGCCTTTACCACCACATGTTAATTCCAATGTCCAAATTTCCCGTGCTATTTCACCAGCTCAGACTTCACATGCCAGTAAGAGATTGAAAACTAATATCCCCCAACCTATGCAAGACAGGAAAAGAAGTTGCCTCCCCTTCTTCTCCCTCCACTAATTCCTCAAAATCGATGTCCTCCCGCCTTCATTTAAAGGATGATTGCCCCCATGTGATCAACGAGATACAGCCCCAAGGGTCCAATCAACCACGGGCTACTTCAGAAAAGTATAAGGGAAACAACAGTGAAAAAAGGAAAATTGTCTCACAAAGTGGCAAATTTCGTTTTTAAATTAAATTTTATATGATTCAGTTGATGAGGGTAGTGCTTAATGGTTTTTAGCATTTTTGGACAGTAAGCCCTATTTTTTATATTTTCTGGATAATGTGGATATATATTCTTTTTGGATATGATATAAATTATTGTTGATATTTAAATATCTCGTTTAAAAGATATTCAAGGGAGTTACAAGGGTGGCATATGATCAAAATGATTATCTTTTGTGTGTTATATTTCATGATTTAAAAGGAAGAAATGACGGAAGTCATAAGGGGTCCCACCTACCTAGTAATTATTAATTAAGACCCTTAACTATATTATTATTATTTGTTTCTCCTAAACTAATTAGTTAAGTTAAACCAACTTAACAAATAAATTAGTTGAACTACTTGAATATATTGGGAAAGAATAAAATCTCAATGAGAAGAAGAGACAAGGGGAGAATAGAAGGAGAAAACAAAACTAAGGTTTGCTCTTTAGTTACATGAGATAGTTTCAGTTTTTATTCATTTCTAAGTTTATTCAAAGCCTAATTCTCTTATCGATAGCAGGGTCTTATTGTAGACAGGAAGGTTCAAGACTGAACCACACTTTTCAGACGCTTGTTTTAGAGGTGTTGATTCATTCTTGATATTCTATGGATTCTTGTTTGTTTGTGAATTAAGTTTCATGGCTAATAAAGGGTATCTTGCAGAGTCAAAATGGAAGCAGTTTGTGGCAAGTTGATCCAGATTCTTAATTTCATTTTTACTTTACTGTCGGAGTCTTTTTTCATGGTGTTCATCGAGGATCTCTAGATCAGACTTTGGTCCATGCCCTCGTCGGGGTTTTGTGAAGAGAAAAACACTTTTGGTATCTCAGAATGAAATAAAATCAGATTGTTATTCTGTCTCATACATGTGTATTCGTGACTTGGTTACTTTTCGTTTTTGATCTCCATGTTTGCTTTATCACAAAATCTATGTACATTCCAGTAGCTTTTATAAATTTTATTTTATATTGCAACATATTTAAATTATAAATCAGCCTCGGTCCTTGTAATTAATACTTGCGGATTGAGTGAATATTTTGAGGCTATAAACTTCAAGTGACATTCTCAACTATCTTCTCCTAGCAAGGCAAGATCTGAAAATGATTGAGTAAGGTAATCAATACATTTTCCCCAACACAGTTAAGGCTTGATCTTTATCTCTTAATAGAACGACTTCTCGGTTAGCCACTCTTACTTCTTCTTGAACACATTCTTCCCATAAACTATCAAATTGGAGTTTCTCTTTTCTTGCACAAATAGTTTGGATGAAGGCATCCCAAGGTCTTGTGAGACCAATAAGAGTTGTCATCACGAGTTCATTTTCATCTAACCTATCTCCAATTGCCTATAATTGTTCCTTGAATTGAGAAACCCTAGAGAAACAACCTTGAATTGTTTATCCTTTTTGCATTCTTGTATTCTTGAGTTAAGTTATCAAGTTCATCTTCCGGTTGATGTTCCTTCCTTCATACATTCCGGTTATGGCATCAAACATATATTGGAGTATTCTTAGAAGACACTTGAGGGATCAAGTGGTCTTTAATAGAATCTGCAATTATTCTTTTAGCCCTAATCATATCCTTCTTGTACTTCTCTTTGGCTTCATCTTCGGGCTCCGATACATTTTATTTTATGAATTTTGCAAGGTAATTATCTTCAAGAATGAGTCTAATTATGTACTTCCAGGCATGGAAATTTTCCACACCTTCTAACTTGTAAACAAGCTTGGTGCTTGTAGACATCTTGATTTGGAGCTAAGAAAATGACCAGAAAATGAAAGTGCTCATAAAATGAAACTGAAATTACCAGGAGATGTGTTGGACTGAGGTGTGTTTGCTGGAGAAGACCGTTTTTTTTAATTTCAAGTTTCACCCCTTGAAACTTGACCTACACAATTCTGGACTGGTACTTTTGGTATTGGTTATGGTTTCCTAGTTTTCTGGTACCAATCAAAACTAGGGTTTGACTTTCCAGAGAATCTATCCACTGAAAAGGTTCGCACAAACTTCCAAAAGATGCACTAGGGCAAGGTGCACTTCCCAAGGTAGTCTTTGGTCAAAAATTCATTTTTAGTGAAAAGCCCTAATTTCATTGTATGACAAAAGAAACATCTAGATACCTAGTGAAAGATGCTCTATTCAGTCTAGCTTTGATACCATGTTAAGTTTTTACTATTGTTATTAGGTTATTTCTAAATTGCATGAGCATTCAATGCATTTCCAAAACAACGGTATAAAGAGGATCATTGAAAGAAACACAATCACAAGGTACACAACATTTTATCCTCGGAAACCCTCATGGGGAAGAAAACCCAAAAAAACTTCATCAATAGTAGATTTCCAGTACAATGCCAAGATTAAGACCAAAACACCAAAGACAAACCAAGACCAAGCATGCACCTATCCTCCTTCGTTGGACTTCTTCCTGCAACTACAACTGTCTTCAAGATATGCACACTAGATGAGTGAGTGAGTGTCTTCAAATGAGACACCATCCTCACATATAAATACAAGTTGTGAGGTGGTGCTAGGGTTTTGACTCTTCACTTAGTGGAGTCAACTTCTCCTATAAGTGGCTAAAACCACTTTACAATTACTAGGGGCCGACTTTACGAATACCACCATACAAATACATGTTGATCAATCCACAAAAGGGGATTTGATCTTATACAAGACCCAACTTGATCAATCCAAAAAATGGGATTTGATCTATACAATAATGACTAAAATATAAGTAGAATATTCTTCGAAGTTACAATAATTCAACACTTTTGTCTAGTTAGAGACCCTATATGGTTTTAGTTGGTCTAAGTTACTCGGTTTTTCTCAACCTTGGTCTCAAAACAGGTAAGCACATCCTTGGAATCCTTAACTTGAGTGCATCATACTTGCCATACTCCCTACCCAAGGATGTTTGTTCACTCTCACTTACTAAGAAGTTGGACTCAAATTGTTTTTGACCGGTTAGTGCATTTCTTTGTTGTTGGTGAATGCTTTATTAGCTTGAATTCTTGATCCAAACTCCCTATGGTACCTACACTAGGATGTATTTTCATCTAAGCTTCAATCTTATAACTCTTGGTTTCTTGCCTAAAGACTTTATCAAGAAAAGGTAAAGGCACACTTGGGAGGATGGGATGAATGGTAGAATGTAGTACATTGAGGTCCAACTGAAGTTGACTGAAGAATGGAAGAATAATGTATATAGAATAAGCTCTAAAGGGAGTCCTAGATTAATATTGAATTATGGCCCTCTCTAGACCCTCGACATACTAGAGTTGGATGCACTCTTTCCCAACCTTTTATGGAGGCCGAATTTTTTTTGCTCTTTGTTATATTGTCTTATTAGGTAAAGTCCCTGTAAAACATGCATTACTCCATCATTGAGGCACTTTATCATAAAGTGATGGAAGGAGTCCATGATGATTTTGGCTCCTTCATGCAAGATGTAGAGGTAAAATTTGAAGCATAGATGTGTATCTAGGGGTGGCATAGAGAAGAATATTGGTAACATGAGATCCATGGCGCAAGTGGTAAATATTATGGAGTTGAAAGGCCAAATGTGTCACTTTAAAGAAAATGTGGGATTGAATGACACAAGTGAGAAGCCCACACCCTCCATTGGCACGAAGAGCCCAGTCCCCCTCCCAACTGCAAATGAAGACTAGTATGATCATAACCAGGATTATTTTTTTTTTTTTCTTCCATATCTACAAACTCTACTTAATTATAAGCAAGTTTTGTCAATGCATGGAGTTGAGATGGAGGATCTACGGTTTTCCTCAACCCTTTAGTGTCTTATGCTAAGGTTGCAGGTCCAAGGGCCAAGTCTGAGGCCCACCCAAAACTAGCCCCTTAGCATCACGTTGAAGGCCGAAATAAGGTGTTTGAGCCAGTCTTCTTTCCCATCGAAGGATTTCCCGTGTGATTCTCCAGTCAGTCGAGCTTTTGTTACCCCCCTCAAGTTTTCCAAAAGAGCCATTTCACATGGATCACATGCCTCAGCTCATGATGTCGAGGCAATTGGTTTTAATGCAGGAGGATCTGATTGTTCACTAGCTCTTGTCTCAAATGCAACATTCAATGGTGATGTCCATCCCAAAGCCCTGAACCTTCACCGTTGACCCTCGAGCCACAGACCCCCCCACTAATCCAGAAGATGGAAAGCAATAAGGGTCTACCTACTTATGGTGCTAAGGCAGCGTCCACTAATAGAATGGGAAAACTTTTCGACAATTTATTGACGAATTTGCGTCGCAAAAACGTTGAGCTTCCAACGAACGCTTCAACTTGTTTTCATCGTTAGATAGGGGTCACAATATTGACGAACAGAAATATCATCTAAAGATCGACAAAATTTCATCACAAAACTTCATCTAAATATCTAGATAAGTTAGTCTCATGTTCCATCGTATGTTCGTCTCAAGATCGACAAAAACTTCATCTAAAGATCGACAAAGATTTTGTCTAAAGATTGACAAAATGGTCGTTTAAACATCGACAAAAGTTCATCTAAAGATCAACAAACTGTCAAACAAAAAATTTGTCTAAGAGCACCAAAATTTTCATCTAACTTCCGTCAAGGATTTCTCGAAATTAAAAAAGAAAAATTATATAGAATGTCTTAACCCTTGTGGAAATTGAACCTCGGTCAATGGTTCACTAATCCTCACTCTAAAGATTTGGTGGACTGCTCTTTTGACTCTCAAGGAAAATATGAGATGCGAAATGCAATGTAACTTATCTCATCTATAACAATGTCAAGGGAATATGTAACACTATAACAAAGGTTTCCCTAGAGACAAAAGATTACCAAATCTTTTTCTGCAAAAAAATTATTGAATATTGAGGGTTTATCACTAGAGACAACAAGTACAACCTAGGGTTTCATCTCAAAACCCTAATTTCAAAATATCCAAGGGATACAACCCTAACCCTAGTCTTCAAGATGCTTTACCAATCCCAAAAGCCCAAGTGACTGACTCCAAGACAAAGAGAGATCAAGAACATAAGAAGATCCAAGAGAGAGGGGAAGTGGTGCACTCCTCTTGATCACATCTCTTCACAAGAATGAACCAAAACGAGTTACGAATTGAATGATGTGTGAAGGACTCTCTCCTTCCTTTATATATACGATAGGTAAGGGAGACCAACAATACATATCCAGGACAATGCCTTTACAAGCAATCTACAATAACACATGAAGGTTCACACATGTCGAGTTCCAAGGTGATAACATCCACAAGCAAGGCTCTAAATGCAAAGGCATTGCACAAGGTGTGTCCAACGATTCTACAAGCCTCCAAAGACTCCAACAATCCTCTTGAGCCATGTACTCCATCGGGTCCACTCCCCTACATGAACATTGTCACAACCTAGGCATTTCCAAGACAACTCCAAGCCTCCATGCAAAACTACCATGTGTTGTTTGGGGCCCAATGCCCTCTTCTGGGATGCAAAATGCTCCTCCTCCTAACCTGGGCATTCTCCAAGCAAGTAACCATCTCCATGTGGGCATCATGTAGAATGTCACCAACATCGTCATGAGATCTCCAATGCCCTAGGGAAGAATATAATGCACCCAACTAAGGTCCAGCAACCACTAAGTAAGTGATCACCAATGTACAAATCCATCACAAGCCATCTCTCATGCGCAAATCTATCATGGACCATACAGGGGCTGGTCATACACCATGTACCCTAAATCTCATGAAGTACCCGCAAATATGGTGTCAACGCTTTCTAAGTAACCCTAAAAGCTAACAATTTCTCTCTATATTCTTCACACCAAATTCTCAACAATTTCTCTTTAAATTCTTCACACCAAATTCTCAATCCTCTATCATAGAAGAGAGCAAAAGGAAGTTGTAAGACTACAACAACAATGTTTTTCTCAGCCAAGATCTTGTCATTTTTCTCAACAAGCACCACTAGAAAAATGAGGAAACCACCTCTATGGATCCTCACTCTAACTAAGCCCCATAATGTCAATTTTGAATTTCACTTTATACATTATATCTTCCCATATCTTATGTATTAGATGTTGTATTATTGAAATTACACATTAAAATATATAGCAATTTTCAAAATATTTTGACCAATATTTATTTGTATTCTGATAATTTTCTATCTTATTGAAATTATACTTGTGTGTATCTTATGTATTAGATGTTGTATTTTTGAAATTACACATTAAAATATATAGCAATTTTCAAAATATTTTGACCAATAATTATTTGTATTCTGATAATTTTCTATCTTATTGAAATTACACTTGTGTGCCTCATGCAGCCAGAAAGCCACATTTTATCAAACCAAAAGAAACAATACAACCATGACAATATTCTAGGGCTGATCAATTCCAATATTTATTTGTGTTCTGATTATTTTCTATCTTATTGAAATTACACTTGTGTGCCTTATGCAGCCAAAAAGCCACATTTTATCAAACCAAAAAAAACAATACAACCATGACAATATTCTAGGGCTGATCAATTCCAACTGCCATATAGTTGATTATTTAGAAGGTGCATATAGTTGATTATTTAGAAAGTACATAGATAAACAGATTAAAACAGTAACCGATTTGAAGCAACTGATTTAACAAGGGAACTCATGACCATAAGAGAAAACATCAAAATCGACAAAAAATCGACAAGGGTCCTGAAAACATCTGATCGAAAAAATCGGCGAAAAAATTGGAAAACCTCAACAAACATTAAAAAATGCATAATTTATTCATTTTTTTCAAAACTTTAAACATTTTTCAATATATAAAGCAACAACAACATCATATAAACATTGGCACATAAATATGGAGAAAAAATTGATATATATGATATAGTGGATGTCAAATAAAAACCGATACATCAAAGTTGTCACTGAAAGTCTGAAACCAATACAAAATGACATCAATGATCACATATATAAATGTATATGTCCCAAAACTAGCAACTAGCTATATGATATCACTGCCCTCTCCCCCTTTTATAGGGAAAGATCGGGGTATGTTTGTTAGGCCTTGAACTAGAGGCAGAAGGCCCTGGTCGTGCATCAACTATATGACGATTAATGCTCCACCAAAAAAATCTTAAAATTTTGTGGATGAATTTGATACCCTTGGTCGTGCATCAACTATATGACGATTAATGCTCCACCAAAAAAATCTTAAAAATTTGTGGATGAAATTGTTACCCTGCCTTTGCACACCTCAAATATATGCTTGATGGCCTCCACACACCTCTTCCCTTGCTGCTCCACATCAAGGGCAAAACAAGATGATAAAAAAAAAAAAAAAAAAATCAGGTTCTTAACCCACGACCTGAGCACGATAGGGCGGGTTTTTCCAAAACAGCGGCGAGTTTTTCACGCGATTTTTATTAAACAAAAAATCATATCCTCGAAACAATCACGATTTTTCCAATTTTCGGATTGATCGACAATTTTTTCTTCTATTCTCATGACAACCAATGTCTACTCCCATTATAAAACTTTGGGAAATGACAACCTATTTGTCAAGGTATCTAATCTTTAAGCATAAAGATTAGACAGTTATAATGATAATAGGTTGTCCTGTATGGGTCCATGTAATTTACATGTCGTGTGAACAAGGATGAAACTCCTGAATATTTTGTTTGCATGATTGTTACAGACACTGTTAGAAACTTTGGACAACTACCCACATCAAGGGATTCACATCTTTAAGCATAAAGATTGGAGTTTAAGGACAGTACCATTCCATAGGTGCTTTCTTCAAGTGTAAGAAATGATAATGTTAACTTACATTCAGCTTCAACAAAGAGGTATTCAAAACATTCATCAAAATTGACAGCTGGATAATAAATTCAATGTAGGATTTGAATACAGGTAAACAGTTCTTAAATGTACAGGTAATTTGCTGCAAAACAATACGACTACCTTCACAAGGAGCAACACTCAACTTTCCCTTTCAATACTTTGTCCCACGTGCAGAGCATTTGTCTAGGAGACTTATAATGCGCAGTGTAGAAATCATTTGTACATCCATATTGGCAGAATTTCCAATTATGAGTATTGAACACGTGAAGAAGCATTGAATCCTTCAATCCACATCTCCATGCTAACATCTTCCATCTTGAAAAGCTGGACCAAGCATCTAAGATGAGTTGGATAGGAGACAAGTGAAAACTGACCAAAATAAACATAGTTCAAATTACAATACATTCATAATGCTTGCAGAAATGAGTTATCAGATATAATACACTCAAAGTGTGATTAGCATATTCAGATACAACAAAATTCGCTGTGTCATTTGAAATCATATATCCTGGTCCATTTGTGTAAGTAGGGTACTCTTTTTCTGGCCATTCCTAAACCTCAAAAAAAGAACAATCTATGTTATATTAATTCAATGAGCACAAAACCAAATGTAAAAGCGGACAGAGTATACCTAAATATTCTAATTCGGTAAGAAGAACTGATTAGGTAAACAAGCAAAACCTTAATCATGAACAACACATAACCCCATTCTATAGCATTCTGGGAGAGGAAAACTCAATATTCACTTGATAAGAACATAAAACACTTCCAATAGTCTCAGACTTAACCTCATATGTTAAAGACTAGTTGCCTGTACGGACAGGCCTGTGGAAAATATTAAGCTTACCCATATACAAGACATGTACATGGGGAGTTCTTTTGATTTCCTTCAATATGGTATCCACTCTCACAAAGGTATCATAATCACACTTCATAATATATTTTGCAGAAATATTCTGGAACTGCACAGAGTTTTAAGTACAAATCAACCTATAAAGCAAAACCCATTTGTCTAACCTATAGGAAATGAATGCAAAACTAAGAAAAAGAATCGTTCAGACAATCAATGAGGTGGTCGAAGTATAATTCACCAATATCCAATATCTAGTTAAACAACACCGACTCTTATTCCTTAGCTTCATGGGGGTCGAGAAGGAAGCATGAAAGAGATACAGTTCATATTTTTATACAGAACACTGCAAATACAATGCTTAAAGCTATTTTACAAAGAAAAACAAACTCATCAGTTGACCCTTCAGAGTCAAATTTAAGGGCTGACCACATTAGAAACACTTCTAGAATGTCCTAATTGAGAAACACATTTAGGAAAAAATGCTTCCTCCAAATCCAGCGACAGCAACATGTATTCTGTCCATCTTTTTTCTTACAGCATATGTACCCAAAGGAAATCAAAAGAAGGAAATCCTAAAGGAATGATCCCTGTAGACGTTCAACTCTTGATTCATCTCACTAATATCTGTCTTTTTTCTCACAACACATGTACCCAAAGAAAATCCTAAAGGAACGATCACTTTAGAAGTTCAACTCTTGATTCATCTCACTCCTAAAACGATTACAAGTTTTCAAAAAGGTTATGAAGAAAACATGGATTCAAGACAACAACTAGATATGGAGCTTTTATTTCAAACAACATGCCTCTTATAATGTAAAGACAGAATAGTAGATAATCTTGAAAATGCATGGAGATATATTGCAAATTTTCCAGGTTAAAGGCGACCGGTGCTACCAAACGACCAACTTTTGCACTTTGCTACCAAATCTGAGAATACCCCATATTCACAAATTGCAAGTCTTCAACACTACAAGTTCATAACGGTCCATAAACGGAACAAGACAACAACTAGATATGGAGCTTTTATTTCAAACAACATGCCTCTTATAATGTAAAGACAGAATAGTAGATAATGTTGAAAATGCATGGAGATATATTGCAAATTTTCCACGTTAAGAGTGACCAGTGCTACCAAACGACCAACTTTTGCACTTTGCTACCAAATCTGAAAATACCCTTTAAAAGGGTACTATATACTTACCCCATATTTCACAAATTGTAAGTTCATAACGGTCCATAAACAAAACAATAATAATATCTCCATAAAAATCTGCTTCGTTCTTTAGCTGCCCATTGACCTCCTTCCTTGCATTCTACACAGTGCCCAGAATATGGTTGTTATTGATCTCAATATGCATCATACAATTTCAGAATAAAAAAAAATTGAAAAACTTATTACAGCTGAAGTCTATAAATATTTCCTTCATGGCTTTATTCTAATAAAGTCTTATTTCTGCCCATGTTCAGGGACAGTAGGCACTTTCTTTAAGTAACGAATAATAATATACATAAACAATCATAAAAATATAAAAGATAGCCAATGTACATTGATTAACATAATTCAGGTTAAGGGTGCCAAAGGAAATATTTGTATTAATTATGAACCCAGCACACAACGGAAAAGAAGTACTCAATCACTCTCAGCAATTCTAAAATGAAACTTTAACAAAGACTACTCCGTTCAATGTACATCAGCGTATGGTCTAGTGGTAAGATAGAGAGATTTTCATAATAATGAACCAGGTTCAAAAACCAGGCAGGCATGCTCCCCATCATAACGTAGTTGACGGAATTTTTCCAAATTGTGAGGTCATGTTAATGCAATAAACACTGGTTTCATGCTAATGTGGAGGTGTTGTTAATGGTGGGCACCATGCTAATGCAGTCTTTAAAGATGAGGGCAGGTGCAAAGTCCTAGGCAGCTTTGATAAATAGATACCCCTTCAGTTCTTGGTTGGAAGCTACATCATATGGATGTAAAAACAACATTCTTGAATGGAAAGATCGAACATGAGGTCTTTATGGAACAACCAGATGGTTTTGTACTGCATAACAAAGGCACTCATGTATGCAAGCTAAGGAAGGCCTTGTATGGTCTTAAGCAGGCTCCCAGAGTTTAGTATGACAAGATTGATGGCTTTCTTAAAAGCCTAGGCTTTCAGAAAAGTGATGCGGATGCAAATCTGTACTTCAAGGTAAGAGGTAACCAACCTGTTATACTAATCCTATATGTTGATAATCTCTTTCTAACAGGAGATGAAGGGCTAATAGCCTGGTGTAAGAGGGAGCTAACCTCAGAATTCGAGATGAAAGACTTAGGCTTGATGCATTACTTCCTAGGATTGGAAGTGTGGAAAAGACGGGGCGAGATATTTCTGGCACAAGGAAAATACACAGTGGATGTACTAAAGAGGTTTGGTATGATGGATTGCAAATCCATGTCTACTCTGATGGTTACCAACCTGGGGAAGCTACATGATTATGATATAGGTTCAGATTCGGTGGATCCCACCATGTATAGGTCGCTGATTAGATCATTGATGTACATGACCCACACCAGGCCAGATATATGCTATGCAGTGATTGCAATGAGTCAGTTCATGACTAAACCGAGACAGAGACACTGGGTGGTTGCAAAGCACATCTTGAGATATCTCAGAGGGACCATTACCTATGGTCTGAGATATACATCTAGTGGTGGTTTATTTCTGCATGGGTATGCAGATGTTGACTAGACAGGAAGCCCAGTGGATCGAAAGAGTACTTCCAGATACTACTTCAGTTTATATGATCTCTTGGTCAAGCAGGAAACAGGGATCCATTGCACAGAGTACAGCAGAGGCTGAGTACATTGCAACAAGTGATGCTAGCAAGGAAGCAGTATGGCTCAGAAAATTGGTTTCTGGGTTGTTTGGTCACAAGCTCGAGATGACGGTATTTGCATAAAAGTTGCATAAAATTGATAGAGAACCTGGTATTTCATGACAGGTCAAAACATATTGACATGAAGTACCACTACATCCAAGACTTGGTCCAGAGAAACACTGTAAAGTTACAGTACATGGCCACGAGCGAGCAGATAGCTGATATACTAACCAAGCCTCTGACCTTGAGACAGTTTGTTCAACTAAGAGGCAAGCTTGGTGTGGCTGAGAATGACTCCCTCACTAAGAGGGAGTGTTAAATTTGGCAGCATCAACAGTCATTCTCCAATGAGAGGCCATATGGGCCACCCTGAGGCTAGCCAGGGAGATTTGGAGAATCAACCAATCTTGTGAGGTATTGACAAGAGCCAGGAGGAACGTACAACCTCTGTGAGTCAAACCAAAAGTCAGGACAAACGAGATTCTATGTAATTCTAATGCAAAAGTCAGGGGGAACGTACAACCTCTGTGAGCATAGACAATCTAGTGCAAAAGTCAGGGGGAACGTACAACCTTTGTGAGCATAAACAGACTAGTGCAAAAGTCAGGGAGAATGTACAACCTTTGTGAGCCTAGTCAAGCCTTGTGAGCCATGAGCAAAAGTCGAGGCATCTAGCAAAAGTTAGGTTGAATATAAAATTCCTATGAGCTAGAAACAAATGATATTGCTAATATTGCAAATGATATAAATGTATTGATCCAGTGCGTTGGCACGTGTAACATTATCCACCATGAAAAGAAATTTGAATTGCCTTGTAAAGAGTTGAGTTGTAACTAAAGTCTCAAGTCTAGTTCTATTTTCAAACTAAAGTGTAATGTTGAGTTGTAACTAAAGTCTCAAGTCTATTTCTATTTTCGAACTAAAGTGTAATGCTGAGTTAAGTCGAGTATGCTTTCACACCTCTATTTCGAGCCCTCTCCTCTTCTCCTCTTC
This sequence comes from Picea glauca, assembly GCA_000966675.3. Lineage (NCBI taxonomy): Eukaryota > Viridiplantae > Streptophyta > Pinopsida > Pinales > Pinaceae > Picea > Picea glauca. The sequence continues at coordinate 154,099 of JZKD02S1672853.1, read as the reverse complement.
ACTCCTTTATAATCAGAGGTCGACCCCTCTCTTCTACACAGTTTATATGCAGGTTAAGGGTGAAGCATATAGAGGCGCATATCAGTGAGATAGAGGCAGCACAATAGAGGAGCATATCAGTGCTATATATCAGCATATAGAGGCAGCAAACAGTGTTTTGTAGGACAGCACAAAGAGGCAGCAATCAGTGATGTATATCAGCATATAGAGGCCCATATAGAGGCAGAAAACAGTGTCGTGTAGGACAGCATACGGAGGCAGCATATCAGTCTTGTATATCAGCATATAGAGGCAACAAACAGTGTTGTGTAGAACAGCATACAGAGGCAGCATAATAGTGTCGTATATCAGCATATAGAGGCACATATAGAGGCAGCAAACAGTGTTGTGTAGGACAGCATATAGAGGCAGCATAACAGTGTTGTATATCAGCATATAGAGGCGCATATAGAGGCAGCAAACAGTACTGTGTAGATCAGCATATAGAGGTGCATATCAGTCAATTAGAGGCAGTTTCAACAGCCCATATCAAAGCTGATATATCTCAGTCTTTGGTCTCAGCAAGGATACATCTATATCAGCAAGGTCTCTTAGGTCTCTGTCGAGTCAAAGTCAACTTGGCAAGCCCTTTAAGAGCAGAGTATTCATGGTGGATATTTGGAAGTGATACTTACATTATTAATGCAATAAAGTAATATCATTTGTTGGGGGTTTTCTCCCTGTACAGGGTTTCCCCAGGGTATATGTATTGTTGATGTGCATGCGTACGTATCTACATGATTATTTCTATTCAGTTATAATTCTATATTGTTGAAATGTATTAAGTTGAAATCAAAGTGTTGAAGAATTCAAAGAAATAATCCGCATAACAAATCAAGCTCAAAATTTAACATGGTATCAGAGCTTAGGGTGTGTTAAACTTGTTGAAGTGCAACAACAGGTACACACAGATCCAAGCAAGCTTGATTAAGTTTCCAGTGTGAGGTCCATGGCATCCTCCATTTCAGTTAGGGCCGAGGATAGGCTCGAAGGAGCTGCCAAATTCAATGTGTGGAAGCTCTGGATAACGAATATCTTGCAGGGGCATGATCTTGAGCAGTATGTGACCACAGTGGTGGAGGAACCCACTACTAATGCAAGAAGAGTGGCTTTTAGGAAGAGTCAAGAAAAGGCTAAGAGAATCATCTTTGACTCAGTCAAAGACAGTATAATGCTAGCAATGACTTCGTTAATGACTGCCAAGGACTGTATGGATGCCTTGGTGAATTTGTATGAGAAATAGGCCCCAAGTCAGAAGAGGACACTTAAACACAAGCTTAAGTATTTGAAGATGGAGAAAGGTGAATCAATAGCATCTTTTTGTTCTAGGATAGCCCGAATCAGAGATCGGCTTCTGGTCAGAGGTGTCATAGTGGACGATGATGATTTAGTGCAAGCCATATTTGATGGTCTTCATTCTTCATGGGAGACCTTCTTATCTAGTGTAAGTGCGAGAGAGATTCAGCCCACGTTTGAGAGGTTATGGCATGATTGCCTCCAGGAGGAGAGTCGCACTGCTACCAGGAGCAAGCCAACCAAAAAAGCGCATTTAGCATTAGCATCAAGATTCAAGGGAAAGAAGAAAGTCACTTTCCAGAAAGGCTCTCAGAGGAAGTCAAACACCAAAGGTATGTTCAAAGGAAAAAGTATTGATACATCTAAGATTAAATGCTTTAATTGCAATAAGTTGGGTCATTTTTCTAAAGACTGTTGTGGTATGGGAAGAAAATTCCAAGGAAACGGAAACATCATGCCTCAACTGCTGACGATGATGAATCCAAACAAAAACAGAAAAGTCCCTCTAATGAAAAAGAAAATAGAAAAGAATATTACCTGGTTTATGCCTTATCTAGTTCAGTTTTCATGGGGCCAAAAAATTGGTCTGTGGACAGTCGTGCATCAAAGCACATGACACGGTACAAGGATATCCTCTCAAATTTCAAGATAAAATCTTTTGCAGAACAGGTTGAGCTTGGGGATGACAAATGTTACAAGATAGAGGGAGTAGCTTCTATCTCCTTCAGATTGGAATCTAGGGCTAGACTTCATTTTGATGAAGTATTATATGTTCCAAGACTCAAGAAGAATCTTATATCAATTGCAACCCTTAAGGACAAAGGATATTGGGTGATCTTCAAGGAAAGGAAGGCACTATTGTGGGCTAAAGGTAGCCACTTGAGTATAGCAGAACCCATTGGGATACGCAGAGGAGGACTGTACGTCGTGACAGGACAGTCAGTTCAGGCATTGGCTCATGATACGACTAACTCCAGCGAATTGTGGCACAAAATACTTGGACATCTTCATTACAGAGCACTTCCAAATCTACAAAACATGGTATGTGGCATGCCCTCTATTTCTCTTAGTAAAAATGAAATTTGTAAAGGATGCATGTTAGGTAAAAATATAAAGAAAGCTTTTCCTAGTAGTGACAGTAGAGCTCAAGGCATCTTCGATCTGGTTCATTCTGATGTACGTGGTCCCATGTCATCTCCCTCACTCAGTGGTTGTTTGTATTATGTCATTTTTATTGATGATTACTCAAGAAAATGTTAGATATATTTCCTTAAAGCTAAAAGTGACACATTTAATAAATTCAAAGAGTATAAAGCCTTTATTGAAAAGCAGACAGGGAAACACATCGAAACCCTTAGAACAGACAATGGAGGAGAGTTTGAATATCTCTAGTTTGAGGATTTATGCAAGTCAGTAGGAATCAAGAGACAGTTGACCGTGCCATATAACCATCAACAAAATGGAGTTGTTGAGAGGAAAAACAAGACAATTTGTGAGGCAGCGAAAGCAATCATGTTTGACCAGGATCTGCCAAATTCTTTGGGCAAAAGCTACTTCCACTGTCATGTATATTCAGAACAAGTGTCCACATGCTATTTTGAAGGACAAGACCCTTGAAAAGGTCTTTTCAGGGATCAAACCTGAAGTAGGGCATCTAAGGATATTTGGGTGTCCAGTGTATATTCATGTCCCTAAGAAAAAGAGGACAAAGATGGAACCCTCAGGAAAGAAAGGGTTTTTTTGGGGTACAGTGAGAACTCCAAGGCTTACAGGATTTATGTACCATGTCAAAGGCAGATAGAGGTAAGCAGAGATGTGACTTTCCATGAGGAAGACGCATTCAAGAAATCCAGAGTGCTTCAACAGGAAGCAGAGGCAGTTCAACCAGCTTCATCCTCTTCTGAAAATGAAGAGTCGGATGATCAGTGGGAGGAACCTCATGAAGGGCCAAGTAATAAGCCCCTAGAACCTACTGAAGAGTTGGAAAGAACTCTTGAAGAACCTCCAGCCAAAAGGAAGCCAGGATGGCTTAAAGGAACAATGCAGGAAGCAGAAAAGACAGATGCTCCCAAAGGAACTTTCAGGGAAAGTAAGAGGCCTCACAGGTTTGGAGGTTATGTTGCACTGATGAGCAGCATCAAAGATGTCGAACCTTCTTCATTTGAAGAAGAAGATAAATTACAAGTATGGAAGGATGTCATGCTTGAGGAATACAGGTCTATTCTAAAGAACAATGTCTGGGACATTGTGCTGAGGCCAAAGGACAAATCAGTGGTCTCTTCCAAATGGATCTATAAGATCAAACATGCAGCTAATGGGAGTGTGGAAAAGTTCAAAGCAAGATTTGTAGCCAGAGGTTTCACTCAGAAAGAAGGAATCGACTACGAAGAGACTTTTGCCCTTGTAGCCAGGTATACCTCCATTCGAACTATTATTGCATTCGCTTCAGTTCTTGGTTGGAAGCTACATCAGATGGATGTAAAAACAAAATTCTTGAATGGAAAGATCGAACATGATGTCTTTATGGAACAACCAGATGGTTTTGTACTGCATAACAAAGGCACTCATGTATGCAAGCTAAGGAAGGCCTTCTATGGTCTTATGCAGGCTCCCAAAGTTTGGTATGACAAGATTGATGGCTTTCTTAAAATCCTAGGCTTTTAGAAAAGTGATGCGGATGCAAATCTGTACTTCAAGGTAAGAGGTAACCAACCTATTATACTAATCCTCTATGTTGATGATCTCTTTCTAACAGGAGATGAAGGGCTAATAGGCTGGTGTAAGAGGGAGCTAACCTCAGAATTCGAGATGAAAGACTTAGGCTTGATGCATTACTTCCTAGGATTGGAAGTGTGGCAAAGACAGAGCGAGATATTTCTAACACAAGGAAAATACACAGTGGATGTACTAAAGAGGTTTGGTATGATGGATTGCAAATCCATGTCTACTCCGATGGTTACCAACCTGAGGAAGCTAAATGATTATGATACAGGTTCAAATTTGGTGGATCCCACCATGTATAGGCAATTGATTGGATCCCACCATGTATAGGCAGCTGATTGGATCATAGATGTACATGATCCACACCTGGCCAGATATATGTTATGTAGTGATTGCAATGAGTCAGTTCATGACTAAACCGAGACAGAGACACTGGGTGGCTACAAAGCACATCTTGAGATATCTCAGAGGGACCATTACCTATGGTCTGAGATATACATCCAATGGTGGTTTATTTCTGCATGGGTATGCAAATGATGACTATGCAAGAAGCCAAGTGGATCGAAAGAGTACTTCCAGATACTGCTTCAGTTTAGGATCCACTATGATTTCTTGGTCAAGCAAGAAACAGGGGTCCATTGCAGAGAGTACAGCAGAGGATGAGTCTATTGCAGCAAGAGATGCAAGCAAGGAAGCAATATGGCTCAGAAAATTGGTTTCTGGGTTGTTTGGTAACAAGCTCGAGACGACGATGGTTCATTGTGACAATCAAAGTTGCATAAAACTGATAGAGAACCCGGTATTTCATGACAGTTCAAAACATATTGACATGAAGTACCACTACATCCAAGACTTGGTCCAGAGAAACACTGTAAAGTTACAATACATAGCCACGAGCGAGTAGGTAATTGATATACTGACCATGCCTCTGACCTTGAGACAGTTTGTGCAGCTGAGAGACAAGCTTGGTGTGGCTGAGAATGACTCCCTCGCTGAGAGGGAGTGTTAAATTTGGCAGCATCAACAGTCATTCTCCAATGAGAGGCCATATGGGCCACCCTAAGGCTAGCCAAGGAGATTTGGAGAATCAACCAGTCTTGTGAGGTATTGACAAAAGCCAGGGGGAACGTACAACCTCTGTGAGTCAAACCAAAAGTCAGGACGAACAAGATGCTATGTAAGTCTAATGCAAAAGTCAGGGGGGAACGTACAACCTTTGTGAGAATAGACAGTCTAGTGCAAAAGTCAGGGGGAACATACAACCTCTGTGAGCATAGACAAACTAGTGCAAAAGTCAGGGGGAACGTACAACCTCTGTGAGCCTAGTCAATCCTGGTGAGGTAGCGAAAGCAATGATGTTTGACAAGGATTTGCCTAATTCTTTATGGGAAGAAGCTACCTCCACTATCATGTATATTCAGAACAAGTGTCCACATGCTATTTTGAAGGACAGGACCCTTGAAGAGGTCCTTTCAGGGATCAAACCTGAAGTAGGGCATCTAAGGATATTTGGGTGTCCAGTGTATATACATGTCCCTAAGAAAAAGAGGACAAAGATGGAACCCTCAAGAAAGAAAGGGGTTTTTGTGGGGTACAGTGAGAACTCCAAGGCTTACAGGATTTATGTACCAGGTCAAATACAGATAGAAGTAAGCAGAGATGTGACTTTAAATGAGGAAGACGCATTCAAGAAATCCAAAGAGATTCAGCAGGAATCAGAGGCAGTTCAACCAGCTTCACCCTCTTCTAAAAATGAAGAGTCAAATGATCAGAGGGAGGAACCGCATGAAGGGACAAGTAATGAGCCCCTAGAACCTACTGAAGAGTTAGAAAGAACTCTTGAAGAACCTCCAGCCAAAAGGAAGCCAGGATGGCTTAAAGAAACAGTGCAGGAAGCAGAAAAGATCGTTGCTCCCAAAGGAACTTTCAGGGAAAGTAAGAGGCCTCACAGGTTTGGAGGCTATGTTGCACTAATGAGCAGCATCAAAGATGTTGAACCTTCTTCATTTGAAGAAAAAGATAAATTACAAGTAGAAGGATGCCATGCTTGAGGAATACAATTCTATTCTAAAGAACAATGTCTAGGACATTGTGTCGAGCCAAAGGACAAATCGATGGTCTCTTCCAAATGGATCTATAAGATCAAACATGCAGCTAATAGGAGTGTGGAAAAGTTCAAAGCAAGATTTGTAGCCAGACGTTTCACTCAGAAAGAAGGAATCGACTACAAAGATACTTTTGCCCTTGTAGCCAGGTATACCTCCATTCAAACTATTATTGCATTAGCTTCAGTTCTTAGTTGGAAGCTACATCAGATGGATGTAAAAACAACATTCTTGAATGGAAAGATTGAACATGAGGTCTTTGTGGAACGACCAAAATGTTTTGTATTGCATAACAAAGGCACTCATGTATGCAAGCTAAGGAAGGCCTTGTATGGTCTTAAGCAGGCTCCCAGAGTTTGGTATGACAAGATTGATAGCTTTCTTAAAATCCTAGGCTTTCAGAAAAGTGATGCGGATGCAAATCTGTACTTCAAGGTAAGAGGTAACCAACCTGTTATACTAATCCTCTATGTTGATGATCTATTTCTAATAGGAGATGAAGGGCTAATAGCTTCGCATAAGAGGGAGCTAACCTCAAAATTCGAGATGAAAGACTTAGGCTTGATGCATTACTTCCTAGTATTGGAAGTGTGGCAAAGACAAGGCGAGATATTTCTGGCACAAGGAAAATACACAGTGGATGTACTAAAGAGGTTTGGTATGATGGATTGCAAATCCATGTCTACTCCGATGGTTACCAACCTGAGGAAGCTACATCATTATGATACAGGTTCAGATTTAGTGGATCCCACCATGTATAGGCAGTTGATTTGATCATTGATGTACATGATCCACACCATGCCAGATATATGCTATGCAGTGATTGCAATGAGTCAGTTGATGACTAAACCGAGACAGAGACACTGGGTGGTTGGAAAGCACATCTTGAGATATCTCAGAGGGACCATTACCTATGGTCTGAGATATACATCTAGTGGTGGTTTATTTTTGCATGGGTATGTAGATGTTGACTAGGCAGGAATCCTAGTGGATCGAAAGATTACTTCTAGATACTGCTTCAGTTTAGGATCCACTATGATCTCTTGGTCAAGCAAGAAACAGGGGTCCATTGCACAGAGTACAGCAGAGGATGAGTACATTGCAGCAAGTGATGGTAGCAAGGAAGCAGTATGGCTCAGAAAATTGGTTTCTGTGTTGTTTGGTCACAACCTCGACAAGACGGTGGTTCATTGTGACAATCAAAGTTCATAAAACTGATAGAGAACCCAGTATTTCATAACATGTCAAAACATATTGACATGAAGTACCACTACATCCAAGACTTGGTCCAGAGAAACACTGTAAAGTTACAGTACATAGCCTTGAGCGAGCAGGTAGTTGATACACTGACCAAGCCTCTGACCTTGAGACAATTTGTGCAGCTGAGAGGCAGGCTTGGTGTGGCTGAGAATGACTCCCTCACTGAGATGCATGCTAGGTAAAAATATAAAGAAAGCATTTCCTAGTAGTGGTAGAAGAGCTCAGGGCATATTAGATTTGGTTCATTCTGATGTATGTGGTCCCATGTCATCTCCCTCCTCACTCAGTGGTCGTTTTTATTATGTCATTTTTATTGATGATTACTCAAGAAAATGTTGGATATATTTCCTTAAAGCTAAAAGTGACACATTTGATAAATTTAAAGAGTATAAAGCCTTTATTGAAAAGCAGATCGAGAAAAACATCAGAACCCTTAGGACAGACAATGGAGAAGAGTTTGAAACTTTCCAGTTTGAGGATTTATGCAAGTCAGCAGGAATCAAGAGACAGTTGACCGTGCCATATAACCTTAACAAAATGGAGTTGTTGAGAGGAAAAACATGACAATTTGTGAGGTAGCGAAAGCAATGATGTTTGAAAAGGATCTGCCAAATTCTTTATGGGCAAAAGCTACCTCCACTGCCGTGTATATTCAGAATAGGTGTCCACATGCTATCTTGAAGGACAAGACTCCTGAAGAGGTATTCTCAAAGATCAAACATGATTAGGGCATCTAATGATATTTGGGTGTCCATTGTATATTCATGTCCCTAAGGAAAAGAGAACAAAGATGGAACCCTCAGGCAAGAAAGGGATTTTTGTGGGGTACAGTGAGAAATCCAAGGCTTACAGGATATATGTACCAGGTCAAAGACAGATAGAGGTAAGCAGAGAAGCGACTTTCCATGAGGAAGCCGCATTCAAGAAATCAAGAGAGCTTCAACAAGAATCAAAAGCAATTCAGCCAGCTTCACCCTCTTCTGAAAATGAAGAGTTAGATGATCAGAGGGAGGAAACTCGTGAAGGGCCAAGTAATGAACCCCTAGAAGCTGCTGAAGAGTTAGAAAGAACTCTTAAAGAACCTCCAGCCACAAGGAAGCCGGGGTGGCTTAAAGAAACAGTGCAGGAAGAAGAAAAGATAGTTTCTCCCAAAGGAACTTTCAGGGAAAGTAAGAGGCCTCATTAGTTTGGAGGCTATGTTGCATTGATGAGCACCATCAGTGATGCCAAACCTTCTTCATTTGAAGAAGCAAATAAATTTCAAGTATTGAAGGATGCCATGCTTGAGGACAAATCAGTGGTCTCTTCCAAATGGATCTATAAGATCAAACATACAGCTGATGGGAGTGTGGAAAAGTTCAAAGCAAGATTTGTAGCCAGAGGCTTCACTTAGATAGAAGGAATCGACTACGAAGAGACTTTTTCCCTTGTAGCCAGGTATATGTCAATTCGAACTATTATTGTATTAGCTTCAGTTCTTGGTTGGAAGTTACATTAGATGAATGTAAAAACAACATTTTTGAATGGAAAGATTGAACAGGAAGTCTTTGTGGAACAACCAGAGGATTTTGTACTGCATAACAAAGGCACTCATGTATGCAAGCTAAGGAAGGCCTTGTATATTCTTAAGCAGGCTCCCAGAGTTTGGTATGACAAGATTGATGGATTTCTTAAAAGCCTGGGCTTTCAAAAAAGTGATGTTGATGCAAATTTGTACTTCAAGGTAAGAGGTAACCAACCTGTTATACTAATCATGTATGTTGATGATCTCTTTCTAAGAGGAGATGAAGGGTTAATAGCCTGGTGTAAGGGGGAGCTAACCTCATAATTGGAGATGAAAGACTTAGGCTTGATGCATTACTTCCTAGGATTGGAAGTGTGGCAAAGACAAGGAGAGATATTTCTGGCACAAGGAAAATACACAGTGGATGTACTAAAGAGGTTTGGTATGATGGATTGCAAATCCATGTCTACTCCGATGGTTAACAACCAGAGCAAGCTGCATGATTCTTATACAGGTTCAGATTTGGTGGATCCCACCATGTATAGGCAGTTGATTGGATCATTGATGTACATGATCCACACCAAGCCAGATATATGCTATGAAGTGATTGCAATGAGTAAGTTCATGACTGAACCGAGACAGAGACACTGCGTGGCATCAAAGCACATCTTGAGATATCTCAGAGGGACCATTACCTATGGTCTAAGATATACATCCACTGGTGGTTTATTTTTGCATGGGTATGCAGATGTTGACTGGGCAGGAAGCCCAGTGGATCGGAAGATTACTACTGGATACTGCTTCGGTTTAGGATCTGCTATGATCTCTTGGTCAAACAAGGGTCCATTGCACATAGTACAGCAGAGACTAAGGTTGAGTACATTGCAACAAGTGATGCTAGCAAGGAAGCAGTATGGATCAGAAAATTGGTTAATGGGTTGATTGGTCACAAGCTCGAGACAACGGTGGTTCACTGTGCTAATCAAAGTTGCATAAAACTGATAAAGAACCCGGTATTTCATGACAGGTCAAAACATATTGACATGAAGTACCACTACATCCGAGACTTGGTCCAGAGAAAAACTATAAAGTTACAGTACATAGCCACGAGCGAGCAGTTAGCTGATATCCTGACCAAGCCTTTGAACTCGAGACAATTTGTGCAGCTAAGAGGCAAGCTTGGTGTGGCTAAGAATGACTCCCTCGCTGAGAGGGAGTGTTAAATTTGGCAGCATCAACAGTCATTCTCCAATGAGAGGCCATATGGGCCACCCTGAGGCTAGCTAGGGAGATTTGGAGAATCAACCAGTCTTGTGAGGTATTTGACAAAATCCAGGGGGAACGTACAACCTCTGTGAGTCAAACCAAAAGTCAGGACGAACGAGATGTTATGTAATTCTAATGCAAAATTCAGGGGGAACATACAACCTCTGTGAGCATAGACAATCTAGTGCAAAAGTCAGGGGTAACGTACAACCTCTGTGAGCCTAATCAAGCCTTGTGAGCCATAAGCAAAAGTCAAGGAATCTAGCAAAAGTTATGTTGAATATAAAATTCCAATGAGCTAGAAACAAACAATATTCTTGATATTGCAAATGATATAAATGTATTGATCTAGTGCGTTGGCACGTGTAACATTATCCACCATGAAGAGAAATTCGAATTGCCTTGGAAAGAGTCGAGTTGTAACTGAAGTCTCAAGTCTAGTTCTATTTTCGAACTAAAGTGTAATGCTGAGTTATAACTGAAGTCTCAAATCTAGTTCTATTTTTGAACTAAAGTGTAATTTTGAGTTGTAAATGAAGTCTCAAGTCTAGTTCTATTTTTGAACTAAAGTGTAATGTTGAGTTAAGTCAAGCATGCTTTCACACCTCTATTTCGAGCCCTCTCCACTTCTCCTCCATTCCTTTATAAGCAGAGGTCGATCCCCTCTCCTCTACACAATTGCTATGCAAGGTAAAGGTGAAGCATTAAAGGCTGCTATACAGAGGCGAATATCAGTCCATTAAAGGATGCTATACAGAGGCACATATAGAGGCAGCATACCAGTGTTGTAGAGGCGCATATAGAGGTAGCAAACAATGTCGTAGAGACAACATAAAGAGGCAGCCATAATAGTGTTGTACAGAGGTACATATCAGCGCTAAAGAGGCAGCCATAACAATGTTGTACAGAGGTACATATCAGCGCTAAAGAGGCAGCCATAACAGTGATGTACAAAGGTACATATCAGCACTAAAGAGGCAGCCATATCAGTGTTGTACAGAGGTACATATCAACGCTAAAGAGGCAGCCATATCAATGTTGTAGATCAGCATTTAGAGGCAGCATATAGAGGCGCATATCAATCAATTAGAGGCAGTTTCAACAGCCCATATCAAAGCTGATATATCTCAGTCTTTGAAAGCAACTAGGTTACATCTATATCAATAAGGTCTCTTAGGTCTCTGTTAGGTCGGAGTCAACTTGGCAAGCTCTTTAAGAGCAGAGTTTTCATGGTGGATGTTTGGAAATGATCTTTTATTATTAATGCAATAAAAGAATATCGTTTGCTGGAGTTTTTCTCCCTGTACAGGGTTTACCCAGGGTATATGTGTTGTTGATGTGCATGCTTACGTATCTACATGATTATTGCTATTCAGTTATGATACTATATTGTTGAAATATATTAAGCTGGAATCAAAGTGTTGAAGAAAATAAAGAAATAATCCACATAAAAAATCAAACTCAAAATTTAACAAGCACTCCCCAAATTCTAGGGAACATCATATAGGGAATATTGGGGTCTCCAACATAGCGGACACTGCCCAAAAATACTGAAAGTTTAAAATCGAAATATATGAGTATTTAAACGTAAACCATTGAAATTCTCTAATCCTACACCAGAACTTAACCCGTCACAGAGTAGAAACTTAAAAATCTCACGGAGGCAGAACATGAAAATGACAGGCATCAGCAAAGGAGAACTCATGGGGGAGTTAAACGTTAAGTTAAAATGTATTTTGCTATATTTTTCCCTGCCAAATTGTCAAAAAAGGTCAAATGGGAAATGGGAGCTCAACGTTTTAGGTGAGAATAATCCCATTTTTAAGGGGGCATTCCCTTGTGTGTTTTTGTGCATTCCCCTCAAAAAGGGACATGGGGAAATTCCTGTTGAGTTTTGTACCTTGGGAGGTGTTCCCCATGTGCTTATGACCTCCTTAGCACATGAGGGAAGGACATTACACTTTGTACCTWGTACTTTTGTCTAATTTCACTTTGACTTTGGTTAAAGTGAAATTTAGTCACTTTTGGCCTAAAAGTGATTATTAATTCAAAGGGGTGAATTAGAGACATAAGTTGACTTAGAAAACTTAACCCAAAGAGGTTTATTGACTTAAATATGAATGGAGAGATCTCAACCATCGATTAGATGGGAGATGAGATGATCTCAACCCTTCATATTTTAGGTTTCCTTTTGAGAGTCAAAGAGGGGCACAAAGGGTGAAGGAGGGCGCATTCTTCATTTGGTCATTTGCTTGTTGAGAGAGGAGCTCTTGGAGGATGGAGATGAGGTCAGTTTTGTGAGGATGCTTGAGGGAGGTCACTTGCTTTCATTCATGGAGGCTTGGAGCTACTTGCCTTGTTTATTTACTGGAGCTATTCTACTTCTAAGAGGGGCGCATTAGCTGAGGAGGTTGATTCGTACCTGGTAGGATATCTAGCCATCAGATTGCAGTGAGATCAGTTGCAGAGGGATGCCATTCAGCATAGCTTCATTGTTGTGGAGGGGTTTCCAGATCTGAGCAGTTAGAGCAGATTCAGTGGTTCTGGCAATTTGCATTAGGGGCGCATCTGTTGATTTCGGGCTTGTATATCAACTCAATTGGAGTTGCTAGTATATCAGGTTCTTTCATATATTGTGTTTACTGTAACCCTTCTTCTGCTTTCCTCATATATACACACATATTCCAAATTGGTTTTCCCCGGGGGGTTTTTATCCAGGGTCATGTTGACCAAAAATACCTGTCTACAAATGCATGATTTAATTTCTTAGATTTGTTCATATTCAGCAGTAAACGATGTTTAGGTGTGTTATGTTTATTTTGAGATGCATGTACTAATTTCTGGTGACGAAAACAACATGCTAGAGCACCCAAAATTGAGAACATAACCGTAACAAATCAGCAAAATACTTTTGGACTGTTGGCTGTTATAAAACAGCAGAAAATACTTTACCTGACAGTGAAAACTTAGAGCCTTTCTTTGGTCAAAGACAGACCAAGAAGGCAAGCTGATAGGACCTGGAATTTTCACATGGTATCAGAGCTTCGGTGGCTGAATTTTTGGGCAGTTGGGACAGCATTTTGAGTGGTTGTCATTCACTTCTTTCTGGCAGATTTTGAGGACAGCCATTGACTCATTCAATGATTGTTAGAGGGCAGAATTTTTCAGAGGAGAGTTGGGCAGTTTTGGACACTTGTCATCAGTCTCTTTTCACACCTACGCAGTAGGAGTGAAACTGATTTGACTTGACCTCTTTTCACACCTATTTTGTTAGGAGTGAGGTCAAATCACACTTGTCTCTTTTCACACCTGTGATGATAGGAGTGAGACAGTGTTTTCCTTGGCAGAGTGAGCATCAATTGGGCAGTGCAATTTGGCAAACATGTCAGCATCTCAGATGCGAGTTGAGGACAGGCTAGCAAGGGCTAGCAATTGGTCGCCTTGGAAGGTGAGGATGGTCTTCGTCTTAGAGGACCTCGAGCTATGGGATATAGTCGAGGCAGTTGTTCCCCCCATTCCTGTCATTGCTCCCGTCTTGGTAGCAATGTTCAGGAAAAGGAACAACAAGGCGAAGAGGACCATTTCTGACGCAGTTCGTGACTATATCATACCCCATTTGATGGGGAAGGCTTGTGCATACGAGATGTGGGCATCTCTATGCAAGTTGTATGAGAGCTCCAATGAGAACCGGAAGATGGTTCTTCATGACCGACTCAAAGGCATTCGCATGCTCAAGGATGAGTCGGTAACTTCATTCCTTGGTCGCTTCACTCAGATCAGAGACAAGCTTGGAGCCATCGGCAAGGTTGTTGACCCTAACTCTTTGGTGAGGCAAGCTATGAATAGCTTCACCAAACCGTGGGGTCCATTTGTACGTGGCATAGTTGCCAGGGAGGTCATGCCTACATGGGAGAGGATGTGGGATGACTTCGTCCAGAAGGAGATTCGATTAGCAATTGAGGCTTCTGGACAGCAGCAGCAGATTGGTCAGGGTGAGGAGGATCTTGCTCTTTGAACAAAGGGCAAGAAGAAGGTCGATCGTGGGGGTCGGCAGGGTCCCAAGTTTGGGGCCCCACCACAGGGGAGTGGAGGAGGTGAGAGCAGCAGTGGTCAGGGCAGTGGTCAGAAAAGAGATATGAGCAAAGTGAAGTGCTTTGTTTATAAGAAGTTTGGGCACTATGTTGGACAGTGCCCGAACAAGAAGAAGAAGAAGGGGGGTACCGCAGCTACAACAGAGGAGATTGACTTTTAGACACAGTTTCAGAGAGAGTGTGCTTTCCTCGCATGTTGCAGTTCAGTTGAGACGACACCCAGTATCTGGTATATAGATAGCGAGGCTTCGAGCCATATGACTGGACTTCGAGAGCACTTTTCTGATCTCAAAGTCAACGAGATCAGGATGGAGATTGCTCTTGGAGATGACAGAGCTTTCACAGTTGCAGGGGTTGGCACAATTGCTTTTTGGAGAAATGGCTTGCCACTCATATCATTCACGGACGTTCTGTATGTCCTTGGGATGAAGAAGAATCTGATATTAGTTTCCAGCCTCCAGGATAGAGGTCTTGAGGTGACATTCAGAGGCACCGAGGTATTGATTCATCCTCGGGGTTCTCCACGTGCCTCGGGACAGGTGATTGGAGTGAGAGAGGGGAAACTATTCAAATTGCTTTTTCAGCCACTTCTTGCTTTGGTAGCGAGTGGCGACAGCAACAGACAGTTGTGTGAGTTATGGCATCGAAGGATGGCCCAGCTACATCATGGGGCTCTTGGAGGACTGAAAGAGGTTGTGACCGGAGTGCCACAGATCAGCATAGAGTATCAGGATGTTTGCAGAGGGTGTGTGCTTGGCAAGTTTGCCAAGGCATCGTTCCCCAGCAGTGACACCAGGTCAGCTGGGATACTGGATTTAGTACACATGGACGTGTGTGGGCCCTGTTATCCCCGATATCTAGGGATAACTAGGAGATCATGTCTCGAGGCCCACATGGTCCTAGACATGGAGTACCGAGAGCAGGAGCGACCTGAGCATGGTCCTG
>JZKD02S1672853.1:31108-44681 GCA_000966675.3 Picea glauca | reverse complement strand
GGCAGTATTGTATATGAGCATTGATTTGACAATTGCATTGATGATATGATACATGGTTTAAATCGCACACATTGAATGCTATTTGTCCTTATGCTTTTATTGAGAAGTGATTATACTCTTTGCTTTATTAGCCATCATTGACTTCGTCAATAATAGCATTTAATAATTGCTTATGTACTAAGAGATAGTCATTGGTTTATGAAGTACTAACCCACTGCAAGCATATATTCTAGTTGTCTTTGTTTTGTCTCGCAAACAGGTGCTTCAGCAGTGATCTTCTTGTGACTATCTTGGGCATCAATCTGTGGAAGGGTTTCCTCCTTGACTTGACCTTATCCTTTGACCTTCCTTTATCCAGATTGACATTAGGGACGTCTCCCTTGGACTTGCCCTCCTGAATAGAAAGAGCTCCCCATTAAGGTGACATTGGGTGGGGAAGCTCCTGTTACGCCGGTCTTGCCCTTGACTCAAGCTTTTCAATCTTTCCTACAAACCGTGCGATAACAGGCCACATAAGAACTTCACCATCTATGAATGCAACTCTGAAGCCTTTCTTATCTAAAGCTGAGATAGAAAGTAAGTTCTTTGTCAAACCTGGTACATATAGTACATCCTTCATCTTCATCGAGGTCCCTGAATCGAGTTTGTAGGTGGATTCTCCAACTCCTTTAATAGGGTACTGGTAATCATCTCCAAGTGTGACTTTCTAGGGAAAGTTTTTTTCTGTAAGGCTAGAGAGAATGTCTCTCTGAGCTGTCATGTGCTTAGAAGCACCACTATCTATGAGCCAAGTATCCTCTCCAGGTGATACAAATCTTGAGAGGGCAGAGAATAAGACATAGTCTTCAATACTTTCTTTAATCATCTTTGTGGGTGGCTCATCATCTTCAGCTGCATGGGCATGATGTCACATCTATGAGAGAGAGCCCAAGTGTTGGGTGTACCCATGTGATAGGTGTGCGTCAGTCTCTAGACTGAGTTTTTATGATGTGTGGTCTCTTGCTTTGTACTCCTCTAGACTGAGTTGAGTCAGCTTGAGATGGTCTCCTACCTTGTACTCCTGTGGACTCAGTTGAGTTGGCTTGAGATGGTACTCCAGATGATTCTCTTGTGGACTCAAGTGATAGAGATCTATTGATTATGACGTCCCTGTGGTTGAGCACAGATGGACGTGTCCCTAGTGGTTGAGCACTAGTGGACGTGTGGATCCCTTGCTATATTGTCTGAGTGTAAGATTTACTTGTAACCCTAATTGTGATGTAAAGGGTAATCATCTTCGTGGGTGGCTCATCATCTTCAACTACATGAGCATGATGTCGCATCTGTGAAAGAGAGCCCAAGTGTTGGGTGTGCCCATGTGATGGGTGTGCGTCAATCTCTAGACTGAGTTTTTATGATGTGTGGTCTCTTGCTTTGTACTCCTCTGGACTGAGTTGAGTCAGCTTGAGATGGTCTCCTACCTTGTACTCCCGTGGACTCAGTTGAGTTAGCTTGAGATGGTACTCCAGATGATTCTCCTGTGGACTCAGGTGATAGAGATCTATTGATTATGACGTCCCTGTGGTTGAGCACAGGTGGACGTGTCCCTAGTGGCTGAGCACTAGTGGACGTGTGGATCCCTTGCTATATTGTCTGAGTGTAAGATTTACTTGTAACCCTAATTGTGATGTAAAGGGTACAAGTCGGCCCCACCATGTGTGAAAGATAATTAATATTTATGTAATGATTAATTATATTACTAAGTTATTGAGGTCGGCCCTATTGTGCCAAGAGACACACCTATTGTTGTGTCTAGTCTTTGTATAAATAGAGGTGAATCCACATTGAGGATTACACACTCTCACTTGTCATCTCGAAATTTCAACAAGTGCATGTACGTTGAAGTGTGCACCTCTCTTGGGCACTAGGTTCTAGGTTTTTGTAAGCACCCTCTTGTGTGCTAAGGTCTATGGTGTGGGGAATCTTCTCTTGAGAATATAGCAAAGGATTGTTGGGTTTTTCCCTTGTTTGAGAAAGGTTTTCCCAGGATACTTCTTGTGTTCTTGTGCATGGTTATTCTTCTTGTGATCTTGGTTATTGCAGCACTTGTGTATGGTGTTGTTGCATTTGTTTATAGTTCAAGTACATGCTAAAGGAAATAAACCTCATGCTTGAGCCTAGCACATCTTAAAATTCAACATGGTATCAAAGCAGAGTTCTTGAAGAACCATTGCACAAGTTTCAAGCCAGTCGTCACCTCCCAATTGCAGAAGTACGACCCTCTAGGGTTTCCAGAAAAAAGGTACGACCCTCTCTTTTTTGTTGTTTCAACACCCTACACTGAAACGTTGGGGATAATTTTAGAATATAAGTGTACAGCCACCTTCAACGCATCTCCAGAGACTCTCAGATTGCAAATCGAAGAACTTTTGATTTTTGGCCCTAGGGTTTCTAGGGTTTCTGCAGAAATTTTGGTTTTAGGGTTTTTGCAGCTCATTGAAGGATTTTTCAAGCTTACCAGTGTTCTTTTGACTTTCAAGGCTTATTCTTGGTAGTCATAAGTCCAACAAAACCTAGGGTTGCTAGCCTAGCCTAGCCGTTAGGTTTCCTAGCCTAGTTGCTAAGGGTTTGTGGAAGAATCTGCAAGCCATGAGGAATAGAACTTTGGTGGAAGATAGGCTTGATGGATCAAGCAACTTCAGTTCCTGGAAGTCAAGACTACAGATCACCCTGAAAGAGGATGACCTATTGAGTGTGATACAAAAGACTATACCAGAAACAACTATCGATGAAGAGAAGGAAGAATGGAAGGAAGATGACGTCAAGGCAAGGAAAATAATCATCTATTCAGTAAGAGATCATCTCCTACCTCGTATTGCCAACCTGAAGACAGCTTATGAGATGTATGAAGCATTGAAGAATATGTTTGAGAGTAACAACACTCTCAGAGCTCTTACATTGAAGAATCAGCTTCAACATATCAAGATGACAAAAGCAGACACTATTGCTACCTTCCTTGTGAAGATTTCAAAGATCAGAGAAACCACATCAGACAGAGAACTTGTCTTGACCACTCTCAATGCTCTTCCAAGACATTGGGAACCATTTCTTCAAAGTATCAGTGGTAGAGAAGAACTACCTAATTTTGATCATCTATGGATAGACTGTACCCAGGAGGAAATCAGACTTATAGCCAGAGGAGTGCAAGACTCCCCTTTCCATACAAAGAAAAGCAACGTAAGAATGAATACAAGAAGTTTCAACAAAGCATTCAAAGACAAGAAAACTTCATCAACTTCAGGTCATGAAAATAGAAAAGACAAATCAAAGATTCAGTGTTTTAGATGTGACAAGTATGGACACATTGCGAGAGATTGCCTCCATTGCTTATGTTGATCCAGAGCCACATCAGAGAGATGAAGACATAAAAGATGAAGCCTTCTTCATATCAACACTCTCAGGTACGGTTCCTACTAATAGCGATATTTGGCTAATTGACAGTGGTGCTTTCAGACACATGACTAGATATAGAGATCATCTAATAGACCTTGTTGAGAAAGAGTCTAGTCTAAATGTTGTACTTGGAGACAATGCCATATATAATGTGAAAGGGGTTGGAACTTCTACATTCCAACTAGATTCTGACATACCCCTTCAGTTGTGAGGTACTATATGTACCTAGGATGAAAAGGAACATTGTCTCTGTTTCTACCTTAGAGGATAAAGGCTACAAGGTTACCTTCTCTGAAGGAAAGGTTCTTGCATGGCACAATAACTCAGATATGAATTCTGCTTGAGTGATTGGTGTTCGAGAAAACAGCATATAC
The DNA here is from genome assembly GCA_000966675.3 of Picea glauca. NCBI lineage: Eukaryota > Viridiplantae > Streptophyta > Pinopsida > Pinales > Pinaceae > Picea > Picea glauca. The sequence continues at coordinate 40,875 of JZKD02S1672853.1, read as the reverse complement.
AGGTAGATTGTCCGACCAGTCCAGGCCCTGTTACATGATACTATCAGCTTGAGCAAGCTATGGCATAGGAGACTTGCTCATATCCATTATAGAGCTCTTCCCGCTCTGGGGAAGATGGTAATAGGCCTTCTAGAGATACATGTTCAACATGATGGCGTTTGCAGAGGTTGTGCTCTTGGCAAAAATGTCAAGGGGTCCTTCTTGAGCAGTGACAGTAGATCCAAGTGGCTCTTGGACTTGATACATTCAAATGTGTGTGGACCCATGATTGTTGCTTCCTTGAACGGATATTTGTACTATGTGCTCGTCATCGATGATCACTCTCAGAAGACATGGATTTATTTCTTGAAGACCAAGGATGGAGTCCTTGCGAGATTTCAAGAATTTAAAGCTTAGGTTGAGAACCTAACTGGGAGGAGGATCAAGGTGTTGAGATGAGATAATGGAGGAGAGTATACCTCTAGGGATTTCAATGATTTCTGTATTGAGGCAGGAATCAAGAGGGAGTACATCATTCCTTATAACCCTCAGCAAAATGAGGTTGCAGAGAGGAAGAACAGAACCATCATTGAGGCAACCAAAGCAATGATACATGATTAGAATTTACCTATGATTCTGTGGGCAAAAGCATCCATGGCAGCAGTGTCTGTTCAAAACAGGAGTCCTCATCAGATTTTGAAGAACATGACTCCCGAAGAAGCTTTAGAAAAGGTCCAAGCTAAACCCTTCAAGCAAAAAGGGTACATTTGTGGGGTACAATGAATCTTCAAAAGGCATACCAGATCTACATCCCTGGTCAGAGACAGATTGAGGTGAGCAGAGATGTCATCTTTGAGGAAGAGAGAGCCTTTCGAAGATYCAGAGAATCTCARATGGAGATTGACAGCRAGACAATACCTTCTCCCCCTTCARCARTTCAGAGGGAGACATCCATTGATCCAGTTGATCYAGTAGTTGTTCCCAGAGACATTGCAGTAGGCCATAAAARGCCTACCTGGGCTCGACAGACTCTRCAGGAGGCARAGGGACATGCAGCTCCTCGAGGCACATTCTGAGAGAGMAAGAGACCACAGAGATTTTCGAGCTACATTTCAACCATGAGCCACATCATTGATACTRAGCCTTCTTGTCATGGGGAAGCAGCAGGTCMGCAGGTATGGAAAGATGGCCATGACAGAAGAGTATCAGTCCATCATGAARAATGATGTGTGGGATATTGTTCCGAGACCAAAAGGGAAGTYTGTAGTGACTTCCAAGTGGATATATAAGATCAAGCATGCARMTAATGGAAKTGTTGAGAAGTAYAAAGSGAGATTTGTGGCCAGAGGATTCTMTCAAGTGGAGGAAATTGATTATGAGGAGACATTTKCTCATGTAGCCCRATACACTTCCATYMRTACGATCATTGCCCYAGYGGCATCCATGKGTTGGAGACTACATCAGATGCATGTAAAGACAGCCTTTCTCAATGGTGAGATTGAGGAAGAAGTTTACATCGAGCAACCAGAAGGAYTCRTGATACATGAGCAGAAGTCTCATRTGTGCAGATTGAAGAAAGCCMTGTATGGACTAAAACAGGCACCTCATGCTTAGTACGAGAAGATGGATGGATTCCTGATGAGTTGGGCTTCAGCAAGAGTGTTGTTGAWCCAAACCTATATTATCACATTGTTGGCGACGAGTGCCTGATTTTGGTCCTGTAYGTTGATGATTTATTCCTCACCGGTTCAGAAAGTCTTATTGTTGAATGCAARCRTGCATTGACTTCTGAATTTGAGATGAAGGATCTGGGTATGATGCACTACTTCTTGGGACTAGAAGTATGGCAGAGGACTGATGAGATTTTCCTGAGTCAAGGAAAATATACAGTGGATATATTGAGGAAATTCGRTATGACAGACTGCAAATCCATGCCTACACCRATGGTGATARATCTGAAGAAAATGAACGAGGCTTCTATTGATTCAGGCGAGATTGATCCACATCTTTACCRACAACTRATTGGATCATTSATGTATCTGGTTAACACCAGACCTGATATATSCTATGCAGTGAATGTACTCAGTSAGTTCATGAGTCGGACRAGACAGACTCACTAGATAGCAGAGAAGCATGTAYTRAGATATCTAYGAGGCACAGTTRGATATGGCYTGAGMTATGCCTCCAGTGTAGACATGAGATTGCAGGGATATGCCGATGCARATTRGGCAGGGAGCGCARTGGACAGGAAGAGCACATYCGGTTGTTGTTTTACCTTGGGATCTRCCATGGTTTCCTGGTGCAGTAGGAAACAAAGCTTTGTGGCTTTGAGTACCGCAAAAGCAGAGTACATAGYGTTATGTGTGGCAGTCCRCAAAGCAGTGTGGCTTCGCAAGCTCCTTGCTGATTTATTTGGTCATGAGATGGATTCCACTGYTATCCATTGAGATAACYARAGTTGTGTGAAGCTCTCARAGAATTTTGTGTTTCACGATAAATCAAAACACATTGAGATCAAATACCATTATATAAGAGATATGGTGCAGAGGAAAGTAGTACACRTGCAGTACCTTTCTACACATGAGYAGATTGCAAATGACTTCACCAAACCGCTTGCCARAACRAAGTTCGAGTACTTCCRTGAGARAATTGGCCTGGTGGAGAATGCCTCCCTAGCTRAGAGGGAGTGTTGATGATTGCAACTTCATGAGACATCCTCCAGATCGTTCTCCTCTGGACTKAGTTGAGACATCTGTGAGAGAGAGCCCAAGTGTTGGGTGTKCCCATGTGATGGGTGTGTGTCARACTCTRGACTRAGATTTTATGAYGTGTGGTCTCTTGCTTTGTACTACTCTGGACTAAGTTGAGTCAGCTTGAGATGGTCTCCTACCTTGTACTCTTGTGGAATCAGTTGAGTCAGCTTGAGATGGTACTCCAGATRATTCTCCTGTGGACTCAGRTGATAGAGATCTRTTGAKTATGAYGTCCCTGTRGYTGAGCACARGTGGACRTGTCCCTAGTGGYTGAGCACTAGTGGACGTGTGGRTCCCTTGCTATATTGTYTGAGTGTAAGATTTACTTGTAACCCTAWTTGTGRTGTAAAGGGTRCAAKTCGGCCCCACCATRTGTGAAAGATAATTAATATTTATGTAATGATTAATTATATTACTGAGTTATTGAGGTCKGCCYTATTKTGYCAAGAGACACACCTATTGTTGTGTCTAGTMTTTGTATAAATAGAGGTGAATCCMYRTTGAGRATTACACACTCTCACTTGTCATCTCGGAATTTCAGCAAGTGCATGTAYGKCTGARGTGYGCACCTCTCTTGGGCRCTAGGTYCTAGGTTTTTGTAAGMACCCTCTTGTGTGYTAAGGTCTATGGTGTGGGGRATCTTCTCTTGAGAATATAGCAAAGGATTGTTGKGTTTTTCCCTTGTTTGAGAARGGTTTTCCCAGGATACTTCTTKTGTTCTTGTGCATGGTTATTCTTCTTGTGATCTKGGTTATKRCAKCACTTGTGTATGGTGTTGYTGCATTTGTTYATRGTTCAAGTACATRCTAAATGAAATAAACCTCATGCTTGAGCCTARCACATCTTAAAATTCAACACATACATTCTGGTTAGGGMATCAAACATCTCTTTTGGAGTGTTCTTAGAGGCCACTTGAGGGATMAAGTGATCTTTAATAGAGTCTGCAATGATTCTTTTGKCCCTAACCATATCCTTCTTGTACTTTACTTTAGCTGCATCTTCTTTGGGTTCCGGTACATTTTCCTTTATGAATTTTGCAAGATCATTCTCTTCGAGAATGAGTGCAATACTATACTTCCRGGCACRRAAGTTTTCCACACCTTCTAASTTGTTAATAAGCTTGGTGCTTSCAGACATCTTGACCTAGAGCTGGGAAAATGACCAAAAATTGAAAGTGCTMARAAATTAAATCCGAACTTACCARGAGGTGYGCTTGGCTRARGYGAGTAGGCTGGTGCAGTCTGTTTTCAAAAAAWWCMAATTTTACCCCTTGAAACTGAKCCTGCAAAAATATGGACTGGTACTTTCRAYACTRTTTCTAGTTTCTTGGTTTTCTGGTTTTTCGSTACYAGCGAAAACTAGGGTTTCACTTCCCGGWGGTTYTGGCCACTRAAAAGGTGCGCTCAAGCTGCCAATGAGTTTGCTAGGCTAGGGCACAGTTCCCTAGATGGTTTTTAGGTGAAAATTCCCTTCCAATAAAAAGCCCTAATTTTCTTGTACGACAATAGTGACGTTTTTAATTAACCAGTGAAAGGTGCTCTCTTCAGTTTAKCTCTRAAACCATGTTAAATTTAGAGTTGTTATTAAGTTCTTTTCTATTTACWAGACAATAATAGCATAAGCAGGATCACTGAGAGAAACACAATCACAAGATACACAACATTTATCYTRGGAAACCCTCATGGGGGAGAAAACCCAGCAAAAAWTTCCTTAATATAGATTGCCAATACAATGCCAAGATAAAAGACCAAACACTAGAGAATATCCAAGACTGAGCAATGTGCMTCTCTCTCCTTCTTCTTCCAACTGCATCTATCTCCAAACYTGCGTACTAGATGAGTGACTTGAGYGAGTGAGTCAATGARGYGCTTTCCACTCTTATTTATACTTGTTGGCAGGTGCTAGGGTTGTGTCTCTTCATTAGGCAGGGCCRACTTCTCCARCTAGTGGCTAAAACCACTTTAATTAGCCCTAGGGGCCGACTTCTCAATTAGCATGATATAATTAGAGTTTGACCAATCCACAAAAGAGGATTTGGTCATACATAAGTCYCGGCATGATCAATCCACAAAAGGGGATTGATCTATAAGCAACTAACTCAATAATAAATAGAATATTCTTMGTAGTTASAATATTTCAACACTAACTTCCTTTACCTACATTACCTCTAAATTTAAACAAACACACCTGATATAATTGCAAGGAAACAAATGAGTTAAATTAAAATTGTATGAAACTGTATAATTATATAGCAAGAAATGAGTAAAATCCCCCATACCTATGGAATCTAAATCAGGCTTAGACTCTAAATATGAGTTATTAGGACTTGCACTAATTTCTCTCACAACACAGATATTTTATAAGTTCATTAGCAATCCTCCTCCTTTGAACCTACATTGCAACTTAATTTAGACCTGCATAAATGATATATGTATGAAGCAACAAATCAATTAAATTTAAACAACATGGAACCATATAATTATGTAGTAGAAAGAGCGAATTCCCCTCTGCATACCTTCTTCACCTTTGCCCACCACACCTGTGGAATCTACAACAACCCTAAACCCCCCATATGGGTTGTTAGGGCCTGCCTTAATTTTCCCACCCACTGAACTCCCCCACTCGAAAAAGAAAAACCATAAACAAAAGAAAGAAAAATAAATGATATGACACATAAGGAAAACACAATACCAAACATAAATTAGCATGGCCATGCTCAGAAATATAAAAAAAATCAAGAGCCATAACAATTAAAAAACAAAAAAAACAACAATAATAAAAGATGCAACCAACAATAAAAAAAAACAACAAAAATAACAAAAGGAAAACAAACAGAGAAAAACAATAAACACAAACTGTACTTTGCAACCCCAAAAAGCGTCCACAACCAACCAAGGGCACCCTGCACACCAAGAAATAAAGAAGTATTAAGTAGAGACCAAAAATTACAATCATAAATATTAAATACACAAAATATTGTGAGTAATATGAAACATAGACCAAAATATCTTATGATAAATATTAAATAAAGATCAAAAATCTTATAAGTAATTTTATGCACTAGAATGTATATTTTATGCAAACATCAAAAATCATAAACCCTAAATAGGTAAGTTGAGAGGAAAAGTACTCTATTTGAAATGAGCAGGATTTTATAAGAATTGTCAAACACAGACCAAAAATATTTTGCACAAGTATATCTTATGCAAAGACCAAACATCGTAAACCTTAAATAGGTAAGGATGGAGGAAAACAATTGTATTTGATATGATGATTACATGGATTTTGCATCAAAAAAATGACTAACACTTTGCCCCTCAAATAAAGATTCTCCACCTTCCTTCATCTACATTGCCTTTAAATTTTAAAAACACACATTATATCATTATATAGAAAAATATGGGAGATGAAAGCACTAGGTTTTTACATTCATGAGATCTATGACAAGGTATCCTAGGGATCGAAGGGCAATAGATGTGGAGGAAGAACTTTTTGACTTCTTCGAAAAAGCAATAGAAGGTATTGCAATATTTTCCATGGGCTTGGATATACCTCCATCTTTAGGTTTGGTGAACATCGTGAGCCCAAGGGGGCATGGACACCTTGGGAAACCCTAGGAAGCCTTGCCAAAATTATACTCTTATTTGCATGGGCAAAAGGACATACAAAAGATATGACATTAACGTTGAGGACATATCTCCCATGCCTTCATTCAAGTCATGGGTTATTGCTTTGAAGGATAAATATTTAGACAAGATTGGCCATATTCCTCTTAATGACATAATAACCCAAGCATCTCCTTCTATAGTTAAGCAAGTTCATGCGCAAGATGGGAAAGATTTAGGGTTTCCTGAGGAGTTTCTTTTCCTTAGATCTGTAAATAACTTCAGCAAATCCTTGGACAATAGCTCAAGTGAGGCTTTGTTATGGTAATGCAAGATATTAGGAAGGAGTGACATGCAAGCTATGTGAACTCTAGCAAGCACAATTTAAGATGTGTACGAAAAAAATCTCAACAAATAAGATTGATTTAGGAGAGGATATTCAAATGCATGAAGTAGATGGGATGGCAACATAGGCATTACCAAAGCGATTCTTTGGACGCCATGCGTCAAAGAAATCTTTGCAGGAGTGATGATAAAGGTATGACATCCCTTGTTGAGTTATGTGCCAATTTTTCATCTCCTGGTGTGTCGACGGCTTGCATTCATTTTTAGGTCAAACTCAAATGCTTTGAAGGTTCTACGATTGCAGTAGCGTTAGGGGCACACACCATTGTCTTTGAAGAGATGGAGTAAGTACTTTGATCCAAGTACTTTGATCTAAGAAGGGAGAAGATGCCATTACAATTGGTGTGAGTCAAACTCCTCACACTGCCACTGGATTTTTGGTCAAAGGATGTCTTTAAGGAAATTGATAATAGCATTGGTCAATTCCTGGAAGTGGATAATAGCTACCACAAAACCAATACAAGCACCATTGCCCACATCTTGGTCACAGTGAAAGAAAGGTGGCTCCAACACCATTTGACTAAGGAAGTGTTGTTGAGGCTAGGAAGAAGCAACACGTGAGCCATGCCAACTCACAGTAAGGTGGCTCCAACACCATTTGACTAAGGAAGTGTTGTTGAGGCTAGGAAGAAGCAACATGCGAGCCATGCCAACTCTGGCAAGCATAGTAGGTGTGTCAAGCAAAAATCTCAACAAACAAGATTGGTTTTTGGAGAGGATATTCAGATGCATGAAGTAGTGAGGATGGCAATGCAGTTTCTGATAAGGAAATTCTTTGGCCACTAAGTGTGAAAGAAATCCTTGAAGGAGTGGATGATAGAGGCATGGAAACCCTTGCTAGGTTATCTGCCAATGTTTCATATCTTGGTGTGTGGATGGCTTACATTCATTTTTAGGTCAAAATCATAAGCTTTGAAGGTTCTGGAATTGCACTAGCTTTGAGGGCACACGCCATTGGCTATGAAAAGATAGAGCATGTACTTAGGAGAGAAGTTGCCATTACAATCGGTGTGGATGAAATTCCCTAGATTGCCATTGGATTTTTAGTCAATGAATGTCTTTTAAGGCAATTGATAATAGCATTGGTAAATTCTCGAATGTGGATAACAGCTACCAAAAAACCAACGCATGCACCATTGCCCACATCTTGGTCACAATGGATCTAAGGGACGATATAGTGAAGGAATTAATTATGGAAAACCACGACATGCAATATTCATAGGTATTATACTATGTAGGCATCCCATTTAAATAAACTAGATGCCATGCCTATGGTTATGTAACCAACTAATGTGCACTAAAATTTTCAAAGATCGTGTGGGTTTCAAAAACCTTGGAATCCCTAAACACGGAGAAGGGGAAGGCACATAAATGGGCCTAGAAAATATTGAACACAATGGAAGGGTGTGTTGCCACTTCAAGGGTAACAGTCCTAGAGCCACCCAATTAGTCAATGTGGCATGTTCCAGCTCGCATGAAATCAATTGATCATGCCATTAAGATGCAAATTCTCTCGTTGTTCTCCCTTGATTACATGACTCAGCTTCCATCACTCAGCTACCTCAACCATGGTATATTGATTCTATCCAGCCTCACACCTCTTGACAGATGCACTATGATTTCGTTACACATGGTTACACTCTCATTGTATGGGTTTGCTACTTAGACATGGTGCTATAATTTCTAAGCCCGTTGTGAACGTGGTAACACTAAAGTATGATCTAATAATACTTCATAACACTAATGATTTTACTTTTTTCCTCGTAGTACTATGGGGGACATAAATATCTTTAAATAAGTGTCATCAAAACCTCAGTTTAATCGTACTACTAGTGATTTGGTTGAGTTAGTGTACTTCATCTCCCAATCATACTAAGATTTTCCATGTATCCTTCTCACGAGAATATCCAGGACAATGATGGGTGCCTCATCCACCAGGTTTTGATGTTCATCCTGCTCTTTGTTGATGACGTGGTCCTCCTAGCCTCATCTCTAAAGGGGTTACAGAGACAGTTGGATGCCTTAGCTCTCTTCTACAACCTTCGGCAGTTGACAATCAACCTAGGTAAAACCAAGGTTATGATCTTCAACGGGTTGAAGAAGACCTCAGACCTTCATTTCTTCATTTCTTCATCAATGGAGAGGAGATCGAGATCACTAGCACCTACACATACTTGGTACTGCAATTCTCGGGACCCCGCTTCAATTTGCGATTGGCCCTCCAACCTTGAATCAACAAGGGCAACAGATCCTTAGCCCTTCTCAAGAAATAGTTCTTTTGTCACCATTTTAGGGACATCTCATCCTTCACAAACTCCCTTATTCGACCCACTATACTCTATAGCTCAGAGATTTCAGGGCCTTCTTTACTTGAGTTTAATTGGGCCTCAACTAAGAGAGTCCATACCCTTCTCCTCTGGCACATCATTAGATGCAAGCAGACAGTCCCTCAGCACGTCATCCTAGCAAAGTTAGGGGCCCGACCCTTCCAACTTCAAACTGGTCTCTTTTCTGCATTGCATCTGAAGCTTCGCTGACATAATCAAGGGGTGATATTGTACCCGTACTTGGACTATTGTTCTTCAAAGACCATTTCCCTCTCTAGCCCTTCGAGTGGGGCTTGAGGTTTGTTCGCGGATGTTTAAAATCTTTTAGAGTCCATGGGCATTCAAAAGGATGCTATTAAGAACCAGAATAGATCTACAAATATAATCACCACAAATACTGAATACACAATAGATCCACAAAGCAAGATAGAAGAAACCACACTTTATTTAAAGAAAACCCTTGAGGTAGGGCAACACCATACAGTGGATCCTATTATGGAAGAGATCCTCTCCTGTTCACTTGCCTCTTCGAGGGGGCATCCTCCTATTGAGCTACCGCTCCAAATACAATACTTCTTTTCAAGTCTCATTACATTGCTTGAACCCCTTTATATAGTGCTACCATTACCTAAGAACATTCTAGAGGAGGAATCTTCTAGAAGTAGAACCTTCTAAGAAGTCCTCTTACATTTATTATA
>JZKD02S1672853.1:7621-21694 GCA_000966675.3 Picea glauca | reverse complement strand
GGGGATTAACCTAACAATAAAAATAATAATAATGACATGATTAATCCACAATGGGGATTTAATCAAATAACAAAATAATAAGAATGCTCTTCGCAGTTACATTATTTCAACAATTCTCAGATTTAATTACTTCAGCGATCATCATTAAATTTTGAGTATTAAATGAACCAATACATGGGAGAAGACTTGCAATGTTTCACTGATTTTGTTGTTATAGTTCATGACACTATCGATTGACACTTAAGGCACAACAATGGCTTATTGCCATCAAATGTTTTGATACTTGGCACTGTCTATACAAATTTGGGATTTAAACATTTTGGTATTTCGGAACAATACTGCAATAAATCTTATCACCATTGTTAAGAATATTGCTAAACATCGAGTATTCATGGCTAAATTTATATGTTTTGGTATGATTAGAGTTCATACTAAATCTAATCATAAGTCTTTGTGATGCCTAAATTTCCTAATAGTTATAAATACTCAGGATTAATGAATGCCATCTCAAATATAATCTTGCACTTTGTGTTGATGTTTTGGTAGCTACGGGAGGTGCCCTATCTTGGTATTGTGTTGTTGTTGCAGCTGGGGTGGTATTTCTGGTTGTATCTTGAGGTAGCCTTTGAGCTAGGGTTTATATGTCGGTTCATGATTGGACTTGCTTTGTGAAAGTAATCTGTCTAAGGTTGTTGGGTTTTTCCCCCATTTCAGGTCTTCCAAAGATAGATCTCGTGTTCTTTTGTCTCTTGTTTATGCTACTACTGCTCAGTACATGATATATATATGTTAATGGTAATGAAATAAAAGAACACTTGTAATTCTAATGCTCTGTAAATAAAGAAAATCTAACACTCTGGACATAAAGTTTAATATGATTGTGTTGTTTTATCATCACTTTGTTGTTATAATTCTAGATGTTGTTGCTCTAAATGGTTGTTAAGATCAAGGTCCATATACCTTTCACATATACTCAAATATAAGCATTCCATATAGTAGTTCATGGACATCTTATTAAAGATCTCCACCCACTATTGTTGGAAATACTCTTCTTATGATTCACACTTGCAATGATCTTTAATGCATGGTTTAAACACTTGCAAATGTAAATTTCTAAGAGTTGTGGTATTACAATCATTTCTATTCATAACAGCTTTGTTCTCTTTACATACGTCGTTCTTAAGTTCGGCATCTAATGATTTGATGGTGGTTTGAAAATCTAGATACAATTTCTATACTCAATTACTTTGAATTGGTCACACCATTCTAGTAATTGCTTTCAAGTGAGAATTGTAGAGTGAGGAAATTTGGAAACAACAAAAAAGTTAAGGTGGGAATAGATCCATGGGTGTCGAGTGGACGTCTATATAAACCTCCTGACAATTTGATCGCAACTCCTCAAAGAAAAGGCATTCCTAACCTAGCTCGGGAAACTCTCTAAATTTGTCCACTATTTGGCACCAAGAGTGGAAAAATGCAAATCAATTAGATTTAGGTGGTCGTGAAGGGAAGCTATGGGAGGCACATACATCAAAACTAAAGTAAGTCATCTTGGAATTGAGAAGGTGGAAGATGAATTAGTTTGGTCCAAGAATTCTACTCTAGGATCTACACTCCAAAACTAAGATACAAATCCATATGAAAGTGATATGCCTAAACAGTTTAATGGTGATAGAAACCACTATAGAATATCAGGTCTCCATTGAAGGTAAGAATCTTTATGTGGTTAGCCATAAAGAATAAGGACCTCTCCTAGGAGACTCTATAGAGAAGGAACAATCATGGTCCTAGTAGGTGTGTCTTATGCAAGGAGTGGGAGGAAACCATGTCACTTGCTAATTTCATGTGCATATGCTAGACAAGTTTGGGAAGAAATGGACAGATTGAAAAGGGTAAGAATAGAATGGCAAGGTTCAAGTCTATTGCAAAGTGCTTTACTCATTGGCAAAATAAGCAAGAGCTTAAAGAATTTAAAGCCCTCCTTTGAACTATTAACTAGGCTAGTTGAATTTTGGCTTGAAAGGAATGGCTAGAATACTTGAAAATAGATGCATTCCTGCCTTTCACTATGCATCCATGTAGGTCAAATTTGCTAGCTACAAGTGCCCTCCAAAAAGCATGCCTCAAAGTCAACTTAATCATGAGCCAATTGAAAAGTCAAGAGCTTGGGGCTACTTTGATGGTGCCAATCAAGGTTACCCTCCCATTTTTGGGGCAAGGGGAACCCTTTTCACATCTAATAGTCATTGCTTTAAGTACAAAGCAAGCCTAGGGGAAGGTTCTAACAACTACACAAAAATTATAGCTTTAAAATTGTTGTTATCTTAGATTCTAAAAAAAGGGGTTCGCAAGTTGCAAAGCTTTGGTGATTCTCCAGTTGTTATAAATTAGATGTGTGGTAAATTTAAGACAAGAAACTTGTTCCTAAATTTACTTTTTGAGGAGATCCACACAATGAAAAATGTTTTTAACTACAATTCATTCTTTCATGTCCATTGTCTATAGAGAAATTAGTATGGAAGTTAATTCCTTATCCAAAGATGGACTTCATATAGAAGTTGGGTGTTGGACAATGTTGGAATCCAAGGATGACTTGGTCCAAGATTTTTGGAAATCAATGTTTTCAAGTTTTTTTTTTCGAGGTATATCAATAGTTGATTATCTACATTTCTTATCAATGCAATGTTGTAATAGCATAGCGCTAAAGGGTTAGATAGCATGCCTAGTCATGTTAGTTTTTTGTTTTCGGACTATCGACAATTATATGAAAATAAGAGAAGGGGTTGTAGGCAAGATATGTTTGGCTATATGTCTTTTAAAATCTTGGAAGTTATGAACAATTTATTTTTTTGATAACTGGCCAATTCTAACATCACTTATGGCCTTACTTGTAAGGAACTTCCAAATTTGTGGAACCAATCCACAACATGGCTCAGAATACAAATGTGCATACACATAATACAAATTTCTCAACTTGAATACAATTTACAAATTTTTTTCAAGGAAAAAAATGTAGCAAAAAATGAGTTAAATTAAACCAAACTTACCTCGTCCTTAGCCTTCACCTATGTCCACTGCACGTACGAAATCTACAACAATTGGGTTGTTTCGACTTGCCATAATCTCCCCACCCACTAAACCCAATAAAAACAAAATCAAAAATTTTTATGAGAAATCTTTAAAAGACACCAAAAATCTCATGAAAAATATTAAATATAGACTATGGTATATTATAAAAAATATGAAAGACACCAAAAACCTTAAGCAATACATCTTATGCAAAGACCAAAAATCGTAGATCTTCAATGGGTAAGGAGAGAAGAGAACAATTGCATCTTAAAAAATGAATATTACATGGGTTTACCACACAAAAAATATTCACCTTATGTTCCTCACACAAAAACCATGTGCCCCTCTAACACACAAATATTCAACAACACTTCACTTGCCTTTACCTACATTGCCTCTATTTTTTTTTAAACGCACATTATATAATTATGTAGCAAAAAATAAGTTAACTAAACCATATATACCTTCTCTTTAGCCTTTCCCTATACCCACACATTATATAATTATGTAGAAAAAATAAGTTGACTAAACCATATATACCTTCTCCTTAGCCTTTCCCTGTACCCACTGCACCAATGGAATCAACATCAACTAGACTATTTGGGTCTGCCTTAGTGTCCCCTCCTACTGAACACAACAAAAACAAAACCAAAAAATCTTATGAAAAATCTTTTAAAAACACCAAAAATCTCATGAGAAATATTAAACATACACTGTTATAAAAAAATATTGAAAAGAAACCAAATATTGTATGTTGAAGTTCATCTTATGCAAAGACCAAAACTCTTAAAACCTAAATAGATAGGGAGCAGAACGATTGTAATTGAAATGAAGAAGATTACATTGGGTTTACACCAAAAAGGACTCACCCTTTGCCCTTGTCACATAAACATATTCAACAACGCTCCACTTACCTCCACCATCCTTTCCCTGCATTGCCTTTAAATTTTAAAAAACACATTATATAGCAGAAAATGAATTAAATTAAACCATACATACCTTCTTAGCCTTCAAGGCAGGTACCTTGATTACACAACTATTAAACCCAACAAGATCAAAATAAAAAAATCTGTAAAAGGTAACAAAAATATCATCAGAAATAATAAGCATAAACTGTAACATATTATAAAAATAGTAAATACTAAAGAGGTGCCAAAAATCATAAACCCTAGACAGGAGAAGAGGGAGCAGATCAATTGCATTCGAAATAAGAATAATTACATAGGATTTGCAGCAAGAGAGGACTATTATTCATAGGATTTGCACCAAGAGAAGACTCACTCTGCCCCTCTCACTCAAAGATTATTCAACAACTCCTCCACCTTTCTTTACCTACATCAACTCTAAATTTTAAAATACACACACTATATAAGAAAATGAGATAGATTAAACCATACATACTTGTGATTGCACCTCAGGAATTTGCATCAGTTGAGCTATCTGGAACTGCCTTAATTTCCCCGCCCATGGAACCCAACAAAATAAAAAAATCTTATGAGAAACATTAAAAACCAGACCAGACTGTAATACATTATAAAATTATTAAAGAGAAATCAATTGTATTTGAAATGAAAATGACGAACGACTCACTCTCTACCATTTTCACACAGATATTCAACATCTTCTCCACCTTCCTGTACCTGCATTACCTCAATTTTTTAAAAACAAACGTTATATAATTATGCAGTATAAAATGAGCCACATAATTATGCAGCAGAAAATTAGTCAAATCAAACCATGCATGCCCCTAGCCTTCACTTGTGCCCACTGCATTTGGGACTGCCACGACACCCATATCATCGTGGTAATGAACTCAAGCCACGACACCCACTAACTAGATATCACAGTCCAAAAACAGTGCCTAACAGAGGCATAGCGAGTGATCTTGCATCAGTAAAGTAAAGGCTGGCTTACCAATATCTACTAATAGCCCGCTCGCATTTGTATCTTAAAACATGGGCACCCACAGATCCGTCGCGACCCCTAAAACTGGAGGCCGTATGGCCGAGTTCTGTCGCGAGAAAATGAACATACAGGTGCATACCTACTGAACCCAACAAAATTCGTGATATATATTAAACATGCACTGTAATACTTAAAAGAGATCAGAATCGGTTCAGAGAGGGTTTTACACCGGAAGAAGAGTCACCCTCTGCCCCTTTCATACAGATAGCTCCTCCACCGAATCTACCTGCATTGTCTTTAAAAACACATGATATACTTATCGTCAAATAAGTTAAAATCAAATCATACATACCGTCCACCGCCCCTGTAGAATCTACATCATCTTGGCTGTTTGGCTTGTTTAATTTCTCACGAATTAAGCCAAAGGAAAAATGAATAGATAAAAAAGCACGCAGGAAAAATAAAATATCAGACCAAAAAACAGCATGGCCATGCTGAAAATGTTGAAAAAAATTAACCAAAACAGCAACCAAAGCAACAGAAAATCAAAAGCAAATGGCAACGAAAAAAATGAAACCCACAGAAAACAGGACAAACAGATTATCAAACTGCTCTGCGTCCAGCGCTCCGTCCAACCTCGCCTCGATAGCAATTAATCAATGCTTAAAAAAAAWTTAACAACCAAAGCAACAGAAASTAAGCAACAGAAWATCAAAAGCCTTTGGCARAAAAATGAAACACGACAAAMAGCTGGTCAAACTGCTCTGCGTCCAGCGCTCCGTCCAACCGCGCCTCCATGGCAATTAATCAATGCTCCTCCCACGCCCAGCCTTCCATCCAGCCCCACGTCGWTGGAAATTAATGAATGAAGACTAGGGYAACAACATATGTCTTTTTAGGATTAAATWATACGTTTTCTTTATTTTATGGGCGCCCAGCCTTCCATCCAGCGCCACGTCGATGGAAATTAATGAATGAATACTAGGCAACAACATATGTCTTTTTAGGATTAAATTATAAGTTTTCTTTATTTTATGGGCTTTTTTCATATAGCCGTTACATATATACATTATCTTGCTTTCCTCATATTTGAAAACGATACCATCGTCCACTTAAGCCATTTGTAAGATAAATTATTATGGTAAGATAAAGACATCATTTGTGAATATTAAAAAAGAGTTCATTACCATCATAATTTGTGTCCATCTTAAAGGAGAAGAAATTAGAGTTAAACATTATAAGGAGTGTATTAAAATTTGAAAATCTTCCCACCATTCAAGTGTAATATCTCTATTTATATGTTTAAGCATATACTTATATGAGAAGATATATTTAAAGATGTCACTTTGACGCTTAAACATGGAGTTGTGATTGAGAATCATATATTGGTTTTTATACCTTGCCTCATCCCTCTACTAGTGCAACGATGGTGGTTGTTGAAAATAAGAAATAAAATATTTGTCTAAGCATTGTTCCCATGTCTTTAGAGGACATGTTAGTGCTTGTTTCCATGGTCATTCATATGTGCATATTCACTTAAAAAATTAACATAGGTTTCTTAGAATATCTTAAATAAAAGTACTCTGAGGATGTTGGTTGTAATTGTATAAGTGAAAGATCAATTTGCATATGACTAAGTTGTTGGGAAATATAAAGAACTCGAGGTTTCAACTATTCAAAACCCAAGTGGTATAGTTACTTATGTGTAGTTCAAATGGAAAAATGTCAACAAATAGAAAAAAAAAATGCAATTGAGGGAGGGAAAGATCAATCCTCGCATCACTAAGTCGTTAAGTAATAGAGAGAAGTTGATATTCCAACTATTCAAAACCCAAAGTCGTGTAGTCACTTCTTGACAATTGAAAGGGAAAAACAACAACATGCAAAAGAGCATTGATAAATGAAGGTCACTTTGTTCTTTAGTATCTTTTGACAATGGTACTTCAATTGTTGCTTGGATGTTATTTGCTCGAACTAGTTGTCACTAACATTGTTGGGAATTTGGATAGTTTTATGCAAACAAACACTCGGTTCAAGTCCACCCAAGTTAGTTGCATTATTCTAAATTGTCGAGTTTACTAGGGATGTCATCCACAAATGTAAAGAATAATTCCTTTGGGTTTCCCTGAGTCCCAAAGATTCTCTCTCTCTCTCTCTCTCTCTCTCTCTCTCTCTCTCTCTCTCACACACACACACACACACATACATACACATAATGACAAAAAATAAAATTAGTTTATCTATTGAGATGTGGTTTAGTAGTTGGAATGGGGCACCATCATGCAAACAACCTAGGCTCAAACCCGATCCATAATTGAGGGGCTCATATCCCACTCACTTCAGCAACACAGATACTTTTGCAAAAATTTAATTATTGGACTCTATCTCAATTCTATGTTTGAGATGTGCATATGTGTAATACCCATGTTTCCCTAGTATGTAATTAATCTTGTTTAATGATTTCCATGCCATGACATATAAACATTGTAATTTTATTATTAATTGATTGGAAAATGCCAACTAGTTGACTAATGGGTGAAGCCTTAAAATGTATTGGTCATTATACCACCAAAGGAAAGAATGAGGTAACCTATTGAGGGGGTTCATTATGCTAAGATGACTCAAGCCTCTCTGTTGAGATATTCAATTTAGAAATAATAAGTTATTTCCTTTCCTAATTTCAGGACAAATCAATTAAGGAGAGGGGATGGTAGTAGAACAACCAACCACCCCAATGAATGGAAACATGGAAGACTTGGCTAAGATAGCAGAAATTGTCAGCCAAAGGTATAACATAGTACCAATTATGCAGCCTAGATTGACCGCCATGAGTTCCTTATGATAGAAGGAAAGAAGGTCAAGTCACGAACCTTCATGGGAGACAGAGAGAAGATGCACGCGGGAATGCAAATGAAAGGAGGAGAACGTGCAAGAGAGTTGGGGAGAGGAAAAATAAGAGCTTGAGGTTTTGAGTTTTAGCGAGGGTAGAAAAACCTAAAATCTTGGTCTAAGAAAAAGACTTATAGGAAAGGAAATGTTGTGAGGGAAGCAACAGTAGAAAACCATGGAGGCATGGTTGTACAAGTTGGCTTGAGAATCCAAGAACTCGACCTGAGTTGAGGAGGTCGCGAGTTTGATGCACGAGGGGCATCTAATAAACCTCGAAGAGGCATGAGCTAGGTGGGTGTGATGGATTCGCTACTAGTGGTAATGTGAAGAAGAATGGTCTTCTCTTACCAAAATTGCCCCGAGAACCTAAGAAATATTTCCTTGGTTGTATCATGGCTTGGTACGGGGGAGGCCAAAGTGATGAGAATGAATGCATATGAGCTTATGGTTGGGTGGTGTACACCCACAGTCAGTTGGTTGGCTATAATCTTTGATACAAATAAGTAATTGTATGCTCTGTGTGTAGAGTGAAATGAATTGTTGTTGTTTTTAATTGCTCCTAAATGTGCATGTTTGTAAATGAAATGAATGGTTGTAACTTGTGATGCAGTCATGGTAATGATGCTTGTTTCATTGGCGAATATTTGCATTTGAATGATTGTAGGATGGAAAGAATGGTGCATGCCTTGCACAACTAACTATGAACATCTTGTAATGTTCTAAGATAAAGAAAATGAACTTGATTCTATGGTTCATATGAGCACATTGATATATCCATCGTTGTAATGGGTTTCATGTGAGAGGAAGCTAGAATTATAAGTTAATAATTGAGTGTAAAATGTTGAGTGAAATGAGGTGATATAACCCTCCTTCATTGTCGAATGAATTTATTGAGAGGCCGTAGAAGGCCAATAACCATTTGTTTTTCCAATTTGATAAATTGGAAAGGTCGCAAGACTTTGAATCCTCTTTTGAGTGCCAAGTAGTAGGTTTACGACTCACTGGTAAATGCATTGAAAGAGCCGAGGAAGCCAATTGATGAACCCCTACAAGAAGGTGCAGCGAAGGACTATGAACCTACCAAG
Source organism: Picea glauca (assembly GCA_000966675.3). NCBI lineage: Eukaryota > Viridiplantae > Streptophyta > Pinopsida > Pinales > Pinaceae > Picea > Picea glauca. Next base: position 12,746 of record JZKD02S1672853.1, on the reverse strand, counting down.
TCTAGAATTAAACCTTCACTGGAATCCATGTTGAGATACCAAGAGGGAACAACAATTATTTCATTAGTGGGAAAGATGATCGACTTCGTAGAAGTGAGATTATCGAGAGATCAGGATGTCGGGACCCGGGAGTACCAGAGAATTCGTTGTGACAGGACACGCCAAACGCCGATACCTGGGGGTTAAGGTTTTAACATTGGTTCCAACCCCTTTTGTACTATGAAAGGAAGAGGGAGGTGACGTCACGCTGACATGGGATGCTAGCATGGAACCATCGCAACCAGAGTTTGCTACATGTCACCTATAGATTCTTTAGCATGCCAAGTGTGGGTCCCTATCTGGAATAAACTCTTAGATCTCACACACTTAGATTATAGCCATTGGATTTGAGGGTGGACAAATATCCACCATTTATCTCTGTTGTGAGGAGTTATTCAGACCTCGGACTATCAAGGAAATTTTTGTATACATGGTGTGGTTAAGAAGCTCGGTACCCTGATGCGCTAGTATGTCGGCATGCTAATGGCGATGAAATTCTGGTCTAGACAGGGTTCCAGGTACCGGATATCGAGAGATCAGAGGTGCATTCAGTTGGTGCAGACGATCGCGGGGCAAGTGCCCCTGTGACCTGGTACCCCGATGGGGAAAGGTTCTCTCCTTCCCTTGTAAAATTGTCTGTGCTGGAAGACACAAGTCGATGACATCAAATGACATCATCCAACCAATGTGCAGTGGATTGATGTCAGCATTTGGATGGACGAGCCAAGTGCCTTGTGATGAGGTGTATACCCACGATAGTTTACGTGTTAAGTGGTGATCGTGCCACGTGTTAGGATGATTTGACATTTTGAGGCAGAGTTTCATGGGGATATGAGTGCCATGTGTCGTGCCAAGTGGTAGGTACACAGTGGCAACAATGGCCAAGGTGATAGGTGAGTGGACGATAAGTGGTAAGTGAGTTGGTATGCGGTGACAAACGCTTGTCGGTTCGGCGGAACCATGAGTCCAAGACTTGGAACCGGGATGCGGGGGATCCCCTAGTGGTTTTAGAAACCACCATGGGGGGCACAATCCACTAGATGTCGACATGTTAGTAGAAGAAAAATCGATGGTTTTCACTATGGCACCCACCCCTTTGTTGACGTTTGGTAGGTCAAGGGAGGTCACGATGCAACCTCTATCGTTGATCGTTGTCAACACGCTCCGAACCTATGTTGTCGAATCCAAGCAACGTGCAAGTTCACATGCATGGAAAATGGGTATGAGATGGGATTGGCCCTTTCCTGCGACCCAGTGGGAAGGCACCAAGTAGGCAACCAAGGGTTGTGGGGGCCATGTTGGACAAGTGCCATCATTTAAGCTCCTTAACGTGTCGATTGTCAGATCTACGAGATGGATTATATTAGTCGTAGATCCTTCGTATTAAGCCTAGGAGGGAGGCTAACACCTGGGGTTCCAAAGTACTGGAACCTAGAATATTGTCGTGTATATATATATACATATATATATATCGTTTGGGAAATTCTCGAAATGTCGATGCCTAGTGGGACATGGATCCAGGGAAGGGTTCCATCCTTTCTTGTTAACCCACGAGCAGAGGGGGACAGATGTCAACACCTAAGTGGAGAGATAATATGCCTAGTGATGACGTGTATTTCCAAGTTGGTCCACCTATCACGTGATGGTTGGTCCATGTGTCGGGTGGATATTGTGCCACGTGTAAAGAGGATTCAACATTTTGAGGCAGCAGTCTGTGTTGTGACAAGAGTGCCATGTGTCAAGCCAGATGGCAGGTGGTGACACGGCCATGTGTCATGCCAAATGGCAAGTGATGACACATCCATGTGTCGCACTGGGTGGCAGAGAATAATAGGGCGATGTGTCCAAGGTGCCAACTCAGATACCGGACCAGGCGCCTGGAGTTGGAGTGAGTATGGGTTTACTCGGGGGTCGATATCCCGGTACCCTAATGGGACGATATCCCAGTCCCCCGGTGAGCCAATGCCATGGGATATTGGATTTTCAGAAGAAAACATGGAGAAATGGTTGTGTGTGGAAGGGTCAGGGGACCGATAAGCCGAGGATCCCGAAGGGCCCTATGGAAAATGCCACGCTAGCGTCCATGCCAACATCCAGGTCTGTGCTAGAGGGTGATGTGTTATGATGCACTTGTACCATGTTGGATGACACAGGTGACATGGAGCCACATGGATGCCACGTGGTAGTGTGGTGGACATTGACCAAGAAGGCCTAAAACTTTGGAAGGCCATAAATTTTGATCGAGAGCTTGGTTTTGAGCATGGTGACAGTCATTGGAAAGATCTTGACGAGAAGAAGACGATGGTGCCCTTGTGAAGAGGCTTTCAGATGGTTGAGGAAAAGAGAAATTTTGATACCCCATCCTCTAAAAAGGTACTTATGAGGTTGGGTATCTTACAATATGGTTCTTTGTCTCCTGGAGGCTCAGTTCTCTGCCCTGCACTCATCAATAGCTGGAAATGGAAGGCCGACAAGTAAAATGTATTCCAAGAAACAATGGAGTAACTCAACTATGTAGTTATTCCATATGGAAATGGTATTTTATTGATCATAACCAGAATTTTGCGTATAAGAACACTATGAGCATGAATATCAAATGATGTTTAGAATAACTTGGTTTATGGTCTCTATTAAGTGGCTTTAGGGCTTAATAAATTTATGAATGCAACCACTCTCTTGTTTCTTGATTGATCAACTCACTAGTTCTTTTAGGTTGTAACATGGGTGATGATAACATATGAAGAGGCACTAATATCCTACATGAGACGACAATCTAACTGCACATTGAGAGACATTCTCCCCCTTTGATATCACCCATTTAATGAGAAACCCTAGAAACATACTAAACAATTATTTTCTCTACACATGAGTTAGGAAACTAGATAACCCATGTAGCAATTAAAATCTTTTAATAAATGAAAGATACCTAGACGCACTCCATACGCAGATGAATTAATTTCTCACTGAGAAATAGTGGCCCAAATGGTAGAGCTATCCATTATAACTTCTTTGCCAACTCATTCAAACACGCATGTATTCATTATCCAACCATATATGTCTCTTAAACGGATATACCATCATGACCCTAACATGAATGCTCAGTCAAATGGTTGTTGTGCACAGGAGCATTACTATTATCTCTCACATGAGTATTAGTGCCCAAAATTGACCATGAGAAGCATGACAAGGGAGGATACCTATCAACAACTTCATGGCACACCCGTAAATGAAATGTGGGACATCCAACACTCAAGGAATGGCTCAGTAGAGGAGAAAAACGACCCATCCAAGATTAGATATGCCCAACAACAGAGGAAAACGACCCTCTAATGGTTTCCCTACCCAACAAAAGAAAATGGTTTGTGGGCACTCCAATACATCAACCAAACAATGAAAATCCACCCCAGAGAGAGAGAGTGATTCCTATGAGAGAGAAAATTAGTTTTAGTAAGTTTTTTTCAAATGGCTCTTTAGGAGTGCCTTGGATTCTCCCTCATTCAATACGCTCAATGGTGTAGAGTAGTCGACATTTGGATTCAATAGCCACCACCACCAAGGTGCTTTAGAAATACTTCACCTAGTAAAAAAGAGTGCAACAAACTAATCAGCATACTCTCAACAACTATAAACCACATGCAGAGCATAAATTAATGGGTTGCCAACAAATTTCAATAAAACACAATGGTGAATTTTAACCACAACATATAGAGGAAAAACAACTCATTGAAACAAGATTTTTACCCTAGAACCCAATTGGGAAAACCAGTCATGGATGGTGCTCAGTATTGTTTCTCTGCAAGTCTATAAGTTTACAATACTCTCCTCCTCCGTAGCAAAAATCCTTTGAGTATGAGCGAGAGTGAATAAATAGGGAGAGCTAGGGGGTAAGGGAAGGCCAACAACTTGGCTCTTTATTTCTTATTCCTTAGCCTTCTCTCATGTTTGTTTCTTTGTCCATTTAATTATTTTCTTCAACTTTTCATTTACATGGTTATTTGGCTTATTCCATGCTAACTTGCATTGTTTTACATGGCTTTCATGATGTTTATTAATTGTCAAGTGTTTTGCAGGTACTGAGTCTTGTCCATTCTTCAGTCTATATTTATATCAGATCACACCTCCCCATTGAGAGGATTTTTGGTCCCCAAAAGTTCTAAGAAACCAATTTGGATCAATGTTGTCTACATCTGTGGAATGTGTGTTGTGTTTGTTTCGTCACTTGGGTGAGCATAACAAGGGCACTTACAAGTCTAGTTGGGCCTGCTAGATAAGACAAAGGTTAGTGCATGAGTTAGATAATCCAAGCACATGAAATAAACAAGTAAATAAACTAAAACAACTAAGGAAATAAAACTAGAATGCATAAGAAACTTTGAACCAAAATCAATCAACCAAATCACCAAGATTATGCCACCAATGGATAACTATATTAGTTGGAAAAACATTGTAGAGAAAAGAGGACTTATGGATCCCCTCTTCCTCCTTGGGAGGGATCTTGAGTTCCCTAATGGAGATCTCTTATTACAATGGTAAACTAGAAAGCAAATGGTGAAGAAATCTAAGCCTATTCCCTCAAGAGGAGAGTGGAATGGCCTATTGGAATGTTGCTAGAATGCTCCAAGGAGAAAAGAGGATTCTCAAGGGAGGATTGAGGCAACAAAACAATACTATAGAAATCTTAAATTCTTAGTGCACCCATGGCCTCCATTTATAGCATGTCTTCAAGGCATTATTCAACTGGTTCTTGGTGTGAACAAGGGGCCCTTTAGGGCACCCTTTGGTCCTTGACCAGCCCCTCATTCGGATTCAGCTCTGATTTGAGGGTCAAATCAAGTTGGGAGCTAGTCTATAAGTGGTTGAGGGTCCGACAAGAACCATAAATGTGTCGTTCATAGGTGTGTGCGGCTTTTCTCGTACACAGTCACACATATAGCGCATTGTGCGCTCTATGAGCTTCTTTGGTCCTCGCACTTGTTGGTTGTGGAGCCTGATTATCTTCCTGATTCAAAGGTCTTTTACTTTCAGCCGTGTTTATACCCCATGAAGTATTTACACCCCATAAGTATGTACACTCTTCCACGCGGGG
>JZKD02S1672852.1:90499-101313 GCA_000966675.3 Picea glauca | reverse complement strand
TGTCAAGCTCATTAAAAAATGAAACAATCATCTCTCTTAAACCTTCTTTTGATCCACCCTTCTCCTTTTTCTCATCTACTAGAGAAACTGGTGACAACCTCGAAGTCGGTGAATGAATTGAAGCTTGGAGGGCATGTCTCCAACCTTTGATGATCTTTATGGAGTTAAGCCACTAGCTTTCATGCTGGGGGCATACCGAGCTTAGTATTTGTTCTTTCTCATGCTCGTAAATACATGAGAATTCATCCAGGTAGAATTTTATCTCTTTTTCAGACCTGTATGGATACACGAAAAAGGAACCCCACTGGATTCATCTTTAAGTTCTTTTCAGACTCTCTAAAGATGAAAATATTGCCGAGCGACCTTGTTCTCTCCACACTCATTAAAGTATTTGAAGAAAATGTATGTCGAGCGATAGTTTATCTCTTTTTTGGTCTCATCAGACTACTTTACGAAAAAGGAACTGAGAGAATTCTCTTTTAAGTGTTTTTCCAAACTCTATAATCATGAAAAACCTTCGAGTTTTCTGTCTTTGGACTCTCTAAACAAAACATCGACAGGCCCATATGGGATCAAACCCTTACTTCTTCTAGTTCGTTAAACAAAGGAAGAGGAACTTACTGAAGGTGAGTTTGATCGAGCATGTGTTATCCTCCTTGAGTTCGTTAAATTAAAAAGAGGTACTCATCTATCTGGATGGGGGAAAATTTGAAAGAAGCAAGCCAAGCAGTTTTTTGAGAACATTACCAAGTAACTCTTAGAGTCGCCCTTGAACACAACACTTTGTCTTTTGCATGCATTATAATCTGTTGAACCTCTGCACTGAGCCAATCCTTTGAGTTTCTTTCACTCCTCTGGGTCAACTGATGTAAGTCACAGCATCCACTGCATCATCAAGTTTTGGTCCATGTTGTGTTTCTACTATTGTGCCTCAGTGTTCAAGGGAAGTATCCGCCTCGAGAGTCAGCCATCACAAATATCTTGTCTCACTACTCATGTCAGTCCATGTTCATTTAATCTGCCAATTAAATCTCTGTGTCTGTTTTGTGTCGTCGATGGGGGATACATCGAGGCCCTCCTTCGACGAGTCTATTCCTATCGACTTCAACACATTATCTGGGAACTAGACTTAGAAACCAATTATTACTTTGGGACTTTCATGCCTCAATGGTAGGCCTCTTCACATTCGACAATGGGTTTACATCATTGACCTCTGATCAGATGATTCCACGAATGTTTGACTTCAGCTGATCCATTCACATTCATTGGAATGTACTAGGGTACCTTGGGAATCATTGACATTAATGGTGATCTCCCTTGTGCTTGTTAACTGTTTACATCATTGATCGGTAATCAAATGGTTTCTTCCATGTTTGACATCAAGACATATATTCACATGGTTAGATTTGTACTACATCGGGATCGGTAAGAAGACCCTGGGTTGAGTGATCACTTTGATATGTACTTTGCCCAGGTTGTGATGGAGTTTCTCTTGAACAATGACACATATACTATTACATAGATCCACTTTGTATTGGTCGTGGCTATGTCTTGTCATCTCGTAGATCCACTGTGTATTTTTCGTGGCTACGATCAATTCAAGTCATGGGAGTATAGATCCACAATGTATTTTTAGTGGCTATACCTTTTTATCAATACAATTATGGATCCACAGTGTATTTTATGGTGGCCATACCTTGCAAGTCTTTATCACCCAAGCATAAGTATGCATGCCTTGGGTTTGAAACATGTCATAATATTTGTTGGATGTTTGTGTGTAGCTTTTGTCAGGTTCTCTGCGTCTATACCCTTTCTTGAAAGTCTACAAAGCATTTTAGTTATCAGTTCCTGTCTTCGAACTTCATACTTTGGGGGGAAATCTGTTACACGTCAAAATTATTCACTTCGATAGTGTCACAAGTGTCATCATTACAAGTGTCGCAAGTGTCGCATTTTTCTCACAAGTGTCGCAAGTGTCATGGAAGCATACTTCCATGATGCCTATGTCATGCATGTAAATGACATTAGGAGGACACTTGGCACATGTCAAACACTTGATTTGGAAGAGGAGGAAAGGTTAACTGGGCTCATGAACCTTTTTCCATCTGAAAACACTCAAAAAACTAAGTTTTTGGAGGAGAGCACTCCCCTATACCTCTTATTATATTGTGTCACAAGGGAAGAGATTGACTGGATAATCAAAGACTGACCAATGCAATGGAAGATTCTAGTAGAAAAAACAACAACAAATCCATCTCCAATATAATCCACCAATCCCAAGGGGTAGACTAAAGAAGGTTCCTCAACAAAAAAAGACAACCCATATGATAACACTAGGAGGGTTGCAACATGTACTCAGGAATCGAGAAGCAATTATTAAGAACATCAAACTTATGATCTTATAAGTGGTGCTGGAATAGAGATATTTTGGAGGTAATAGACCTATGATCTCATAGGGAGAAATCGGTGAATCTATCATCATTCGGAACGTGGATCTTTTGAGCAAGGGGTAGACAAGAAGGACTTGACGAAAGTGCTGCAATCCATCTACGGCTGTAAGCAATGTTTTGTCCTCATTAATATAATTTGCTTGGCCTGTTTCTTTCTAATTCATGTTCAATCTCACATGAATTTTCCTTTTTAGTAGATAGACCTATTTTAGACTAATCTTGATAGAGTAGGAAGTAGTCGTACTTATTTTGTCTACATGGCTTATCGAGGAGCAAAAGATTGGAGCTCAACTCAGAGCGTGCAGGGACAAACACTGGTAAAAGGTACTTCTTTTCTCCTTCCTCCTCACACACTAGTCCACCTAGATCTAAAAGGAAGTCAATGACCATGATAAGCACTTTTTGTCTTAGAGTTAAGAGTCTAGATCTTTGAGGAGGTCTACCTATCCCCAGGGAGATTTTCCTTCAACACTCGTTAGCCCCAAAAAAGTGAAATTTGTTGAGGAGAACTCTCCTGGCTAGATGAATCTCTCGAGGTGTACCTTTTTCCTCCTTAATATATAGGCCAAAAAAAGGGGTAAACTCATGCCAGTAGATGTATTTTTGAACCAAATGTGTGTGAAAGAACAAGGTCACTCGACGATCTTTTCATGTTTAAGGAGTTTGAAAAGAGATTAACTATGGACTCCGTGGAGGATGTTCTTCTGGACTAGTTTAATGAGTGTGAAAGAACAAGGTCACTCAACTATCTTTTCAATTTCAGGGAGTCTGAAAAGAGCTTAACTATGGACTCTGTGGGGGTTCCCTTTTCATAAATTTAGTCCCTCAGGCCCGAAAAAGGGTTAAAATTATACCCGAGAATACTCTTCTAGCGAAACAAAGTTCCTAGAGTGTACCTTTGTTCGTAAAATTGACCACCCAGACCAAAAAAGGGGTAAAATAATGTTGGACAAACATGCATTGAAATTTTAGTTTGGCGAGCTTGAAGGACAACAAGATTGCTCGACAATCTTTTCATGTTTAAAGAGTCTGAAAAGGGATTAAAAGAAGTCTCGCTTTTTGGGAGTCCCGAGGGTGAAGTCAAGAGTGATGACATATCAGATGTATGAGGCTCAAAATCGTATTTAGTACAAGACTGATAAGGACTCACAAGCCTAAAGTCATTAATGATGGCATGGACACCAAAATGCAACTAGGATCTACCTAGGGCATCCATGTGGAGGTAGGATCTACCACTAAATTACGACACTTCTAAAGCATAAATGATGGTTCCCTGTCAAAATTCAGTGGGATCAATCTTATAGAAAAGTGGAAAATACAACAAGATGCAAAAAGTGGAGGTGGAATCCTAACTTAAATGCAAAAAGTTGGAAAAACGACTTTTACCAAAGAATATTTAAAAAGTGACCCATATCCCAAAAATTTTCCAAACCAAAAGTGAATTGTATCATAACATCCAACGAGAAACTCAAGAACCACGTTAAATGATTTTCAAGCCAGGAAACACGACAAAGGGGTCCAAAAAATGACAAAAAAAGGGCCAAAAATGTCTATAAATAGAAGCTGGCAACTCATTATCACCACTGTAAATTGAGAATTGACCAAAAAGCCAAAAAAACCTCTTTTCTAAAAGAGTTAATCCTGAGAGATTCAGAGGACGAAATGAACTTCCGCTCGGACCAAGTAAGTACAAATCAACCCCCCTTTCATTCCAATACTTCCTTTTTTATTTTATTTTTGTTGTTGGGGGGCAACACATTCCTAAAAAGGGGCAGACCTACGTGTACGTGGTCTATCCAAGGACAACCCACATTTTCTTGCGGTAGAAAATAATATTCCCATGTGCATACACGATTGTTACCAATACATCCCACGTACACCCTCAAGAACTTTGAAAAATATTGAAAATATAGGAGTTAACTCCCCCTTGAACTTGTCATTTTGCAAAATGAATGTCTATTGGAGAGAGAGAGAGAGAGCATAAAGAAATTGATAAGTTAGTCTATGAGGACCCTACAGCTATAACCACATTGAGGCAATGCAGTTTGTGAAAGTTCTACCGGTGTCCATTCATGAGGGCACAACCCAGGCTGTTGAATGCCTTGGTGGATTATTGGCATCTCGACATTGATGTGTTTATGCTTGAGGGGAAAGCATTGACTCCAATGATTGAATAAATTTACTTCATGATTGGCCTCTCAAGGAGAGGTGAACCAATCAACTTGTGGGATTCCCCCCCGAGCCTCATAACATTGTTGAGTTGATCAGATTACATTGCGAGGCTGACACTGAGAAAGTAGGTTCTCAAGTGCCAATAAACAAGATCACCAACCTATCACTGAAAGTGATAGTTCTACTTATTGGGTGGATCATTGGATCCCCAGCCTTACATCAGGCCTCTCAAGTGCATATGCATTGTGCAGTGCAGTGCTTGAATGCACAGATATTCGAATGGAGCATGACCATTCTAGACTGCATGAAGAGACAACTCACTGAATGTCGTGGGAGGAACAACAAGAAATTTGGATTTGGGACCATTCTGTGGTCATTGTTCTTCTTTGAGAGTACCCAGACTCAGTCCATGAGAGACAATGTGAGGGCATCGGGCCTCACTCCCAACAATGTGTAGGTGGGTAGCATTGCTGCCGCGATAGGGGGGAGGAAGGACCATAGAGGCCTTCGACGATACCTTTTTTTATTGGTGGGAATGAAAGATTCTGGCGATAGAGGACTACCCCTACACTAGGATCAACTTTTCCAGGGACCCACACATGCCCATACCTCTTGGAGAAAAGCGAGGAGATATAGGTACGTTTGTTTTTAATGTTATTTAATTTTTTGTTTCTTTTTATATATATCATTTTTATGGGAATCAGAGTATCTGACAACTATGTATCCATTTTATGTACAGATGTGGGACTAGTGCATCTAGAAGAATTATTGAGGACCAGGCAGTGTCCTTGACTAGAGATAGTACCAGCTGCAACTTCCATACCAATAGAAGAAACAACAAGGCCTCCATCCAGAGAGGCCGAGAGAGTTTTGAGATGGGTGGAGTGGAACTTCACTGCGCTCACTTGCACAAACTCTATATCAGAGTTAGAGGATCTCCCACCATCGATGCAACCTCACATATTTGGGGTGCCCCATACCTGGTTCCAACTCTTTCAACGTTTGGAAAACACCATGGTTCACTATGGCAGGGCCAACAGGCCCCGCCCTTAGCTTAGGATGGACCACTTACGCACTGAGAGCACTTTTTGTATATTTTTCAGGGCATAAGCCCCATGATGTATATTGGATATATTTTTTTAGGACCTTGCGCCCACCTATGTACTCTTAGAATTTTGATATATATATATATATAGATATGGATATTTACAGCTTTTATGTATTATGGTTTACATTTATTTACAAATTTATTTATATGTGTATGCGTGTGCTTTTTCTTACGTGTGTGCAATATGCCAATCTAATACATGATTAGCTAGAGTATCTGTGATTTTATTCAATCTCTTAGGAACATGGATATACATAATGTAATCAAAGCATCATTCTAAGAGATGTACCCTAAGAAATCATTGGTGTAGAGTAGGATCATAAATGCGATAAACCCCATTTAACTGGGACACAACCAGCTGTGCATCTAAGTAGAACCAAAGATGAGAGATACCATGTGACAAAGTGTCACGAAGCAACTCTATTACTGCATTGTATTCAACAACATTGTTTGTGGTGTGACCTAAACAAATTCCTCCAGAAGATAGAAACTGGCCCTGAGGTGTGAATATGACCCAAGTTGCAGAAGCAAGCCTCTGAGTGTGTCGACTAGCATCGTCCATGAACCCAACGAACACCTATGAATCACTTGAAATCTACCATAGTGAAAAATATGACATCAAGCACTACACGTCCATAAAACAAAAAGACAAAAGCTAAACTGTATAAGAAACATACATATGTACACGAATTCACCCAAGGAAACCCACGTACGAGTAATACTTCTTGAGGTAGAGCCCATTTATAGGATCCACCAAATATTTCCTTTTGAATTCAACTAGATGATAAGTGCCCTTATTTAATACTTCCTTCATGATAAAAGGTATGAACCACATGGGTTTGAACTTGCCTTCTCCCAGGGGATCCTTATCTTTGTCATAGACCATGACAGGGTCGCCTTCAAAGAAAATCCGAGGATGAACAAACCGATCATATTAACACTTGAATTTTTTCTTGTGAGCCTTGCTATCCAAGGCTGTGTCATGACGTTGCTCATCGAGCTGCTCGAGATATAATAAGCATTCCTCAAGCGGTGAAGTGTCTGGAAATAACTGTACTACCAACTTTAGAGATGGGATCTGACACTCTATTGGCAAGACTTCTTCCAGTCTGTAAACGAGTTGAAAAGGTGAGAAACCGGTTGTAGTCTTTACAGACGTTCGATAGGCCCACAATGTTGAGTACAACATCAAATTCCAATTTGACTTGGCCAAATTGAGAATTCGCCGTAGAATATTCTTAAGGGACTTATTCACATCTTCCACCTAACCATTCGCTTGTGGGTAGTAGGGTGATGAATGTTCTTTCCTCAACCCAAGATTTGATGTTAACTCAGACATCATTTTGTTATGAAAGTAACTACCATGGTCAATGACAATCTCGTAAATGTTTTGAACCTACACATAATATATCTAGCTAAACAATAATACACACATTTGCAGAGAGAATTTGAGAAAGAAGAAGAATGAGATAGAGAATGGAATAATTCTCATTAACCATTCTGAATAATGAATAATTTACACATGGAGCCATTCTTTATTTTCACCATAGTGATGTTCAAGGGGGGGGTTGGAGTTACTTCACATACACCTAGGATTTTTTTTTCCTAAGGTTTTTCCTTGATTATTAGTCATAATTAGTCATTATCCAATCTCCTATATTTTAGGAGAGAATATTCCACCTAGAGAATATTCTCTTTCAATTGACACTTCAGTTTGACTAGTTGAGTTGAGTTTAGATCATGTTGCATTAGTTTTATCCCCATGCAACATTGGGATCATCACCATGCTAATTTGACCTTGTATTGGGATCATCACCAAACTGGCACATTAGCCTTGATTCCCTAATTTAACTCATCACTACACCATGTTCAGTCAGTTAATTGAAGACTAGTTGACTAGTTAACTCAACTAGGTGGCAGTTCACTCCGGTAATTGCCTGAGACACTAGACTAGGTGGAAGTTCACTCCCATAACTGCTAGTGTGTGTCCAAATCACTCTAGACAACCACTATGGTGCACTGGATATGAAACAATGCATCATAGTGGTGGTCTAGAGTGATTTGGACACACACCAGTAGCTACGGGAGTGAATTGCCACCTAGTCTAGTCTCTCAGGCAGTTACAGGAGTGAAATGCCACCTAGTCGAGTTAACTAGTCAACTGGTCTTTAGTTAACTGACTGAATAGAGAGTAGTGAGGAGTTAACTCAGGGAATCAAGGCTAATGCACCAATTTGGTGATGATACCAATCCAAGTTCGAATTAGCATGGTGATGATCCCAATGTTGCATGGTGATAAAACCAATGCAACATCTAAACTCAACTTAACTAGTCAAAATGAAGTGTCAACTGAAAGAGAATATTATCCAGGTGGAATATTCTATCCAAAAATATAGGAGACTAGATAATGACTAATAATCAAGGAAAAACCTTAGGAAAAATAAATCCTAAGTGTGTGTGAATTAACTCCAACACCCCCCCCTGAAGATCACTATGGTGAAAATATAGAATGGGTCCCGACAATGAGGCCATGTTAGGTACCCAAATACAAAATATACAATGAAAATAAAGTGAGGAAAGAGGGAAAACCTCATGGGAAAAACCCCACCTCAAGGTACAATGTATGTAAAAATAAGAACTACAATTTCTAAGCAACTGTGTCCTTCACTCCAAGATGACTTCGCAGAGAATGTAATTTTTGCTCAGTGAAGGTCTTGGTGAAGATGTTTGTCGTATGTTTTGCTGAAGGACAGAACTGTAAGTTGATGATCCCCTTGTGTACTAAGTCCCAAATGTAGTGCATGGGGATCTCAATATGCTTTGTCTGCTGCCTTTGAACTAGATCTTTGGAGAACTTCGGAGTGCTCTGGTTGTCACACCAGATGATGATCGACCGATGAAATTGAATGCCCAACTCAATGAGAAAATGTTGTAGCCACATAGCTTGAATGGTTATGTTAACTACCCCTCTGTACTCTACCTCAGCTGAAGATAGAGCAATGTCATCTTGCTTCTTTCTCGACCAACAAATAGGCCCAGAACTAAGGCTGAGTGAGTAACCAGATGTGGACATGGGATCAATGTTATCGCTAGCCCAGTCAAAACCAGTAAACCTTATGAGATCTAATATAGAGTTTGTTGCATAATGAATCCCAAAGGTAATGGTGCCCTATGCGTATCGAAGGATAGACATTGCAGCTTTCCAATGTAGCTCATGCGGCTCTTGCATGAACCTGGAAATTGTGCCAACTGCATATGAGAGGTCTGGTATGGAGTGTGTGAGATACAAAAAAATCCCCACTAGTTGTATCTACAGTGTTTTGTCAACCAGTGGAGTCTCCCCGCCATCCTCAAGTTTGACTCCTGATAGAAAAGGAGTCGAACAAGACTTGCAGTCTGTCATGTTAAATATCTCAAGGAGATCTCATGCCTACTTGGCCTAAGACTGTTTGATTCCTGATGCATCCTGACTGATCTTGAGTCCAAGGAAGAAGTGTAGCGGACTCATGCTCATCATCAAAAACATTTCATGTAGAATCTTGTTGACTGCAGCAGTCACTAAAGTCGAGCACCCGGTGATCAAAAAATCATCGACATACAAAACTAAAAGTAGAAGTGAATTAGTCTTCCTGAGCATGTAGAAATTCGAGTCTGATTTACAACATACAAAGTTCTGTAACAACAAGTAGGATTCCATCTTGGCATACCATGCCCTTAGAGCCTTCTTGAGGACATAAAGTGACTTCTTCAGTCGACAAACCAAACATGAGTCCTGCATAAATCCCTGAGGCTACTCCATGTATATATCCTCAGAGATATCTCCATGAATAAATGCATTCTTCATGTCCATATGATGGACTTCCCATCCCTTGGCTGTCGCAATGGAAAGTTCCAATCGAATGGAATCCATCTTCTCTACTGGAGTGAAGGTCTCATCATAGTCAATACCATGAACTTGCTGAAAGCCTTTGGAAACAATCCTGGCTTTGTATCTTCTAATATGTCCATCCATTTCACTCTTGGTCCTGTAGACCCATTTTCATATGAAAAGTTTCCTCCTATAAGGAAGGGGAACCAAATCCCAATTCTGGTTCTTGAGGAGGGAGTTGTACTCCTCCTGCATGGCAGATTCCCAAAAGGTATTTCTAGCAGCCTCACCATAAAACCGTGGATCGAAATAATGAACCAAGAAAAGATTCTTGGAGGGAAATGGTTCAGTGGTAGTGAGTGCAACAAGAGGCTCCTTGAAATTAGATCGAGTCCTCCTAGTATTGGCTGGATCACGAACGGGATCCCCTGCATCCTAAAGAGTAGTTTGTGCCCACTTGGGCCTCTTCTCTGGATTTGCAACTGCATTTGGATGCTCTGAATCTGTATCTGATTGTACTAAATATGAGTCTAAATCATTTGAGTCCTTTGAATCAGAACTCTCATCTGAAGAATAATCGACATGTGCATGCTCATAATCTCAAATAGGTGGAAGAGTGAAGGTGTCTACATGCAGCTGATGAGGTACATGCGAGACACTTTCCTCAAATTGGACACTGTGCTCAATGATGAGTCAATCCGAGGAAACATCAATAAGTCAATATCCCTTCACACCATTGGGGTATCCAACAAAAATGCACTCAATGCTCTATGGAGCAAGTGCCTTCCTCTTTTCATAGGGAATCAGGGCCCATGGATGTGAACCAAAAATGCAAAAGTGGGCCACTTTCGATTTGAGTCCGCTCCAAGCCTCATAGGGGCTCTTATCCTTGACAGATATATGGGGAGATATTTTTTGGATGTGTGTTGCATAGTTAATTTCTTCGTCCCAGTCTCTATGGTAGTGACTTTGCATGCAGCATGCAAGATGCCATTTCCTTTAGAGATCTGTTTTTCCGCTTAGCAACTTTGTTTTGTTGCGGAGTGTAGGGAACTGTATGATGCAAATGAATCCCTACCTCATGGAAAATATTATGGATCTCATGATTTACATACTCTCCTTCATTATCAGTTTGGAGGACTTTGATCTTCTTTCCAGACTGTGTATCAACTAGGGCTTTGAAATCTTTGAGGTGTTGAAAGACATCGTATTTTTT
>JZKD02S1672852.1:78004-90489 GCA_000966675.3 Picea glauca | reverse complement strand
AATATTTGTCTCTGTGTATCTCATATGTGTGAATGATGTTGAATGTTCTATTTCTTACTTCCCTGCATTATTGTGATTGTCATTGAGTGCTCTGTAAAGAGTTTAAAATAAGCATGATTGTTTAAGCACGGTAACAAATGATTCAGCCCCCCCTCTCAGTTGTCCAACAATTAGTATTAGAGCCGACCCCTTTTATCTAAGGGTAGATCCTAGAGCTTAAACATGTCAAGTCATGAAGGAAATTCAACCAATAAGGCCCCTCTATTCAATGGAACAAACGTTGCCTTCTGGAAAGTTAGAATGAGAACCTACATAATGGATTTAGGTGTAGATGTCTGGGATGTGGTAGATACTGGTTATGTAAATTCAGTTGTACTAGCTAATAAGGATGACAAGCTAGAATTTATCTTCAACGCTAATTCTATGAATGCTATCTTGAGTGGGATTGTAGAAGCAAAATTCATAAAAGTTATGCACCTAGGAACTGCCAAAGAAATGTGGGACAAACACATTAGCAGTTATGAAGGTAATGAGAAGTTAAAGGATGCCAAGCTTCAAACCTACAAAGTACAGTTTGAATAGTTGAATATGAAAGAAGATGAAACTATTGGAAAATACTTTCTAAGAGTTGAAGAACCGGTAAATGCAATTAAAGAACTTGGTGAAACAATTGAGGAACCTTCTTAAGTTCATAAAATTCTGAGATCTCTACTAGATAGGTTCAAATCGAAGGTCTCTGCTATAGAAGAACTTAATGATCTAAAAACATTGGAGTTTGATCAACTTTTAGGAACAATGACTGCATATGAAATGAGAATAGTTAAAGATAAACCCACCTCTAGAGAAGAATCATTTAAGGCAGACAAGAATGAGGATTTTGAGCCTGATGAAATTGAAGAAAATTTTGTGAAGAGACTAAAGAAGGAATCAAGAAAATACAAAGGTAAACTGCCTTTCAAATGTTTCAACTGTGGAAAGATAGGTCATTTTTAAAATAAATTTCCTCACAAAAGAAAGTATCAGACATGTGATGATGAGGAAAAGCACAAACACAGGAGTTTCTTTAAAGAGAATAATTTTAAGACGAAAAGTCTTTGTGTAAACAATGATGATGATCCTTCAAATGATGAAGACAATGACTCCTCTATTGAAGATAAACTAAATGAATTCATACTTATGGCCAAAGAGGAATATGATAATAAAATCACAGGAAGTGAGGCTAATGAAGAAGAAGTTGTGGTTGATATGGAAGGAGAACTTATCAGTGCACTGGAAGAGATTGACAGACTTAGAATTAAGAACAAAAAGCAAAATCAATTCCTGATACAGTTCGAGAAAGACAGTAAAGAACCCGATGAATACCTTTTCCTACTAAAAGTGGAATTAGAAGAGGCAAAGAAAATTGAAGACATTCTGAAACAACAGTTATCAGAAAAAAAGGGAAGATGTGAATCCTTAGAAGAAGAGATAGTAAAAACCAGACAAGAAATGGAGAAGTTTAAGGGATTGTATCACCAAAATCTGCCAAGTATTAAAGCCTCAGAAGGATTAACCTCCATTCTAAATCAACAAAGAAACCCAAAGTTGAAAGATGGATTGGGGTATGAAGAATGATCAAGTAGAGATCATCCAAGTAATACATAACCTACCAAGTTTGTCAAATCCTCAAACATTGACAACAGTCACTCTTTAAAAACAAAGAAAGAAAATCAGCCACCAAGAAGGAAAGAAACAAAAGTACCAGAACCGAATCTGTAGATCAGAGAGATTATCGACATGAAAGAAATCGACCTCCTCAAAGAAGACAGACTTTTTCAAGGTACAAAGGTTTTTTCTATGGTTATTTTTTTTTCTGCTCCAATTTTGGTCACAAAGCTATAAACTGTTCTTTAAGGTTTAGATATGAACAATCAAGATATTCAACGAATGACCATCTTCCACAACAAAGATCGAGACAACCAAGAAACAAACAACCTTAGACTATAAATCATGCGATGGATGAGAAAAGGACGCAGGTTAAACATAACAATAGTTATGATCATAACAATCGCTATGATCTTCTATTTAGTGAACCAAAATGTTACATCTATCATAACTATGGACATAATGCTGCAGATTGTTGCTTAAGGAATTACAAGCCAGATTTGATCCCCACTACTGAAAATGTCAAGGTTTGGAAGAAGAAAGCACATGACAAGTGTGGGCTAGTGTTATCATCCCAAAGACAAAAGAATCCTTAGTATATTGACAGTGGATGTTCCAAACATATGACTGGAGACAAAAGTAAGTTTCTAACTCTAAGTGAAAGCAAATCAGGGAATGNGGGAAAGCTCAACTTGTGTTGTTTGTAGAAGGTATGAAACATAATATGCTTAGTGTCAGTCAAGTCTATGACCAAGGATGTGAAGTCGTTTTTACCTCTAAAGACTGTAGAATAAGATCTGTGAATTCAAGACAGCTAGTTGCAAAATGGATAAGAATAGAAAACAATGTCTATGTGTTAAAAGAAGAAAAAGAAGAATGCCACTTAAGTAAGTATGATGAAAGATAGTTATGGCATAGGATACTTGGACATATAAACTTTGACCACTTAATCAAGCTCAAAAAACTTGAGGCAGTAACAGATCTTCCGAGAATATCAAAGCCCCAAGATTCTATGTGTAAACCCTACCAAGTAAGAAAGCTAACCAGGGCACAGTTTAAGTCCAAGAGCTCTACTTCAACAAAGAAACCACTCCAAGTAGTTCATATGGATTTATGTGGACCATCAAGATAGGAATCCATAGGGAAAGAAAACTACTTCATGCTGATTATTGATGATTACTCCAAACTTACTTGGGTTGCCTTTCTCAAGGAAAAAGCTGAAGCATTTGAGAAGTTTAAAATATTTAAGGCTTTAACTTAGAATCAAACAGGAAAGAGGTTAAAGGTAGTAAGATCAGATAGAGGAGGAGAATTTATGTCAATTGATTTCAAGGAATTCTGTGATAAGCATGGGATCAAGAGAGAATACACAATCCCAGGTGTTAGCGATCAAACACACTAGCAATTTTTTGAAGAATGATTCCTAATATTGCTGGGAAATTTTAACTGCCTTCCTAAACTCCAAATGAATATTTGAAAGTACCATTGGAAAGATTAGGATTTCTATATGTCAATCAACTATTCAAGCATGTAAAACAGACTCTCCACGACTTAGAAATTTGATTTTTCCCAAGGCAGTTTATTTCTGGAAAACCTACCTTTTTGGTGGTTTAGGTGAATAGGACGACTGTCCATTAACCACCGAAAGCAGTGATTTCGGTAGTTAATCCACCTAGAAGTCTTCTATGTTAACCACCGAAAGCCTGTTACTTCCAGAATGACCGATTTTTTGCCCAGATCAGGATTTTTTGAGTTGGAATGGTTTGAAACCTCTTCGAATGGATAGTTGTTGAATTATCAAATCAGATACAATAGCATTTTTTGATGGATAAGGGAAAGAAGACGTGTTTTAATCATTTTTGGTACCTTTTTCAACTGCAGAAAATCAGGATTTTTGCACACCTCAGCAAATTCAAATTTTATCTCTTGGAAGAGTCATCAATCAGCCTTGGAAGGCTATTCTGCACTGCACAAAGACTCTACAAGATATGAAGACCATGAAATGTGGGATTGACCTCATTTTGAGGATCATTCCTTATCTTTTGCAAACTGAATTTTGACTTTCTATCTTTAGCATATCTGATCCATGCTTTTAGGATCTCAAAACTACATTATAAAAATATAAAGCTAAAGGTAGAAGAGGAACTAGATGTTGGACTTTGGAGAAATTTTCATGTTATGTACTCAAACTTCTCATTTTCATATTAAGTAATACAAGCTTCTTTTGCCATAACTTGTTCAGATTTCATCTTCTCATCTATTTTGTACTTGCACCTAGATATTATATTCATGATGTTATGCTTGTTTATGCCTAATAACTGTCATCTTATCATTGCATTCATAAGTTTAACTTTGCAAGTATTCTTGTGATTATTGTAATTGGCCATTCATATATGCTTTATATGTGATTTTGCTGATATAATAGTTATTTCTCCATACATCCCTTTATTTGTAAACTCTCTGAACATTTGTGGTTGAAAGCCTTGTCCATCTAAATGTGTTCATGCATGTTTTGAGTGAGAAATGATTCAATCATCTGACTTGATCCAAACCCAAACTTATTATTGAGAAAACAGTTACCAAAAGATTAAGTTACCAGGCATCTCTGACTTACAGCCTAGGAGAGTTTTCTGGAGTGATAACAAATTGGCGTTGTTGCCGGGGAGAGGAGATCGAAGCTCAGCTTCCTTGGGAGACGACATAGATCCAGCTTTGATGATAGACAAAGCCTGGACATCATTTGGTTGTAATCATGTATCTGGCGACTCCATGAAGGATGGATCTATTGGCGACTCCACTGGTATGACATGAATAGAATCATAGCAAAGAGGTATGACTTCTGTGATTTTTCAAAGATTGTTGGTTCCCATAATCCAGTACCTACTAGAGATGAATGGGAAAGAAGTATTCCCAGATTTCGAGGAGAAGAGTGGGAAGTGCGAGCTGAATTCTTGCTAGATTTTCATGACTTTACTCACTGACTTGAAATTGTACATGAGGATGTTCAGATCAAGCTCTTCGAGTTTTCTTTAGAGGGGATTGCTCATGATTGGTGCCGGTCACTTCCGGTGGCTGGTATCATCTCTTTGGCATATTTTCATGATGCCTTTCATTTGTTTTGCAAAGAAATATTTTTAGTTGATCTTTTATATCCCGAATGTTATGAATTTCATTTATTGACTAAGGATTCAGATAGTCATGAAGAGTATATTGTTCCAGGGGATACCTCTCATTGTGATCGAGACATTGATGATCTTCATGATGGTGTCCATAGTATAGATGTTTTTGACACTGTACCAAATGAATTTACTATCTTAAATCACCATGAAGATCAGATTGTCCCATTTGAAAACTTGAAAAATGATAAACATATTTTTATTTTAGCATGTGACAGATTTGAATCTGTAGCAAATACGGAGAACAATCTTCAACTTTTAGATTTGCAGACAAAGGGAAACTGTAGAATACATGAAAAAGAAGATGATGAGCAGAAAGGTTTAGATCAACAGTACATCATGCAGGTTTCTTTGATCGAGGTTGAGAAGTTTACAGTTGACATGGAGATCGGTGAAAGCCATCGGCAACAACATGTCAGTCTTCAGTTGGAATAACTACTTAAAGAGGTATTCCTTGATGTTTTTAATGACCCTATTGCCGATTATTTGGAATCTATGAACAACATAAATGCCAAAATATTTCCTTCAGAAGAAGGATGGTTCTTTCATCCTTTTAAAATGCATTTCTGCATTCTAGGCATTCCTTTACTTTTCGGGCCCAGATCAAGGATGTTATCAGTAAATCATTTCTTGACATGGCTTCATTGGAAGCATGACTTCACTTAATAAGAGCTAGTACAGTTGGTTAAGAAGTAGGAGTATGCAAGAAAATAATCTCCCCATGCGAGCAGTTAGATATTTTTCAGTTGTTGATTTTATGAATAAAAAAGATAGGTGACAGGCAGGTTATAGGCAGGCTGCAGGTTTTCCAAAGATAAGTTGCTCACACCAGATGTTAGCAATTAGAAATACTTGATATTTTTTAGAGTGTTTTTTCACCTTCTATATGATTTGTCAATTCTGAAGTCTTTTGACTACTGTCTTAAGCTCCAGGTTTTTCATCAAAATCTCCCATTGATCATTTTCTCCTTAGATTGTCTTCTAACCTGCACTTCAAAACATTGTTAGTATTACCTAAGTCCTAGTTTTATGCTACCTTAATTTTGCATTGTTATTTTTATTAAAATAAAATGACAAATGGTGAGACTGCCCAAAATCCACATACCAAGTGCATTTAGCCAATGTTCTGGTTTACATGCCACTACACATGTCAAAGTCAAGACACGAGTCAAGCCTTAATTATCAATGAATGCCATAGCAGCTGCAGCTCTGTTGAACATTTCTCCTATTTCATATATCACACAGATTATTGAAATCTCAACTTAGATGCAAGAAAAAGGAATCTAAGCTATAAAGCACACTTCAAAGAAATTACTGCCAATGCTCCAAAATCAACAAAGATTACATTTGCAGACTCCAATGATGAATAATAAGACTGTCTCTCAGGTTTACTTTTTTTAAGTTATAACATGGAAATTCTAATGGTCAAAGGCTTTGGAAAGATCCATTGAGAATTTCAGGTGTAGTATAACAAGATTCTGTTTCCCTTTGGAGATGTCGATCTGATCATCAGAAGGAATGAGAGTATTTTGGGATTATAGAAGGTTGCCTTGCTTAAAGCAAGAAAGTGTTGGATATCATTGCGTGTTCCCAGCTCAACAAACCATTATGTTTAGTGCAACTTGGCCAGTAGTTGTACATCAATTGGCCAAAGAGTTTATGGATCCAAATATTATAAAGGTGGTTGTTGGTCTACAGGATTTGGCTACAAATCATGATGTCATGCAAATAGTGGAGGTTTTGGAAGATCGGACAGAGACATGCGATTGGTATCCTTGCTTGAGAAATACCATCAGTCTTGAAGGAACCGTGTACTCGTCTTTGTGTTATATAAGAAAGAAGCAGTGACAGTGGAGTCAATGCATCAAAGAAGGTAATGAGGATGGAAAGTCTTTGCTACTAATTTCCACAAACGTTGCTGCAAGAGGTCTTGATATTCCAGATGTGGAAGTTGTGATCAACTACAGTTTCCCTCTTACAACGAAATATTATGTACATCATATAGGCAGGACTGGACGAGCTGGGAAAAAGGGTGCAACACATACTCTCTTTACTCAAGCAGACGTTCGATGATATAATTGCCTAGATCATGTTTTTCACCACACAATGCATAAACTCGTCACAAAGCCCATCTTCAATTTGCAAGATTCTACAGGTGTCGATGCTTGTTTTGTTTTACATCTGCGTGCCAAGCTACAAAGCCAAAAGAGATAAAGCATCTGATGCATGGGGGATTCAAGATATGAATGCAAATAGGAAGTTTCCGAAAACACCCGATTTGCAAGAAGAGAATGTATGTACAGTTGTCTAAAGGAGAATCACAACTGTCAAATGAAGAAACATGTTGCTCGCATTTTGTGTGAGCATGCATATTCTTTGGCACAAAATCTGGACCCTAATAGTGAAGGAAGAGGCATGTTGCAATTCAAGACAGGATTGATGTCTGTTATTAAGCAAAATCTTGTGAAGAAGGATGGTGGAGAAATTGATCAAAGCCAAGATATTGCCTGCATACAAGAGTTCTACAAGCGCTATAGAGAAAAACTTTAGTGGATGAACTTTAGAAGGAGGAGATGAAATTACAGGAGTAAGGGACTTTCAGTGGTGACCTTCAAGAGTTGGAGCGAAGAACTCTGAAAATGAAGAGAGTGTATGAAACTTTAAAGGTTCTAGGGGAGGTTGTGGAGGCACTTGCTAGGGAAGTGGCTCCTGAAGATGCAGACAATTTGATTCCTGAAGAGTTGAAAAAAGTAATGGAATCAGATGTAGCGATGACTGAAGGAGAAGTTTGTTACAACATTATACCATTAGATGCACCTGTGGTGGCTAATGCTATCACCTCTTTTCTAGAGGTGAAGGCTGCAATTTGAGCATTAAGTTATTCTAGAGATTTGTCAAGGTTGCCGAATAATTATCCCATGCCTCAGATGCAAAGCCTTGATATTCTAGATCTTCTACAATATATTTTTGGATTTCAGAAAGACAATGTGAGCAACCAGCGGGAACATATTGTTCTCTTGCTTTCAAATGCACAAGCTCGCCTTCGTATCCATGAGGAAGTTGAACCGAAGATGGATGAAGTAGAAATCCACACGGTGTTTGAGAAATATTTGGATAATTATACAAAATGGTGCAGCTACTTGGGCATGCCTGTTTGGAATAACATGGAAGTATTGCAGAAGATAAAAAAGTTGATCTTAGTTTCTCTATACTACTTGATTTGGGGGGAAGCTAGCAATGTTCGCTTTTTGCCTGAGTGCATCTGTTACATATTTCATCATATGGAAAGAGAACTGGAAGAGATATTGCGACAAGAATTAGCACAACTGGCCAAGAGTTTCATTGGCGATGTTGGAGTATCCTTTCTTCAGCAAGTCATCATTCCGTTATATGAAACTATGGTAGCGGAGGCAACAATTTGTGATAATGGTAAACAACCACATTCTGCATGGCGGAACTATGATGATTTCAATGAGTATTTTTGGTCCCGTAATTGTTTTGAGCTAGGTTGGACATGGCACAAGGATGCACCATTTTTATTTAAACCTAAGAAAGGAGTTAAGGCTTCAAGTGGCAGTCACCGAATTGGTAAAACCTACTTTGTGGAACACCAGACATTCTTCCACTTCTATCATAGCTTTCATCGCTTATGGATATTCTTGGCTATGATGTTTCAGGGTTTGACCATCATAGCTTTCAATGATGGGAAGATTTATCAGGGTGTGATAAAAGTAATGTTTGTTGTTGGAATACTTGCTCCAGCTGCTTATATGAATTGGGATTTGGCCGAGTCAAGTGAGCCCTTCATTACTTCTGTCATCGATGGTTCTGATCTTGTGCCTACATTCTCAACTACTTCTGTGGATGATTTACGTGCTGAAGTCACAACACCAACATGGGTAAATGATTTTAGGGAGAATATTGAAAGAACAAGGTTTCTTAGTACAATTTATCATTTTGCGATGGAATTAGGATCTTAGTTACTGTCGATTTCTAAGGCTAGTAGGGCTAGAGTTGCAAGGGATAGTGCAATCTGGCATCCAGTTTCAAACATCACTTAGGTTGTTATGAGACAAGAACAAAATATGGCACAAGTTGTTGTTTTCACCAAGCCATCTCTTGGACTTTCAGGATGGTCATGCATGGGTGCTTGTCATCGTACAGTATCCACAACAACATCATCATCACCAGCAGAAGGTGAATCGAAGGCTCTCATGAGTGAAAAAAATGATGGTGCCAAGTCTGTTATTATGCACTTTAGTGATATAAAAACAATGGAAAGTGAAACTTCATCATAATCTAGTGTGGAAGGCAATATAAATTCAACATGGGGAAGAGGATCAGATCTTTCATATTCTACTGCCCCTGGTAAAGAATATATAGACCATGAACTCGATGGAGAGGAAGAAAGGGACCTAATTACCTTAGAATCCATTATTGATCATTCAGTTGAGGAAGATATAAGCAAGGATTATTTATGGCATCAATTTGAGAAAGAACTAAAGAGGAAATCAGAAGAGGATCAACAAGAGCGTGAAGAAGAGGTTGCAGTGGAAAAATAAATTATAGAAGATTAGGAGAATGTTGTTGCTATGGCTAATGAAATTGTTGGCCATGGTAGTACAGACGTGGAGCTTAGTTTATCTGAAGTTTCTGGAAAATGAAAAGTCAAACACCTCAAGCTGCCTACAATGCTCTCATTTCAAGGTTGGAGTTATTCTCAAATTTCCAAACCATGGTTACAGATCTAACCATCCTGCCTATGTCCAACACCTCTCTTCTCAATGAAGAGATTGTCACAACAGATGCCATGTCAATGTGAAAACAACATTTCTAGGGGAGTTTGAGGCAGACATGTTACAGATAAAGAAGATTGTGAAAGATAACAAAAAACTTTGCAGAATAGCCAAATGATACATTAAGCTAAATGACTCATAACTCTGTAAGTAGAGGATCCCTCATTGAGCATTTATAGGTTGTTAGGGTGCAACAGTCTGAGTACTACTTTGCTTCCCTATTGGAGTTTCATGTAAATGAACCATTCCTTAAATAAAAGAAAAGAATGGATAATAGGTGTTGGTCCTTCTAGTGCTCCCCTTCGGTCGCAACCATCCCAATCCAAAGTCGCTCAGTCTATTCTGATAATATCATATACAAAGGGAGTTTTGCGGTTTCACCCCAACGACCCAACCAACTCATGGTATCAACCATTAATCACCAATGGCTAGCTATAGATAACTAATATCCTTCCATCCTAGCTATCTATCGTAGTATTCTTCATGATCGTTCATCATTATTTCTGATGAACTGCACTAAATGGTCAATATGAATGGCTTAACACCTTTTCTTGAGCCATGTGTTTACCCGCATTTCTGTATTATCTGTATGGCTGGCTTAACACCTTGTTCCGGGAAGAAAGAAAGAAAGAAAAATAGGGAGAGGAAAGGAAGTGAATCAATAGAATCATGCCCAATACTAAAGGCACAAGGTCTACCAGGTTCTTGAAGACCTCGCAAGGAGGTCTCCATCCCAGTTGGAGCCAGATGTTAGCGATCAAACGCACTGGCAAGTTTTTTAAGAATGATGCCTAATATTGATGGGAACTTTTGACTCCTTCCCAAACTCCAAATGTAGATTTGAAAGTACCATTGGAAATCTTAGGATTTCTAGATGTCAATCGACTATTCAAGCATGTAAAATAGACTCTCCACGACTTAGAAATTCGATTTTTCCCAAGGCAGTTTATTTCTGGAAAACCTGCCTTTTTCGGTGGTTTAGGTGAACATGACGACTGTTCATTAACCACCGAAAGAAGTTCTTTCGGTAGTTAATCCACCCAGAAGTCTTCTATGTTAATCACCGAAAGCCTGTTACTGCTAGAATGACCGAATTTTTGCCCAGATCGAGATTTTTTGAGTTGGAATGGTTTGAAACCTCTTTGAATAGACAGTTGTTGAATTATAAAATCAAATACAATAGCTATTTTTGATGGATAAGGGAAATAAGAGGTGTTTTAATCATTTTTGGTACCTTTTTCAAAGGCAGAAAATCATGATTTTTGCACACCTCAACAAATTCGAATTTTCTCTCTTGGAAGAGTCATCAATCAGCCTTGGAAGGCTATTCTGCACTGCACAAGGAATCTACAAGATATGAAGACCATGAAATGTGGGATTGACCTCATTTTGAGGATCATTCCTTATCTTTTGCAAATTGAATTTTGACTTTCTATCTTTAGCATATCTGATCCATGCATTTAGGATCTCAAAACTACATTGTAAAGCTATAAAGCTAAAAGTAGAAGAGGAACTAGATGTTGGACTTTGGAGACTTTTTCATGTTATGTACTCAAACTTCTCATTTTCATAATAAGTAATACAAGCTTCTTTTTCCATAACTTGTTCAGATTTCATCTTCTCATCTATTCTATACTTGCACCTGGATATTATATTCATGTTGTTATGCTTGTTTATGCTCAATAACTGTCATCTTATCATTGCATTCATAAGTTTAACTTTGCAAGTATTCCTGTGATTATTGTAATTTTCCATTCATATCTGCTTTATATGTGATTCTACTGATATAATAGTTATTTATCCATGTTGAAGTAAAATCTCCTTGCGGACAGGGAGATCTCCTCTTGAGAGCTAGACTCTTAACTCTTAAGACAGAAGACGCTTATCATGGAAAATGACTTCCTTTTATATCTATACAAACTAATGTATGAGGAGGAAGGAGAAAAGAAGTACCTTTTACTGGCGTTTGTCCCTGCATGCTCCGAGTTGAGCTCCAATCTTTTGCTCCTCAATAAGCCTTGTAGACAAACAATAATACAACCACTTCCTACTCTATTGATATTAGTTTGAATTAGACCTATCTATCAGAGACAAATTCATGTGAGATTAAAAACAAACTAGAAAGAAACAGGGCAAGCGTGTCATATTGATGAGAACAATGACAGAAGTAACTTACAACCATAGATGCGAATGCAAAAACTTCGTCGAGTCCCCTTTGTCTAACCCTTGCTCAAAATATCCACGATCCAGATGAAAACAACTTTACTGATTACTTTCCTCCAGTTCACTGTATGTTTCCTATGAGATCATAAGTTTCATGCTTCTAATTCTTCCGCCTTTCCACCATGATAAAGCCTGTTTATATAGGTTTAGAGAGGCCTAACCTCTTGAGGTATCTTTAGGGTAAGTTGAGGATTTTCCTCCTTGAGTCAGGGATCTTCCCTAAGATCATGGCTGAACTAGGAATTCGAATTCAACCACCTTCCAAGATTGAAATATCTTCCCCTTATTCTCCTCAACAGACCAACTCCTACCCAGAATAGGCAATGCTCCCTCAAAAAGGCCATCAGAGCATTGTAGTGCTCCCTAGTAGGCTTTAGGGGGGTACCAACGCTCTTAGAATCAATAGCGCTCCTCCAAAAGCGTTTTTTAGTGCTATAATGCTCCCTGGAAGTTTATAGGGGAGCGACAACGCTCCTAAGAGTGATATAGGGGAACGCTCTCTTCTAAAACCTTAGATTCAATGATTCTTTTAGGTGGCAAGAGGTACTTAACTTCAGTTAACCATTCTTCTTCCTGCAAATCAAGTATTTGAGGTATTTTAAGTGTCTTCTTAATGTCGTTATAAGTATAACATAGGCATCATGGT
>JZKD02S1672852.1:62390-75576 GCA_000966675.3 Picea glauca | reverse complement strand
TCAAAGGTTTTTCATGATTATAGAGTCTGGAAAAACACTTAAAAGAGAACTCTCTCAGTTCCTTTTTCGTACAGTTAGTCTCACGAGGCCGAAAAAGAGATAAACTACCACTCGAGAGACGCCCTTTCGAACCTTTTAACGAGTGTGAAAGGAAGCAAGATCACTTAACGATATTTTCATGTTTAGAGAGTCTGAAAAGAGTTTAAAGGTGACTCCAGGGGGTTCCTTTTTCGTGTGTCCATACGGGTCCGAAAAATGGATATAAGTCTACCCGGTGCGTTCTTATATTCTCGAGCTTGAGAACGAACTAAGACTATGCTCGTGGATGTGACAAGGTAAACAAACGATCATAACTGTTTTGAAACCTGTAGTGTCAAAACTGCAATCCAGAGGTTTAGTGAGGCCATTATATTATTAAAGAAACCCACAAATGACTATACCTTGTGAAAAAATGGAAATTTGTAAATAGTAATACAAGAAAAATCTTCATTTACCATTTCATTTGCATAAGGATTTGTAGCAGTGGAGATTCTCATTTTGGAGGTGGATCTTGTTTTCCTTGATACTAGAGCTACAATTGACCATTTCTCTTGCCATTTGGACCAGGTAGATCTTCACTTCCCCCTCTTTCAATTACATGGTTTGAAATTTGTTTTCACGACAATATTTAAATAAAAAAAATGAAGCCCTAGGTTGTCCAAAAAAGATCAAATCAGCCTCTATTCAAAACGATGGGAAAAAGACATTGGTTTACAAAAACGCTTTTAGAGGGTGGTAGCATAGATGTCAATGCCTTGATACTTGAGAAGATAGGTCGTTTTTGTTAAGGAATCCATAAGAAACTCAAAAATATTCCCACGTAGCCATTATGAAAATTATTTTAATTTTAAAAAGTTTTATTGTTGCGTAGTGATTATTGAGTAATAAAAAGAGGGCATGGTCCTTTCTGAATAGTATGGGCAATTGATTTCAAGTTTTTTATTTACTTAAGAAGTTGCCGAAAAATTGAATAATGAAATTTTTGTTTTTCTTTGTTTGTAGGTTATTTCGGCAACGACCATGATTGAGTGGAAGGAACGGGAGCATGAGCTCGATGATTTGGCCGCTTTGTGGAGTCCTCGCATGCGGGCCGCATTGAGAGATTGTGGCCTTCTAAAATTATTCAAACTGCAAAAGATGAAGAAAGAAATCCTTCTGCTTGAGCACATAATCAGCTTGTGGGATGTCCCAGAGCAAGGGTTTTGGATCGGAACACAACTTCTAACCATCGAGTTGGAAGATGTATACTTCTTGACTGGACTCTTGAAAAGAGGGGCTCCTATAGCTTTTTCTAGACAGCGGGCGCTTCCTGAGCAAGTGGGTGTCTACTTGGCACGTTATTATGTCCCAGGAGCAAGATTGGTGGGAGGTAGAATCCCAATCAAGGATATCAAAGAATTACCCCTTCAGTCTATTTTGTTCACCATCATGAGTGTGACAGGAAGCACTAGCGTGCATCTGGCGTCGAGATCATAGGTAGCTTATGGCATACAGTGTTTGGAACCAACACTGTTTAACTGGAGTGTAGGGTTTCTTCAGAACGTGAAGGAACAGGTTTCAAGATGTAGGATGGGGCAGAAGTTGTTCGGATATGGTTCTTTCTTGGTCTCATTCTTCTTAGAGTGCATCCCCCAGATGAAACCTCGGATTGCATTGGCGGTACGACCAGTGGGAGAACCACGGATGGAACGGTGGACTAGTCTGTCTCCGAGAGTAGTGGCAGAGTCAGAGTTCCATTTCACCGGTGACTTCTTTTCTTGGCTGAGATGCCAATATATTTGGATAGAAGACTTTCCATATGCCGAGGCGGAATTTTGCGGAAGCATGGATTTAATTCTACTAATGGGGGACGAATGGGATGTGTCAGGTGAGAGACGAAACAACACCTTGTCTAGTGTTTTTTTGTTTTAAGTTTTTAATGTATGTATATTTTTTTGGGTACATGGAAGATTTTTTAATGGATGTATTGTTTTCAACATGCAGACAAGGGAGCAATGTGTCCAACTGAGATACCAGTACCGAGACATCGCGGGGGTGTTCAGGTTGTAGTAGATCTGGGGGCACCAGTGATAGGTCTCCGAGAGGTTGAGTGAAACCCTCAAGGCCTTACGATGGGCATTCCTCCTCTACAGAGGAGAGAAGTGCCTTTACATATACAGAGACACACTGTGGGGGTGCCCGAGAATGTTAATTCTCTACTGAGACGAGTAGTGCACGCAGTGATATGTTACTCTTAGCATAATGCAGTGCAGAGCGATTAGAGTCTCTCTGGTGATAGTATATTTTGTATGACTTGTCAGACAATGTTGTATGGGTGTAAAGACCCAAAATGTTTCTCTTCCAAATACTTTTTGATGTAATCAAAAAAATTTCAGTCACGCTATGTATATATATACAGTTCCGAGTTTTTACAGTGCCAAAAGATTTGTAAATGATGGTGTCTTTAATGTGATGTACAATTTGTTTTCCTTCATGAAACCTTATCTATGGGCGAGATACCGATCCATGATGTAATTGGCTAATGAATCCAAAAAATTATTGAGTTCTCTTGGAATATGTCTGTATTTGATGTAATCAAATATTCATTCAAGACGACGAATTCATAGGTGGAGACATAGCAGGATAGGATTACGAATAGCGTAGATACGATTAAGTTGGCATACCACGAGTTGTTAGTCTAGGTTAACAATCATATGAGAGATACCTAGGGAGGAGGCTTGGGTCAAAAGTCCGATGACAACATGATATTCTTCCATGTTATTAGTTGCTAGTCCTAAGAAAATACCTCCTGAACTCACCAACTCGTCAGATTGGTAAATGACCCATGTTGCAGAAGCAACGTTCTGGGTGTGTCGACTAGCGCCATCTACAAACCCGACAAAGATAGGAAAGGAAGACGTCATCTGTGCATGAAAACACAAGGCACAGTTATGAGTGGCAAAGGTAAAGACTTGAGCACATGAAAGAAATAGACACACCAAACTAAAATGCAATAATGTACAAAGTACTCATGCAAGGTGATCTAGGCATAGTAATTTTTAAGGTAAAGCCCGTTCCAGGGCTCTCCCAGGGAGGTTCCATCATAATCGACTAACTCGTAGGCACCTCTGTGCAAAACACATTTCACAATGTAAGGGCCATGCCATAGAGGTTCTAACCTACCTGTCCCTAGTTTGTCATGAGCCTGGTCAAAGATGAGGACTAAGTCTCCTTCTACAAAAGTCCGAGGATGGACGGATTTTTCGTATTGATTTTTTATCCGTTTCTGATGTGCCTCATTAACGAGAGAAACATCATGATGTGTTTCATCCAGTTTGGTCAGATATAAAAAACATTCTTCTTCGGCAGAAGTATGGGGTAGGAGTTCTACTTTAAGTTTCAGAGATGGAGTCTCACACTCAATTGGTAAAATAGCTTCGATTCCATACACTAATTGGAAAGGAGTGAACCTGTTGCGGTTTTCACGGAAGTATGGTAAGCCCAGAGAGCGAAGAAAAGTTGTAGATGCCAGGATGTCTTATTTTCCCCTACCATGCATTGAATCATGGTTTTGAGGACCTTGTTGATGGCTTCAAATTTTCCGTTGGCCTGAGGATAGTATGGGGATGAGTTTTCATGGAGAAAACCCAACTTGGCATGCAATTCATTCATCATCTGGTTCTTAAAGTGTGAACCATGATCAGTGACAATGGCGCATGGTACACCAAAATGAGTTATGATGTGGTTAAAAAAAAAAAGAGTTGCGGTACGACCATCGTTCAGAAAGGTAGGCATAGCCTGAACCCATTTTGTAAAGTAGTCGATGATGATGATTATATAACCGTGCCCCCCAGCTGAGGTAGGTTTACATTGCATGAAATCGATACCCCACTTGGAAAAGGGGTCGATGGCAATAACGGGGTGCAACGTAGTAGGGTGGGTGCATGCCTTGTTATTGAAAAACTTGGCAGGGTGGGCATTTTTTGACTGCCTCAATACAATCTTTGAAAATCGAGGGCCAAAAATAGCTGGCACGTAGAATTTTCTGGGCTGTAGCCATCCCAGAAAGGTGAGCTCCATAGTATCCAAGGTGAAATTCATTCAGAACGCGTTCAGACTCTGCATGAATCAAACATTGTCGAAGGATAATATCAATACCATGGCAATACAAGGTGTCACCAATGATAAGATAACGACAAGAATGGTGGCGAATATGTCGACGCTCTTCACAGGAAGTGTTAGGCTGAAAGCATTGGGTTTGGAGATAAAGGAGGATGTCTCCATACCAAGGATCAGAGGTGCTGATGAGGAAAATACTTTCATCAGGGAGATATTCTCTAGGTTCAATATCTTCATCAGCATGGGGGAGGTCACATATAAGCTCCGCAAACACCAGGGACTTTTTGGCTTTGGACTTCGCAAATTCAAGATCAAATTCCTGATGGATGATGATCCATTTAGAGTATTTTCCGTTGAGCACTTGATGTGTCAAGACATGGTACATGGGGTTTGAGTCTGCAATCACCGTGGTGGTGCGTAGTAGGATGTAATGGAGAAATCTTTGGACAACGATGACGGCTACCGGAGCAAGTTTTTCTACATGTGAATATCAGATTTCGGGTCGAGATAGACTCTTGCTTAGGTAGTAGATCACATGTTCCTCACTGTTGGGGTCCTCTTGAACTAACACCATTGCAATAGCGGAAGTGGAGGCGGCTAAGTAAAGGATGTAGTCCTTTGAATACTTTGGAGGGTGCAACAAAGGTGTGTGGTTCAAGGCATGCTTGAGAGCATCAAATGATCATTGAGTGATGTCATTCCAGATGAAAGGGGTGTTTTTCTGCAACAACCGCATGAATCCTTTAGTTATCTCAGCGTAGTTACAAATGAAACGATGAAGGAAGTTTTCTTTTCCTTGCAAACTTTGGAGTTGGGTCAAATTAGTAGGTGGGGGTAAGGCCAAAATAGCCTTAATCTTTAAGGGATCCACCTGAATCACATCTTTAGAGACAACAAAACTGAGGATTCGACAACAAAAATACACTTATGTGGGTTCAAGAGGATACGGTAAAACTGATATCGAAGAAAAATAGCCCGTAAGTGATCGATGTGATCTGATCGATTGGATGAGTGGGCAGGTAAGTTGTCAAGGTAAGGTTATGCAATATGCTTGATATCATGGAAAGCCTACGACATGGCCCACTGGAAAGTAGCACCAATATTTTTGAGACCAAAAGGTATCTTTCGATAGGCGAAAGTTCCCCATGGGCAGATAAAGGATGTCTTATGTTGATCAGCAAGTAAAATTTCAATCTGGTTATACCCAGAGAAACCATCCATGAAAGAGAAGATTACGCTCCCAACGCCATTATCAATGATCTGGTTGATGAAAGGCGTAGGGTAGTTGTCCTTTGGATAAGCCTTATTGAGATCTCGATAGTCAACACAGACTCGAATGGTCCCTTATTTTTTGGCAACCAGAACAAGGTTGGAGACCCATTCTGTCAACGGGACAGGATAGATAAAGCCAGATTTTAAAAGTTTCTCAAATTCTGCCTTTATAGCTGTGATTTTCTTGGGATGAACCGGGCAGAGTTTCTGTCGAACAGGTTTCCAACAAGCCAAATACATGACACAAGTAGAGGCTCCCTCATCCAAGATAGTTCAGTGGATTTGTTGATTGTGAACAACAACATCGATCTGAAAAGCTAGTTGGTGGGAGAGTCGAGGCTGATGATCATCCAGATTAAATGTGAGGTTATTAGATGACTCAAGATCGAAAGCAACAATGGCAGCTGAGAGTGTTCTATGTTGGCTGGGACAGTGTTGTAGAACTTCCAAAGCAGACATAGCACACAGTGCTTGAGCCAAATCTTCAACGATGTTGTAGTTTTGGGCAGCCCATGAACTAGGATTAAAGGTAGATTTATGGATAGTTCTCTTAGGAGGGCGTAAGATGGATTCAAAAGAAGGTTTCTTGATCTGAAGTGGCCTAGATGGAGGGCTAGCAAACGGAGGACTAACGGAAGATGGTAATGGGTCCGATAAGGAACTGTTAGTGGTCTTCGGCTTATCAGGTTTAATCGACATGTCATATTTCATAGTGCAAGTGGTCGGATTAATCCCATTAAACATGTAAATGTGGGCACTTGTCGAGGCCTCATCATGGGATTGGTTGGAACTACCCCCTAGAGTGGGGGTTTGAGCAACCAAAGATTGTTGCTATGGAAAAGGCTGGGTAAGCACAGCGGGTTGTGAATTTCCCTTAAAACGATTTTCCACTTCATCGCGATGTGGACAATCTCGGGTGTAGTGATCATCGCCACAAATGAGACATGGGAATTTCAGTTTCCATTGAGGTTGTTTTCTGGCAGCAGGGGTTTGAGGTTGATTTTTTGGTTGTTCATTGTTGTTTTTTTTCTTTGGTTTATTTATTGCTTTCTTCTTGCCTCCAGATTATTGTGAAGGGGTCAATTGGACCGTATTCACCTCAGAGACCTAAGTTTGAGGGGAGGTAGAAGAGGGTGTGGTCGAACTGGGAGCAGATGTCGAAGCAGACCGCTGGCTCGTTCCAGTCGACTGGGAAGTAGATTAGGTTTTGAAGGAGCCAATGACTCCATCTGCGTGTGAGGTAGACGATGGTTTGGATGGATCAGTAGTGGCACGGGTAGCATTTGGTATCAATTTGTACAGAGTACTAGATTTTGAATAAACCAAATCTAAGTACTGGGCTTGAGCAATAGCCTCTTCCTCGGTGACTACACCACCCATAGAAACATCACGAGCGATCTGGGGTAATAGTGATTTAGTGAACCATTCCACTAATAATTGGTCAGGAATGACCGCTTTGATTAACCTTCATCATCATCTCCATTCATGAATATGATAAGAGATATGTACATAGGTTGTCTGATGAAGGGAGGTCAATAGTTTGGTACCCATATCGTATCGAATGGGTAGTTGGAAGTGTGTGAGGAAGGACATGGAAAGGGAGTTGAAATCGTGAAAAGAAGCACGTGGTAGTTCAATATACCACTTTGCTGCAGAACCCGTAAGTGTTCATTGGAAAAGACGCAAATGTATAGAATCGTCCATGAGGGAGTTCAATGAAAACCACAAATGAAAAGTCATCACATGGTTGTTTGGGTCTTCTCTAGACTTTCCATCGAATTTTGGAATATCAGAAGGAAGTTTAGCTAGAATAGCTGGTCAAACCAGAGAATGAAAAATAGGATCATTCGTTAATCGAGACAAGTCTGGGAGGTCCAGAGTCACTAATAAAGGTAGTTGTCGGTTAACCTGCGGGTAATACTGGTGTGGCATAGGAACACCAGTAGGATCATACACTGGGTTAGGCAGATAATTGTAACCAATGGGCCCTCTTGTATAAGGTTGGTGTTGACCAGGGCACAAGATTTGAGGTGGTTCGAGAAACATGTGCGAGCAGAGGATAACCAGATGGGTTTTGAGGATTATAAGACAAATTTGGCGTCTATCCATAAAGAGGATATAGACGAGTCCCTTAAGGGGGAAGAGGTTGTTGTGGAGCTTGAGGATTGTGTCCCCCCAAGAACTATGGGTTTCCTAGAAAAGGGATATTCCATGGATTGGGTGTGGGAGACACATTTTGTCCATACAGTTGATGGTAGGCTCCAGATTGAGGTTTCCCCCCAGCATGAGGGTGCCCTCCAAATGGAAGTTGTCCTCCGGTGGGAGGATGCCCCCCAACTTGAGGTGGAGTTCCCAGAATTTGGGAACTAGATGTAAACGACTGACCGATGCTGCTTAATAGATTAAAGCCACCAAGACTGGTCCGTCCGGGTTGTTGTATAGGTATAGAACTTCCAGGCATAACTTGGGTAGTAGTGACAGCGGAAGAATTCAGTGCTCTGTACCCAAAATGGAGTGATGATGAAGGTCTAGGTGTTAGTGGTGTGCCAATTACAGCTTGGCTAACCACCGCATTACCGACGAGAATAGTCGGCACGTGAGGGACCATTGTAGAGTGGGCCATCTGGAGAGATAAAGTGGACCTTGGGCCAATGGACGATGTGTTCGGATCAACGGACGGTGTAGCTGAAAAAATGGTAGTACCGGTAAAATGGTTTAAGGTTACGGTGTAGGTAACAGGCACGTCGACACCTATTCCTGTTCCATAAAGATCTCACACCATGCGCGGTGGACTTTGAACAATGTCTGTGGTTCAAAAGGGGTCTTCAACTAGAGGGTTTGAATGAGACCCAGTCGGAACTTCGGAAGGATTGATGACAATGAATTCACCGACTGAATTTAGTTGGAGAACACGTCTCTCATATCCCTGAAAAATGCGGAAAGCCTCCAGAGACTCTGAAACAATTCGAAATTTCTCTAAAGGAGTGGGAACTTCTTCTTGGGAGGTTATAGTGTCGTGAACCTCACTCTGTTCATTATATTCCTCCATAGAATGAGGGGGTAAAGGGGTAGTCCCTTCCATATTTTCTGGAGGAATTCCCTGTAGCCTATGCCAATGGCGCGGAGGGTCAATGTTGGCGAAAAAAATCTATGGCCAACTATCGAAAAGAAGAAACATACGCTAATGGAATCTAGGAATCAAAACCAAGCAAACAAAACCTTCTCTCAATGACCATACTAGTTGGTGATGAAATCCAACATCGCGTGATCAAGTCAAGAAGGGGTGGGGATATGATGGAATAGTTACAATGGCGACCTGCTTAACGGACTTTCACCTTGGTGCAAGCTTCCACGAAGTAATTGTGGATTTACCCTCCAAGGAGCCCGAGTGAGTTTGACCAATGTCTGTTCCAGGTACAACGAGACTTCCCTTCACTGTCACCTTGTGTAAGACCCTAAAAATTATGGCCACTAAGGTTACTAATTCACAGTCAGCCCCTGGGAGGGTACAATCGACAGTCCAGTCTGAACGTACAGGTAGGGTATCTAGCCTGAAATCAACTTGAAAGGCTTCCACTCAACATTGTGGGTATACCTTTAAGAGATCCCCATAATATGATCTGACTACTACAATCAGTCAAACCATGGAGGGATGATCTCCGTAGCTTTCCTGAGTGTAACCTCGTGTGTAACCCCTGTGTGAGAGGGGAATCCTAGGCAGACTTGTACGACAATTAGATTTGACTCTCCCTACCTCAGGATGCTAATGTTTGTTTTGGAAACTTTGGAGAGTTATGCTCACAACCTAATCCAAAGTGCCAATCCTAGTCTAGTGTTGGTGGAGGATCCTAGAAAAAAAAAATGTTCTAGGTAGTTTTTAATTAGCATTCATTTTATAGTTGTTATTTACTCAAAAGGGGTGTATGAAAGTGAAATGGATGGAATGATGACTCAATCCCCAAAAAATGCATCAAATATGATAAGCAGTCTTTTCTTTTCGATGAATGTCTATTTAAGGGAGAGAGAGAGAGTTATTTTCACTAACAAACACTAAGAAGGAATGTCCTCAAATAAAATTTCTTCAATCAAATCCAATGTGGTGCCAAAACTTTTCGAAAATTTCTTCTAATATGTAAATCAATCATGAATATGTCTCTTTATTGTTTGTGTGCGAATAATGATTAATGCAAAACAACACTTCTCCTGCCAATTAACCTTTTGGATCAAGGAAACTTAGACAAGAATGAGCAGGTTTCGTACAAACAAAACACCCTCTTGTTGTGATCGAAAACAAGAAGCAAAAAAGAAAACAAAGAAAATCAATAATTTCACACAAAAGAGAGATGTTGAAGAATAATGACCTCAACAAAAACCAAATGAAGAGATTCATAGACTTCTGATGTCCTTCACCAAAGTTTCTTGCTCAGTCAAAAAGGAGAGAAAAAAACAGTGCATTGATTTCAAACTCCCAACAGCAGAAAAAATCAAAAAATAATGAAGAAGGCCACAAAATATAAACAACAAGGTTTTTGTTCCTTAGAAGGAAGGATGTCAAAGTTCAGTGGGAAGAATCATTGACTCACAGAGAGGCTCAGCAAGTGAAACACAGAGACTGGACCTTGAAAAAGCAATTCTAGAAAGGTTTTCTACCAAAAGAGGGCTGATGCTCTGGTGTAAAGGGCACCAAGTGTTATAGCGCTCTATCTAACACATCCAGGGAGCACTGGTGCTCTTTTAACATAGTCACAGGGGTGCCAGGCTTAAAAAGCTCATGAAAATGTCCAAAAATCCAAAATTTCAGTCGAATTTTGGCAATCAAGCTGAGTGTGATGGGGTAAGGAGTCAATCAACACATGAAATCAATCAAAAAGGGGTGAACAAGGTATGAAAACAATCAAAGGGTAAGACAAGTTCTATGAGGAAAAATCAAAACCAAAAGTTTCGATTCGATTCTACCCAGTGGAGTCGCTAGTTTCTATTGAAGGAAAATGTCCCTGCGGACAGGTAGATCTCCTCTTGAGAGCTAGAATCTTAACTCTTAAGACAAAAGATGCTTATCATGGACACTGACTTCCTTTTAGATCTATACAAACTAATGTATGAGGAGGAAGGAGAAAATAAGTACCTTTTACCAGCGTTTGTCCCTGCACGCTCCGATTTGAGCTCCAATCTTTCGCTCCTCGATAAGCCCTGTAGACAAACAATGGTACAACCACTTCCTACTCTACTGATATTAGTTTAAATTAGACCTATCTATCAGAGACAAGTTCATGTGATATTAAACACAAACTAGAAAGAAATAGGCCAAGTGTGTCATATTGATGAGAACAATGATGGAAGTAACTTACAACCGTAGATGCGAATGCAACAGCTTCTTTGAGTCCCCTTTGTCTAACCCTTGCACAAAAGATCCACGATTTGGATGACAACAACTTTACTGATTACTTTCCTCTAGTTCACTATATATTTCCTATGATATCATAGGTTTCATGCTTCCAATTCTTCCTCCTTTCCACCATGATAGAGCATGTTTATATAGGTTTAGAGAGGCCTAACCTCTTGAGGTATCTTTAGGGTAAGTTGAGGATTTTCCTCTTGCAGTCAGGGATCTCCCCTAAGATCATGGATGAACCAGAAATTTGAATTCAACCGCCTTCCAAGATTGAAATATCTTCCCCTTATTCTCCTCAACAGACCAACTCCTGCCTAGAATAGGTAGCGCTCCCTCAAAAAGGCCATCAGAGCACTATAGCGGTCCCTAGTAGGCTTTAGGGGGGCGCCAACGCTCTTAGAATCAATAGCGCTCCTCCAGAAGGGATTTTTAGTGCTATAATTCTCCCTGGAAGTTTATAGGGGAGAGCCAATGCTCCTAAGAGTGATATAGGGGAGCGCTCTCTTCTAAAACCTTAGATTCAATGATTCTTTCAGGTGGAAAGAGGTACTTAACTTCAGTTAACCATTCTTCTTCCTGCAAATCAAGTATTTGAGGTATTTTAAGTGTCTTCTTAATGTCATTATAAGTATAACATAGGCATCATGGCAGTATGATTTTCTTGACATTTGCGACACTTGTGAGCAACATGCAACACATGCGACACCTATCAAAGCGAGTAATGTTGATGTGTAACACTCCATACATCCCTTTATTTGTAAACTCTCTGAACATTTGTGGTTGAAAGCCTTGTTCATCTAAATGTGTTCATGCATGTTTTGAGTGAGAAATGATTCTGTCATCCGATTTGATCCAAACCCAAACTTATTATTGAGAAAACAGTGACCAAAAGATTAAGTTACCAGGCATCTCTGACTTACAACCTGAGAGAGTTTCCTGGAGTGATAACACCAAGAACTCCACAACAAAATGGAGTAGTTGAGAGGAAAAATATAACAGTGCAACAAATGGCCAGGTCAATGATGAATGAGAAGAACATTGGTCAAACCTATTGGGTAGAAGCAATACACACAGTAGTCCATGTTCATAACAAAGCCAACCTCAGACCACAAAGTGACAAGACACCTTATGAACCATGGTATGGGAGACCTGTTTCAATCAAACACTTCAAAGTATTTGGGAGTAAATGTTACATAAAGAATAATGATGAGAACCTTGGAAAATATGATGGCAGGGATGATGAAGGTATATTCTTAGGGTATGCTACAAACAGTAAAGGATACAGATGCTATAATAAGAGGCTGCATAAAATGGTTGACTGTATTGACATAAACGTTGATGAAGGAATCCCAACAAGAGAGGTGTACAATAATGAGTCTTATTTAGAGGACACAACTGAAGCTGAAGATGAACAGGTCCAAGAATCAGAAAATGAAGACTCTAAATCAGATTAAGACACAGATACTCAGACAGGCTCAAATCATCAGACAACTTCAAATTCCTCCTCCAGAATCACTCAAAAGAATCATCCTGCAAGTCAAATAATTGGTGAAAAATACAAAGGTGTACAAACTAGAAGAAGGATAATCATAAACACCAAACAATCACATATAGATTTCATATCCATGCTGGAACCTAAGAATTTTAATGAAGCTAGCAAAGATGACCATTGGGTTAAAGCAATGAATGATGAACTTGATCAAGTTGAGAAAAACAATACGTGTGAGATGGTTCATAGACCTGAAGGTAAAAATATCATTGGTTCCAAATCGATCTTTAAGAATAAGTTGAATGAGCAGGGACAAGTTGTTAGGAACAAAGCAAGATTGGTCTGTAAAGGCTATGCTCAAATAGAAGGACTAGATTTTGATAAAACATTTGTGCTCGTAGCAAGATTAGAAGCTATCAAAATATTTCTTGCCTGTGCTTGTCATAAAAGGTTTAAATTCTATCAAATGGATGTCAAGTCAACTTTTCTAAATGGAGATTTAAATGAAGAAGCCCATATGGAGAAACCAGATGGTTTCAAACTGTCTGATAACCTTGACTTAGTATGCAAGTTGAAGAAATCTTTATATGGGTTAAAACAAGCCCCTCGTGCCTGGTATCACAGACTGGATACGTATCTCAAAGACAAAGGGTTCAAGATACGAAAAATTGACAACAATCTATATATCAAAATAGAGGATAATGATTTGCTCATTATGTTGGTCTATGTAGATGACATCATCTTCGGATGTAATAAGGATTCATTGGTACAATGGTTTTCTTCTACCATGGAGTCTGAGTTTGAAATGTCTATGATAGGTGAACTATCATTTTTTCTTGGTCTACAAATTACTCAGAGGTCTGAAGGGATGTTCATTTCTCAAGAAAAATATCTAA